>JADLZK010010235.1:600000-866649 GCA_015847255.1 Hyparrhenia diplandra | reverse complement strand
AGTCGACTTGACCATCTTCGCTTGGTATGTTTGGTCCTGATTTCCTTGACCTCATCTTTCTTGTTGGATCGCGAAGCCAAGTCTTGTGAAGTCACCTTCGGTCTTCATATTTTCGCTTCCCTTTTCATTTGGTAGTTTATACACCCTGGAATATCAAAGTCTGGGGCGAAAGTTAAAAATCAGAAATCAAAGTTAGAACCCAACACACACAGTTTGCCTAATTAATTGGCCTCCTTGAGGAGTTCACACTTCAGCTTGAGGGCGCGGTTCTCCATTGATTGGGCCTACGGTCGTTTATGGCTCACAAATTATCATTTTACCGAGGGGTGAAAACAGACCAAACGGATAGGAAATATCTTCTAAAGTTTTTCGTTACCGTATTTTATCACCATGAGCGGTGGCGAGTGGGATAAAAATTTTACGAAAACAAATAAATACAAGTGAAAATGGAACAGAAATGAGCGTGGATTCTTATGTGACAGTGTGACACATGAAAGGTTGGTTGGGCGCTATCTGTTCAGTTCATTCCATCAGTGCCTGGGTGTTTAGTTGGTGAAATATTTTGGGTTCGGCTACTGTAGCACTTTTCGTTTGTATTTGGTAATTATTGTTCCACCATGGACTAACTATGCTCAAAAATTCGTCTCGCGACTTTCCAAATTAAACCGTACAATTATTTTTTTTTGTTTAACTACATTTAATGCCCCATGACGCGTCAAGAGATTTGATATAACGGATATTGTAGCACTTTTGGGTTCACTTTTCGTAAACTAAACAAGGCCTATATCTACAGGGACGATGATGGATCCGCCGCTTTCAATTTTTATTGCATATCAGTGCGCCTGTTCACATATGTAATTAACTTCCTACTACATTGCGATTCAGTGGTAGCTATGATAGAAACTCGTCGTAAAGCTGAATGTTAGTATAACCCAACCCATGCTGTGATAGAAACATCGATGGAAAAAAAAATGGATCAAATTATGTGAAGGCGTTAATTAATTGATTGGTGGCGTGGATCCTTATGTGACAGTGTGACACATGAAGGTGGTTGGCCTCTATCAGTTCATCCATCAGTGCCTGTACTAAATGCCAACTACCAACTATCGGGTGTACTCTACACTTTGAACTGTATTAATAGGGTAGTCCCCACAGTATATTTATGATAGTTTCTATGTGTATTAGTTGTCTGGAGAGCTCAGCATTTCTTTTTTGTGGCAAGAAAATTAAAGAAGAGAGAGAGAGCGTGAAAGCGTACAAGCGATTTCTTGAACAGGGAACGCGTCTACACTAGCACCTATGCGGTCGAAACCAGAAAAAGCGGCGTTGGGGAGAAAGCGAGTGGTTTCGAGTGGATCCGTCTTGCCGGCGCAGTTGAGCACTCAGCGCCGCCGCCTCCTTCTCCACGCGGTCGTCTCTTTGTCCCGGCTCCTCGGCGTTTTCGCTGGGTAGCGCCCGGCCGCCGTTGCCCGTCGCGCTCCGGCGTCGGCCCGCGTAGCGCTACGAGGGGAAGAGATAGGAGATCCGCAAGGTCAGCGCCCGCGCCTGGGCAAGCCGCTTCCCATCGCTTGTCGCTGGCCCCGCCTCGGATTCTCGCCGCCCTGTTGTCCTCTGCGATGTTACATTCGATGCAAGGAAAGAGAAGGGTGAAATTAAATTAGAAACTCTTTCTAGGGTTCCCCGATGCAAGATGGCTAGAGAGGGGAGTTTCCAAATCTGGGCTTTCCCGATTTGTGGAAACTCAGGGTTCCCAATGCATATGTTCCCAATGTACATGCGTATGTTGCTTTGCTTCTAGAGTATATGCGTGTCCAGCACATATACGTATGTTGCTCGTGTGGGAGTATATGCGTATGCTGTTTCTGGAGGCCACATGATTGATTACCACAATTGATCTACTCTTATTTTTATGTTGCATTTAATTTATCCTTTATATTAATATTGCTATAGAAACCATGGGGTTGGGAGATAGTTTCTATAGATGGTTTTGCTGACGCATTTTTCTTGGATTTCGTGCGTAGTTTCAACCATATGGATTGCCCTAATATTGATTGAGCCTGTTCCGCTGACGGCTCAACAGAAATGAGCGGTAGCATTTGAACTTCGGTGGTAGTTAGACGTGAGCAAAACCGGCCCGGCCCGAGTCTGCCCACTAGACATACGAGATCAAGGATGAACATATATATCTGCAGGGACGATGATGGGTCTCCAAGTGGTTAGCAAAACGTACGAGATCTGGCGCTTTCAATTTTTATTGCATATATATCAGTGAGCCTGTTCACATATATTTTTTTTTGCGACATTGTTCACATATGTAATTAACCTCCTACTACATTGCGATACAGTGGTAGCTATGAGTCCCCTTCTAGAATAAAGTCGTCGTAAAGCTGAATGTTATTATAACCCAACCGATACTGTGATAGAAAGAATGGATCACAATTATGTCAAGGCGTTAATTAATTGATTGGTGGCGTGGATCCATATGTGACAGTGTGACACATGAAGGGTGGTTGGGCGCTATCAGTTCAGTTCATCAATCAGTGCCTTGCCCTGCAACTTGCAAGGAACTTGAATGCCTACTCCCGACTGTCAAGAGTACTCTGCACTTGGGCTAATAATATTATTGTCTGATCTTGAATGCCAACTGCCAAGTGTTGTCAATAGTCCCCAGGACATGACCTGTGACCTGTACGTCGCTGCCATAGGCCATATCGGTGACCACCGTTCAGCAGATTGATCGCTATACGCTAGCGGGACGATGGGGAGGTCTCAGTGTCCACAGCATGTTGCACAAGTTGTCCGCAGCACACTGTGAGTGTTAGATGATGGTTTATGTTGCGTAGTATTAGGGCATGTTTGATCTATTAGCACTAAAAATTAGCTAGCTAATTGCTGCTAATTTTTAGCCGTGGCTGTTTGGATCCACCTACACTTTCATTGATTTTCAGTATGAAGTAGATATCCCAATACAAATCCGAATTCCGATTCTCAGGATAAGAATTTGCAATCTATAATATTTGTACCCGTATTTGAGTTTGAATTCAAATTAAAATATAGTAAATAGTGTTATCCGAATTCGATTCCATGTGAATCTGATCTGAATCCATCCTTTTCACGTACTATTAATATGTTAAAAAGGTTGAGTCCATTTTGATCCCTCAACTCTTGCCTTTATCTAATTTTAACCCCCAACTACAATAATCGTTTAACTTTGGCACCTCAACATTCAAAACCGTTTAAATTTTGACCCTAGAGCCTTCTCAAAACCACCTTAAACTGTCTCGGAGGTCAAAACTGAAGGGTTTGGATAGTTTAGAAAGTTAGACAAAGACAAGAGTTGAGGAGTCAAAAATGGACTTAATCAAGTACTTTAGATTTTTCAGATTTATGAAAAGTTTTATATATTAATTTTACTTATTAATAAACAAATATATGTTTTAAAAATACTGATATACACTTTATTGGACTTTTTCATCAAAAAAGATTTTTTTTTTCAAATTATCATAGTTTAGACAATTCAAAAAAAATAAATCCCAAAAAATATGATACGTGGAGTTGTGCTTAGCATGTTAAAATTTAAACAAAAACTTATGAAGATTATCTCTTGGCATGTCACGACAAATTCAAGTTTGTCATAATATGGAAATCCTTCTATTTACCACAACTGCTACTTGATCTTAGTGACCGCATATAAGTTTCGTTTAAAGTCATACTCCCACCAAAAAAAACGTCATAAAAACGTAATGACTTAGCGACAAATTTGGCGGTCGTTATAAGAAAATCGTCATAGAAGATCATATCTCTTGTAATGTGTCACACACATGTTGCCAATTTAGCTTTTGTCCATAATTTTTGTTTCCAAAAAAAAAAAAAAAAAGGCTTAGGCCCCAGTGCTTTGCCTACCATAACATGGGTGATGGGCCAAATATAATTAAGCAACCACATGGATTATTATTTATTTGTTTGAGAAACCAAATATTGTTGGGTTTAATTAATTGTTTCCTATCATATAATATATACTATAAGTATGATGTGGAAATAGAGAATTTGATTTCTCAAGAAGTAAAACTCCGAGCTTTTTGCTGTCGTTTTTTCGTTTAAAGTTGCAATTGCTTTTCATCGGCATTAATGGCCTCATGTAAATGCTTGGTTTGGAACCATTAATTTGGACGACAGCCGAGATACATGAGGGGAGCTTGGCCAATGATCGCAACTACTACTGCTGTGATTTCTGAAATTTTGCGGCCTCGCTTGTCGGGTGTATGGGGATAGGGTACCCATGAACCACCCTAAAGAGACGCATGAAGCCCATGTGTGAACTCAGATCAAGTCCGCCCCGGCCCCCGAAGCGTGGCCCAATTAACGTCAAGACATTGAGCCCACCTCGAACGGCAGGTACGCCCTGGAGAGCGCCCGAGGCGGACTCGAAGCGAATCTCACGCCGCGCGTGCACGAGGCCGTCTCAGATACGAGCACCGGCTCGCCCGAACCGCAGGTGACACCGCCCTTGCCCGCCTCCGGGTCCGCATGGCAGCCTCAACCTCTCACCTCTCAGAAGCTACGAGAACAGGCGAGGAGGCCATGGCCGTTTCTTCATTGACAAGGGATGACTTGGCGTCAACCTTGCCACCGTCCATCTAGAAGAGAATATCTCTTCCGACAAAGGTACCACAGTGAGGCGTACTATGCCCCTGTTCCCGGGATTCCCGTTCCAACAGTGAAAAATGAATTCACTGGATGCTTCGCCGAAGGCAGGAGTAAAACCGGCTTCAACATGTCTCAAATAATCTTCACTGTGGCGCACCACCATGAACGAATTGCTTCACCCACCTCGCTTACTCCACTGACAAACCGCCCCTCCTCGGGCTATAAAAGAAGGGGCCGCACCTGAGAAACGACTCAAGAGACTCCTAATAGCTCAAGCAGCTAAGTCTCGGGCTCATCGCCCTAGGTAACGATGCTAGCACACATATCGACTCGTTCAGCCCAAACGAAGCTCCACCAGCAGCCATCCCACTCGCCTGAGTTCCATCGGTAGCCACCGCTCGCCGAACACCACCGCACACATCACCAAATCCATCCGTTTTGCCCACAGCGCGTTGGTTCCCCACCTAACGCCGACGGTTCATGCTCACCACGCACACCACGCTCATCATTTAGCTCACCACCGATCTCACCATCTAGTCGCCATTCATAGGCTTGTTTCTAGGAACTTGGGACCAAGCCCTCTCCCCTTGTCTTGTAATCGCACTAGGACTTGGGATCCGTCCCTCTCCTAGGAGCTTGTACGCCCCTACAGGGCACCTCACCGGTGCAAGATAAGAAAGAAACCATGGCCGGAACCGGACGTAGGGCATTCAAGCCCCAACCAAGATAAATCTTTGCATCTCCCTCTCTTTTCTTCCCCGTATTCATCATAGCTTTGAAGCGCTTGTCGATGCTATCTATACTTGTCGAGTCCCCCAGGGACCCCCGATTTCTAGGACACCGATAGTTGGCGCACCAGGTAGGGGCCCGCGCGTCACGACTCGCTTCATCAAGCTTTTGATGGACGAACAGCCAGCCGGCTTAACTTCGGGCTCCCAAATCCGCTTTGGGAGCCTGGACTTCGTCTGCTCGGAGAACGACCTTGACCTGGCCTTATCTCCACCGACATCTAGCGGCCATGCCGGCACGGGAGAAGCAGGCGCTCCTGAGGATCCCCCCAGGCCTCCGGGCCAGGGCATGCGCAACCAGGAGTTTGACCACGACGAACATGACCCAGCCAGGGAGTGCTCCATATGAAAGACAGCGTCTGGGGGGCGCCGAGTCCCCGAAACAAGCCCCCGCAGCCTTGCACGAAGCCCCGCGCCAAGCTTCTCGAGCACGCCTCCACCGGAGGAGGAGCGCTTTGGGCCCGGGCCGATGACGCCATCGGCGACGACGCCGCCTAGCCCGGCTCCACGATCACGCAAGCCCGCTCGGCTCGGCGCGAGCATGAGCAAGTCAAGCAACTGCGCGACCTGCTCGAACAGGAGCGAGCACGGCGCGGTGACGGGGGAAGAGCTTGCCTCAGGGCTCACGATGTCCACCGACGTATCGTTTGATGGCGACAACGCTGAGCCGCGAATTCCCTTCCATTTGCAGGCGGTAACATCATTGTGGCGGCTGTCCTCACAAGAAACTTACCCATACCATGGACGGCGGAAGTGCGGGAAGCTCATGAGGAGCTACGAGCCTTTGTAGAGCGTGCCGCCATCCAACAGGCGGCTCGCCTCACGGGCATAGGGGGTCGAGCATAGCCGAACAAAGAACCTCCTTTGTAAGACCCGTGCACCGTGACACTCCGCCTTGCTTCACGCCCCGAAGGGCAGCTGGCGCATGGCCACCCACATCGGGTCGGAGCGAGCGCAGCCATGACGCCGGCAATGACCGGCGGAGGCACAGGGATGAAGGGGACGGCCACGCCTACCATCCCCGGCGCCCACGTCGGGAAGCACATCATGACCCTGACGAAAACCGGAGCCGATCTCCGGAGCCCCTAGGGCCACGCGTCTTCAGCTGAGAAATCCGCAACGCGCCTTTCCCGGCGCGGTTCCGCAATCGTCCAACATTGTCAAGTATTGAGGGAACCAACCCCAATTGTGGCTTGACGACTATCGCCTATCATGCCAGCGGGGCGAGCCAACAATGATCTTTTTCATCAGATCGCAACCTCCCGCTGTACTTAGCTGACTCCACGAGGGCCCTGGCTAGGAACATTTGCCCCCGTGTCGTATCCGAGACCGGGCCAATCTCCGAGAAATCTTCATGGGGAACTTTCAAGGGACATACGTGCACCCCCGAAACCCCCGATCTCCTGAGCTGTCGACAAAAGCCGAGGAGAGCCCTCGCGCGAGTACATCCAAAGTGCTTCTCCAAGCTATGCACTGAGTTGCCCGGTGCGGTCGACGCGGACGTCCCACGACCAAGGAACTCATGGACGTTGCAACCAACTATGGCAATGGCGATGAGGCAGTAGGGGCCATCTTCCATGAGGCCAAGAGCAAGGCCAAATGACCAGACAACACCGCCGGAGCCAACACCACTGGGAAAGGAAAGGCAAGAGGCAAGCCGTCTCAGGGCAGCTCGCTGGTAGCCGCCGCAGAACGGAAGGGCATCAAGCCTCCTAAAGAGCCAAGCTCATTCGACGAGATGCTTGACAAACTGTGCACTTTTCACAAGGGGCCGGTCAAGCATAGGGCCCACTAACGAGGGCCCCTAGGGCTCAAACCATGTGTGATAGGATAAGAAAAGCGTGAGAACGTTCTTCAAAAACAATTTTGGGATATCTGATTTATTTATAAAATAAAATATTAACGGTCGGACACATACAAACAAAAAAGAAATTATGTAAAAAATGAAGAAAAAGAGAAAACGATTATGTACTACATGGGCCGTATTACATGGGCCGGCCTATGCCTTCTTCACAGGACGGAAGGCAGCCACAGTTCTGCCGTCGTTCCATTCCCCACTCGCCATGGCTGAGTCCCCACCGCCGCCACCGCCGCCGCCCGCTCCCACCACCATAACCAAGGCTTCGGTGATGACATTCTCCTCGAAATCTTCCTGCGCCTCCCGACGTCACGAACCTTGCCCGCCGCGGCTTTGGCGTGCCGCATTTCTCCACGCCGTCCGCTCCTCCCCGCCTTCCGGCGCCGCTTCCGTCAGCTCCACGCACCGCCGCCTCCTCGCGCTCTTCCTGGGCGACATGCGGCGCCATCGTCCCTGCAGAGCAGCGACGCCGCCGCCGCCTTCAGCGGTCTGCTCCGAGACTCCGACACCTCCGAGTCCGAAAGGGCGGAGCGAACCCGAGATGGCCTACTACGAGGGGTATGCCAGATTCGTCAACCGAGCCACTGACCAAGGTGCTCCTACAGCCCGCACTCACCGCAGGCTCTGTACATCTACCCCAAGAAACTCTGCTACGGTGAAGAGAGGCGGCCGTCCTGCCTCCTTGAGTTCCACACGCTCTCCCCGACGGCGAGGAGGCGGCCGTCCCCGCTGTCTGTTCGCGTCCACCAGGACCGCTGGCTGGGCGCTGGCACGCGTGGCCTTCTTCTTGTCGCGCACCATGTAGTGGTCGGTCGCCTTGCCGGAGATGGACACCGGGGGGCTGCTGGTTGGGAGCTACAGAGAGTCCACTCCCAAGGTAATCAATGGCTTCGTCTGTTGGGTATACAAGGCATTGGTAGGGACATTACCCATTCAGTTGAGCAAGGGTATCCTCGTGCTCAACATTGCGATGTTTCAGTTCTTTCACATGGATCTACCGCTGCCCTTGAAAGGGCTATTATCAACGTTTGAGCTTTGTCACACCAAGGATGGGAAGTTCCGTGTCATTAGTGTCTGGCAGTGCATGATTTCTGTTTGGCTCTGGGCAACCGACAGTGATGGTGTCGAGAGATTCATGCTGCACAAGATGATCTCATTGCTCACAAAAGTCAGTGAGATCACCGAGTGCTTAGAAGAAGCTGATTTTAGGATACAGCGTATGGCGGTTATCGACGGCTTTGTATACCTATCTCTAATTATTGGGCACCCTCACTCTCCTGAGTGGTTCCTGTCAGTTTGCCTAGAAACAGCTGAGGTAAATTTGCTCCATAAGGAAAGCCAGTGTCCCTGGTGCTCATTTGATCCCTACATCATGGCTAGCTGGCCGTCTTCTTTGATACATGGCAAGGTGAGCCTATGCCTACGTCTTTGATACACAATAAAATGCATTTCTTCCCTCAATTGTAGGCAGTTTGCATCACATGAGAATATTGAGTTAGTAAATTGTTGTGGAGTTCTGCCATCAGCTTTCAGGTTTAGATGAAATAACAGAATAAACTTTAACTTGTAGCAGGGGAGCTCAATTGCTGGCTGTTAGCGATAGCATTAGGGTTTGTGTACATTATATGATACCAAAAGGATTTGAAATGCTGTATTGACGATATTTGAGCCTGAAATTCTTATTCTATTACTCTATAATGCTAACCAATATGAGATGGCAGAGCTGGAGGGTATTTTATCTTATTTCAGTTTCATTTCTTATGTAAAAGCTAAATAATTCGATTGTATCATTAGAATATATTACCCTGCCGGCTGCGACAATTTTCTTTTCTATGGAAAACCTTACAGTACTTATATGACTATACGAGTTCTCTTTATGTCACAGGAGGATTCGGAAGCTGGAGTTACAGAACACATTTCTGAAGATGATGGTCCCATGGGCACAGGAGAAGCTTCCCCAGTCCTTTACACTGCGTTGCGATCATTCAGAGAACAATTGATTGATGATGGCAACTCTAATTTCGCAGAGATAGATTCCTTCTTACTTGACGACGAGAGGAACTCTCTTCTGAACAGAATCGCTACTTTAGAGTCACGCTTAGCAGCTGCAAGAAACTGTGTCTTGAGAATAGGTACTGAACCCAATAGCATGAGTGGGATGGAACTTGTTACTTCAGAGTCAGAATTAGCAGCTGCAATAGACCGTGTCTTGAGAATAGGTACTGAATGCGATAGCGCGGAATGGATGGAGATTGGAGAGTGAGCTGCTGGCAAATGTGCAAAGTCATGTTGGTTAGAGGTTAGAGCCTGTTCCCGATTCTTTTATGGGTGACCTTGGTCCTGCTGCCTTGTCATAATTTGGGCTTTTGTTGAGACGTGTTGTGAGGGAAGGATGGAGACATTATGTGCTAGTAGTTTGGCTTCTTGTTCTAGGTCTGTTTAGTGTACCTTTGAGTACCAATGTCTAGTTGGCAAACAAAAGTTATCTGTTTTATATGCAGTAATATTTAGTGTCATTGTCAGTAGGTCCGTTGAGTGTAACTATCTGTACCTATGTCTAGTTGGCAAGAAACTTGTCTGCTTTATATGCAGTAATATCCAGTGTCATCGTTAGTATATGTTTGGTGTCTTTGCTCTGCATTGTTGAGTTTGCTCAAGTGGCCCTTCACATTGGAGTATGGATCCGTTATGTTAATCTCCTGATGGAATTCCTTGCTGCTTGGTTTTTCTTCGATATTGTCACAGTGGTGGTTTTACTGTTAACTGTTCACCTCTTATGTGCACAAGAGTAAATATAAAAAGTTGATCTATTTGCAAACGGTTAGAATATCTTGTTCTGTATTTGGTTACCCTGATCCAAAGTATTAGTACACTTAACAATAGCCATTGATATAAAAGATTAATATATTACTTAGTGGATTCCAGCTTTAATTTCTGATATTAGAATATGGTCTGCTTAATATCTCCAAGGATTTAGCTTTGGACAGGAACGCATGGAGGCTAGCTATCAACGTGCCTGAACCATGACTTCGCTTTCCTTTTCTATCTACCCTATCTTTATCTTTTTGTCTTTTGCCTCTTCATATGGGTTTCATCTCTAGCCTACCCCAACTAGCTTGGGACTAAAGGCTATGTTGTTGTTGTTGTTATTAGAATATGGTCTGCTTGTTTTCTATTATGCTGCATTGTAGTTCCCTCCATAGCTAGGCTTGAGAGTAATTTGGTTTAGGTAATCTTTGCGAATGATTGAAATTCTTTTAGAAATACGCGCCAGTGCCTGTTTGGGTGGGCGTGATCTCGAAAAAATTGAAATTCTTTTAGCTCACAACAATTTACCAGTACTTAGGATCAACACTTCTATTGATTGATCCTTTCATCATGCTACTGTTGTTATGCTTGATTTGTTGCTGATGCTTAGTGACTGGTCTGGTGTTTAGTCAGCTAGTGAGTACTAGTGATTGTTAGTAAACCTTGTGCACATAATAGTTAGTAGATGCATGTTTATCTGTTCAGGTAGTTTGTGTGCGCACGAGCACCAACCTGTGGCTACCGTGTGCATAGGAGGGCATGGTGAGAATAGCTCGCACATGACCCTGGGATGACCGGTGTTTCATCGGCATCATGGGCATGGGAATATACGTGCTCGTAGCGCGATGCGCGGCTGACCACTGAGCGCTCCTGCTCTTTGTAATCACAGAGTAAAAGGAAAAGCAATACATAGAAAACGCTGCTCAGATGTTCACAGCACGAAAAAACCTCTCGAGTCCAAGTGATCATGGGTGTGTTTTGTGTTTGAGTTCATCACCAAGCTCTTGTCCTCGCCGCTGGCATAAGTCGCCGTGGTCAGGACTGACAGTGATCAGCAGCTGCAGCTGGTGATCTGATATGCCCTGCTTGGTTGTGATTAGCATCCCTGTAGCTAAAATAATCTGCTTGTTTAACAAAGCACTTGTTTGTTTGCTTCTTTCTTTGTGCATATGTGTGACAAACTTGGTCAAAGACAGGTTTAACAAAGCTGTAAATACAACGAGGATTATATCAGTCTCCCTTGTGCTGGTAATTAGAACACAGTATGTTCCTAGTATATTTAGGTTAGCAAATGCATATTCAGTAACCCGGTTAGCATATTCTGTAGTCTGGTTAGTATATTGAGTAGTTAGCCAGTGAAATGGTGATCAGCAGCTGTACAGTGTGTGTTACTGCATATTATGAAATGATTAGCAGCTCTGCAGTGTGTTTCATTGCATTTACTGAATGCTAGTGATCAGCTCATGTGTTGATCAGCAGCCACTGAATATGAAATTGACTTCTTTGAATCAGCTATGCTTCACTGTGTATTCTTTGAAATTGACTACTTTGCTTCCAGCTCATGTTTGCCCCTCATGTTGGGAGTTGTGTTTAAATGTTTCTTGCATTTTTATCTTGAGATAAGTTTTTTCAATTTATCAGTTTTGCAGGTTCACCAGATTTAATGATAAAATTGTTTTAAAAAGACAATTGGCTGTCTTGCAAGATGCAAATGCAACTAGTTATCCTACGATGACTAGTCTGATGGAAACACTTACTGAGAAATTGTAACATATGTCATGGAAAGAAAGACAGTTCACATTTGCATGTGATTATTTCTTATTCTTTTTTTGTGAATCAAGTCAATTTGCTTAGGCAGATGTAACAACTGGACTGAGTGCTGGTAATTTGAGTTGCGTGGAGCTTGTGCTGGTAACGTCTTGCAGATTTAGTGCTGGTAACTTGAAAGACAGTACGAACTTCACTTGCTTGTGAGAGCTCCCTTCACACCCCCTCGCTTTGCCTCCCCTGCATTTGCAAACATTGTTCCCGGCATGTATGTGACGCCGCCTTCATTCATGTACAAGAGTTTATATTTGAGTCGCATGAGGAAGCTGGGTTCAGGTTCTATAAACTTCCCTTATTCGATCAGTCTAGCCATTTAGAATTGTAGATGCAGCTTTCGTAAATTTGAGTGCAATGGACACTATCAAGTGTTTATTCTTTCAACTACAGTTAATGTCCCGTGACCGTATCACAATTTAATTATGGCTTAAATGTGTCATCTCGTAAGAGCATTTATATATGTTAATTTAACCCTTGAAATTCTTTATTTTGTAGAAAATAGGAATTTTATGTTTGAACTAAGAGGCATGTTATTTTAAAGTTTCCTTATGGTGTAGGAGGCCGAGACAATCTATGCAAAAGGAATGGTTTTTCATTGAAATTTGTATCGTTCATGGCTTTATTCCATTCATGTTGATTGGAACTTTACTACTATCTTTGTTTCAAATTATAAGTCATTTTGACTTTTCTATGTACATTTTTTTTTTTTTATATATCCGTAGCAACGCACGGGCACTCAACTAGTTTATATAAAAAGAGCATAAATATTTATGGCACCAAATTGGTGCCATTTTATGTCATAAAAGGTGTTTTTATAATTCTTGACTTAAGACAACACTAAAGTTAATTATTTGGAAATAAATAGAGTATCTTAGTGCAGGAGTATTTTTTTTACCAAAATTATCTTTAATATGTCCAGCAATAATTTAAATTATGGCGTGTGTGCTAGTTAAAAATGACATGATGGACATCATATGTTTGACATAAGCGATAAAAATAGTTAAGCCCTGTTTACGAATAAAATAGTTAAGACTTATCTCGGTGGAACATTTTTCATTTAAAATAATATTTTTTTATCACGGTGGAACATTTTTCAATGCTGTGGATAATTATTTATTCTAGTATTGAAAAACTATATTTGCAAAGAGAATCGCTTCTAGCTAAAGAAAAATAAAACTTGAAATCAGCGAGTGACTACTACCAGTCGCATATACAATGTATACTCATCATAGAATGAAGAAAAAAATAAAAGAATAATCATGCAACAAAGGAAATCATGGAAACATGGGAAAAGAAAAAGAAAAATACAAGGTTCAAAAAAAGAAAACAAGATTCTGTACTACATGGGCCATATTACATGGGCTGGCCTGTTCGCTAGGTTTTTCACTATACCGCAGCCAATCTATAGCGTCGTAAAAAGGGTCGCTATAAGCCGCTATTATGTCGAGAGCATCGGGTCGCTATAAAGTTATAGCGACCGATGTATAAGTCGCCAGAATCGGGCGCCGCTATAGGTCTATAGCGTCCGATCGGTCTATAGCGACCGATATTATGTCGCATGTTTTAGCGACCGATGATTAGAAGGTATAAAACTTTCTAGCAACCAATAGTCCGTCCCTATCAAATGGCACTATAATTTTACATTAAAACCAGATTTCATATATGCGTAATAAACATCCATAATTTGTTACGATTCATCAAGCATATACATATGTGCCCACAACACTCATCAACCACATTATCAGATAAAGCTATCTCAAATTTTCATTGAAGCCAACATTTTACAAACATCAAGTTCTATCTTGATCCATGACAGGTCTCATCGAGTTCAATTCTATCATCTTGATCCATGACAGGTCATGGTTACAAAAGAAAAGACATACATACAACCTAGCTAGGTCAAATGGCAGGCACAAGTCATATGTTTGCTTGCTCAATCTAACTAGATTCAGTATAAAATGCATCATCTCCATCTTATCAAAAGCAAAATGTCATATGTTGGCTTCCTGGTGACAGCATCATGTGTGCCTCAGCCTCCCTCAACCTCAACCTGAAACATCAAATTTGAAAATGAAGGGCATGAAGTGAGCTCATGAACAGACATGTTTATTTGATAATACAAATACATGTGCATTCAGTGAAGTGACCAATAAATCCTAATGAATGTAATATATGTTTGAACTTTATGGAAAATTCCTTTGCTGCATCTTCATTGTGCTTGTCTAGTACATCTCAGACATTGCTTGAATGTTTGTTTGAATATAACATATCTCAGGCACTAATATATGTTTGTTTGAATGTAACATATGTTTGAACAGACATTGCTGCATCTTATCTTTGTAATATTGGTGATTTTTTTAACATTGTAGCTGCTGCAATAAACACTACAGCAAGCAATTTTAGAGTATAGAGCTGTGAACAAAAGTCCATTAATTTTAGCTGCTGCAATAAATCACATAAAGACTGGCCACCTGAGTTCTTAGATCTTCTCTCCCCTACTGCAACTCCAGAGCCCTTCTCTCCCCCAGCTGCAAGTCCATAGTGTAAAACAACAGAGTATAGGCTCCAATCATCATCATCAAACTTGCTAACCTTCAACTGTCACAAGAGGAGATAAGTAACCTCAGAATAACATACCTGAAACACCTTGAGGTGGTTTTGATGCCTTCCTAACCGGTTTTGATGCCACCTGCTTAACCTTCAATTGTCACAGATATCACTAATTATAAGTTTGACCATTTTTCATATATATGAGAAAACAAGAAATGATGACAAAGATAGTTTGTTACTTTGTTGTATGGCCATGCAATCGACAACTTATAAGCATCAGACATTTTATCCACACCAGCATAAGTGCGAGGCAGAGTTGCGTCCTTTTGCAGCACATGGGTCACAAGAACCTCACAATATTGCTTTCCAAGAGCTACACCTCTAACTCTGTCTTTAGGATTTGTTGAAATAATTGTTCCTAGAGCCACACGTGCGTCGGATCTCACCATTGCATGTAATATCACCTTCATTCCAACCTTGGGCTGCACTGGCTTTTGCTCGTTGTGCTGCATCGGGTTGCACTCCTTGGGCTGCACCATGCTGGACTGTAGGGGCTGCATTGTTGGGGACACACTGCTGGACTGTAGGGGCTGCATTGTTGGGGACGCACTAATGGGATGAGGTTGCACAATTCTTACCATAAGATTACCATGCATTTTTAAAGCATTTTTCATGCAACATAAAAAGGGATATATATGCAAACACCTCAGAAAAATCTATAAAAACTACAGTAGCATCCTACTGACATCAAAACACTTCCATAAAATTTTTCACAGTAAACTCATGCATATTTTGTCCTATACTGAAATAAACAGATTGCATGATAAATGGACATGAAAATACTTTGTATTGTGAAAAGTGTGAAACAATAGATTTATAAGTATAAACCTCTACTTAACAGTACTCTAAGCACTCAAAAAATTATCATGGCCAAATTCATAGTATTTATTTTCTTATGAATTTCCTAAAATGCAAACTAAATGGCACATAAATCAGAAATCACATTTCTACCACAGAACATAGCATGTATAATATTTTTCCCATGCTATACATCCAAAATCATGAACATTTATCATAGGAACCATATTTTTATCTTGCACCAATAATTAGTTATGCATTTATCCATTTTCTTGCAATTAAAGGCACAAAATAAAACTATATATAAAAAAGTATCACAAAAATGACATTTAATATTTTTATACTGTATACCTACTCATAACAAACCTAGCAAAATTTGTTTCATTGAAAACCGAGCTAAAATGAGCATTCTATGAATTAAATACGACATGCATGCAATTACGGAAAATGAAAACATAAAAGAAAAGTTTCCTAACAGGTGGGACCAGCGCGTCATAGACTCAGAGGCGGGGATGAAGTCTGCCGCCGGGCGGTTGATGGCGGAACTTCGCCGGGCGTTCATCCTCCGGCCAAACCAAGAGCATCGGCCGGACTCCTAGAGACGAGATCTACCCGTTGGTGGGTGAAGCGCACACTAACCTCGAACCCTAGCTCGGCCGGGCGGGCGAGCGGCGGTGAGTGGTGGCGCGATCGGGCGTAGACCGCCATTTTCCGGTGATGTCGAGGAAGGACGAGGCGCGTTCGAGCCTCGACGAACATAGGAGAAGCTTCGATGAGGACTGGGATGGCGGTTTGCAAGGTCATGGCCCCCCAACGGCGCGACGCCGCGACGGGCGGCCACCATGGACATGGTGACGGGGCGGCGTCGCGGTGCGGCTAAACGGAGGCACCTCGACTCAATTAGTCCTGGAACATGGCAAAGCACCGTGATGCGACACCGTAACATGAGTTAGAGCGGGAAGAATGCGGAAGAAAGGAGTGGCGGCGAAGTCTTCCGGTGGCGGGCGCCATGGCGACCGGGAAAAGGCGGCGGCGCGGAATCGACGATTGGCCCTTACCCTTGCTCGGCTGGCGCTCCAATTGAGTCGGGCGAGGTGGCTAGCAAGGTTGCGAGGCTGCTAACACGAGCAAACAAAGGAATGGCGTGGTGGTTGGCGAGCTTGCCGGCAGTGAGCTCCGGGCGGTGGCTCTTTGCCGTCGGTACGCTAGCTCGGCAAACCATGGCTGGCGGTGTGAGGGGAGAAGTGGAGGGCGGTTAGGGTTTGGGGCAGGCACGCGCGCTATTTAAAGGGGGTCCGGGCAGCACGAATGCTGTTTGCTGTGCGGCATCGCCGGCCAACGGCTACCACGCGGCGAGCATGTCTGTGGGGAAAGACGGCCTGGGGCCTGTCGGCAGTGGTGAGGCCGACAGGGGTGACTCCCTCCAATTCCTGACCAACAAATTTGGTTTTTGCTCCGTGCCTCGAGATTTGTGCAGATTTGGCAAAAACTTCCTATATAAGAAATCCTCAAAATTTTGTAATCTACAAATCATACAAAGGAGCTTTTGCCAAATTCCAAATAGATTTTGAATTGTAGGCAAAAGAACAGAACTTTAAAAAGACAAGTGAAAAGCGCTTTTTGAAATAAACCCTCACTTTGACCTCGGGTTGTTGGGACCGTTTTGGGCATTTTACAAACATTTTCACAAGAGGCAAGTCAAACAACTTTTGTCACTCATAAAAAGTACTAGACTTCATATATAGGACATTTTGGTCGAAAAACATTTTATCAAGCACTTTTGAAAAGGTTTTCAAAAACACTTTAAAAAGGTCAACTTGGCTATCAAATTTTAATAAATCATTTTTGGGGTGCAAACACCAAAACAAACATGGCTCAAAATTATGTCCTAAATGTAACTAAGCATAGTTAATGGTTAGATAGGCATTCAAACAAACATTTCATAACAAACATGGCATAGCAAGGCACATCAAACAATTATAAGCATAGAATGACAGAATTAGAAATGCATGCATGCAAATGATGCTTATGGTATGAAATGCATATGATTATGCAGTGGTTAACACCTAGGGTGTTACAAATCTACCCCTGTTAAGGAAATCTCGTCCCGAGATTTGTGAGTACTGGTTTTTGTTGAAAAACATGGGATAAGCCTTACGAAGATACTTTTCTACTTCCTACGTGTCATCACTATTACCATGATTACTCAGAGAATCTTGTAAGCTTCACCATCTTGTTATGAGTTGCACTCTCTTTTCTATCCAAAACTTGAATTGGTTCTTCAAATAAGTTAAGTCGATGTCAACTTGGATATCTTTGGCTTGAATAGTTCTTCAGGTATCCCCAAACATTTCAACAGTTGTGACACATGAAAGAAACTGAAACTGGCCTTCATTTATCTAGGCAATTGCAATCGCTAAGCTATTTTCCCTAGATAAGGATCTACAATCTTGGTGCTAAACCCTTTTAACTCCAAAGCGTTGGACTTCTCTTCATGGTTGACGCTTGAGGTAAGCATACTCATTCACCTAAAATTCCAAAGGTCTTTGATGCTTGTAGGCATAACTTTTTCTGACATGCTTGAGCTCAATGGTTAAGATTCTAGGAGATCTCAACATCACCACTTTTACTGGACTTGAGAGATTTTGAAACCAATGTCTGATAGAGTTAGGTAACATTGATCCTTGTTTGTGTGACAAACTATCTAACCATGAGTGTGGTATGCTCCTTTTGATCAAATCACGACGACACATGTCCAACAAAAGATGACACTCCTACCGGGATGGTCATCAAAGTCACTTGTCTACCTTTTCTTGTAGTCTGTTAATGTTGATGTCAGTGACCTGTTCTTCCAAAAATCATCTTATTTGCCATTCCAAGAAAAAGCTCAATTGCAAGGATTTGATAAAGATCTTTCAACAGGATATAGAAAGATGATCAAGGAAAGTTCATGCAGAAACAACACACTAGTGTAGTTTTGACAAGGAGTCATGACTAGTAATGACGATACCAGCGCATGCCGAGCAGCACCCCTGGTGTCGGCCACCACAGGAGGCTCCTGGTTTCATCGCGGCACCATTAGTTATTAATCAATACACCATAACAATTCTACCACCAACGTGATATTTTACATGGCATCGACGGACCTTGCATGGTTAAGCATCACGTGCAAGTTGGGGTCAAGCAAACAAGGAGTATCACACGATTTAAGAGGCCAAAGAGTGGTTTTCAGAAGATTGATCTCTGAGCTACTTATCCTTACAACATGACAGTCATCAAACCATAGGACATTGTCTTCACAAATCTTGAAATGTTTACTCGATGTCTCTATGAGTTTCTGTTTTTTGAAGGAATGCTTTTGGTTATTTTCTTGTCCCTCGATTTATCCGACTCTCAAGGAAACATTGAATTGAAATATTATGCCAAATTGTAAGGTGCATCAAGTTGAATCCTCCATCTAACAAGGGCTGGTCAAGGGTACAATGTAGCTTCCGATTCAAGGTGTCTGCGTTGTGACAACATTTGCTCTCTGATGGTAATGTACTTCCAAACTATAATCCTTTATCAGCTCTAACTATCTTCTTTGTCTCAGGTTCAGCTCATCTTGGGTGAAGATATGTTTAAGACTCTTGAGATTTGTATACACGTGACACACATTTCCAAATAAATAGTGGCGCCGAATTTGTAGAGCATGTACTATTGCTGCCAATTCCAAATCCTATGTCTGGTAATTCACCTCATGTTTCCTTAGTTGTCATGAGGCATAAACAATTACCCGTTCTTTTTGCATAAGTACACACCCTAAACCGGTACCACGTGCGTCACAAACACATCAAAAGGTTTCTCCATGTCTGGACGCACAAACACTAGAGTGGTTGTTAATAACTCTCGTAAAGTACAAAAAGTTATCTCACACTCTGGTGTCTACATGAATTTCTCATCCTCTTACCGCCACTTTATCATAGGTTTGGCAATCTTAAAGAAGTCGGTTATAAATTGTAGTAACCGGCTAAACTAAGAAAACTCTGAACCTTAGTGATAAAGTTGGTGCCTTGCAATCCATAACCATTTGAACTTTACTCAGGTCCACTCAATCATCTTCTGCGGATAAATATGTCTGAGGAACTGCACTTTAAATTTTTCCAACCAAAACTCACATTTCCTAAACTTAGCACAGAGCTGGTGTTCTCTTAATCTGATGAGTACTATTCTTAGGTGCTTGGCATGATCTTCCTCATTATCTGATTATACCAAAATGTCATCGATAAACACCCACAACTTTATCCAACTCGGACATGAATATCGATTTCATTTGGTACATAAAATAAGCTAGAGCATTTGTCAAGCCAAATGACAAGATACTCGTACAAACTTTATCTTGTAGAAAATGCGGTCTTCAGGTCATCTTGTGGTCAAATCTTGGTTTGATGGTAACCCAAACAAAGATTGATCTTGGAGAAAATTTTGGCATCCGACAATTGATCAAAAGAATATCAATGCGGAGCAAAGGATATTTATTCCAAGCTGTCACCGCATTGAGTGATCGATAGTCCAAACACATTCTCAAAGATTGGCCGTTCTTCTTCACAATTAGGGCAGGACATCCCCATAGTGAAAAGCTTGATCCGATCAAACTTTTATCCAATAATTCTTGCAACTGCATCTTCAACTCGGCTAACTTATTTGTTGGCATCCTATAGGGTCTCCTAGAGATAGGTGCCATTCCTGGTACCAATTATATTGCAAACTCCACATCCCCATTAGCTGGTAATCCTAGCAACTTTTCCAAGAAAACATCCAGAAATTCACACACCACGGTATATACTTGATATACTGGTAACTTGTAAAGTAGCTGAGATATACTAGGTGTTTTGGGAATGATTATCTAGTGTTCTTTTCCATCTTGGGGATCCCTTCAAAATAATTTCTCTTATTCAAAGTGTCCATAGTTGCTCCCCATTGTTTCATCCAACTCATTCCCAAAATGGCATTCAACTCAAATCGGGTAACACTATCAGTCAAGTTAAGATTTCTAAATTCCCAATCTTGATCCTTGCATCCCTTACTATCTGCTTAGTAAGGTGATTAGTCCTTGCTGAACTACTCTGATAACCATATTCCAATTCGGATATCTCTCTAATATGCTCTTGTATATATATGTTCGACTCGTAAACGAATGTGAAGATTCGGAGTCAAACAAAACAACAGCATTAAAATTTTTGATTAGGCACGTACAGATAGTTATGGGCTCTTCCTCTAGGATCGCTTCGGTATTAGGGTAGTGAGCTTGCCCAAAATTCTGCTTGTTGGGCTAGTCCTTCCTTTGGCGAGGATAAAACCTCGGTTAGTGTCCTGGCCTCTCATAGCTATAGCAGTTGTTTCCTATAGGGGGTCTCTATCTGGCATTCTGAGTTGCGATTTCCTTCAACACTGGAGTGACATAGGATTTCTTGTACCAATGGTTTCCATACTTTGGCTTCTTCTGCGGTGATGCATATTGCAAATTTGAAACTGGCAGATGATAGCCTGAACCGCGAGCAATAGAAATGTTGTTCTAAGTTGAACTTCCTTCAAAAGGGCTTCTTCTTGTTCTTCATAGTGGAGTAGATATTATATTTGTTCTCTTGCATGAGGCAATCACTCACGAGGGCATGGAAGGTCTCCATGTACGAGGTTCCAATGGTCTTCTGCATCTTGGCATTGAGTCCTCTCTGCAACTAGCCACTTCTTGGTCTTAGAGTCCATATATTCAGGGGCATAACAAGACAAATTGTTGAAGGATTGTAGGTACTAAGTAGTTGTCTTGGTGGCCTATGTTAGCTCCCCAAAAAGTCCAACTTCATGGTGATGACACCTAGTGGAATATAGGCCTCACAAGAAGCCGCTATGAACCAAGTCCAGGTAATAAAAGTATTAGTTGTAGATAGCACGATGGTGAGTCCACCATATCACTACTGGTTCTTCCAATAGGCGAGCAACATACTCAGTCTTTAGTTCTTCCGCCCAACGAAGTAGGCAAAACTTGTTTCCAATGGCTCCTTAGCTTCACTGAGACTAAGGGTTTTGTCTCCAAGGACTCTTCGAAGGTGTTGTACTGACATAACTTCATTTCCACAACATCCTCCACCACGCGGTGCTATGATGCACAGAATGTTGTGCAACCCTCCCAAGAGCTGGTTAAAGAACTGCTCCTGGTTAACGAGAGGTGGTGGTGGTGATTGTTGGCTTCCTCATGTGCCTACTTGTGTCTGAGGTATCACCATATGCCATCAGTTATGATTAATAGTTGATGTCTCCAATAGTGAATATGAACATTAAATTAGAGCCACACTGAATTTATTGAAAAGTCAACAAATAAAGGTAACCATAATTTAATTATCACATCACCACATCACTACTAAACCAAAAATGCGCATGGTGTATTCATACGCACAAATCTTCCATAATTAACTCATTATGGTCTTCCATCGGTACAACAAAGTCTGCTCTTTTAATCCATTACATCAATCCCAAAAGATCCATAGCCGAAATAGGGTCTCATGAGAAGGATTTAGCTAGCGATAAAGCTAAGGATACATGTCTTCAATAAAGGATCACGTGAGAGATCAAACACCTAACACACATCTAAGGAGACGAATCATAATTGCAGAAGTCCTGGGAAGCATCTGACATGTTGCCTTCATCATCATTGTCTTCGGGACCATCATCCTTGCATGGGGTGTGAAGATGGTGTGCAGAGATCAACCAATAATATTCCTCTCTCAATGGGTCATGGCTATGTTGTATCTCATTAATCCTTCGCACACATACTAGTTCTGCTGCCTCAAACTGATCCCTCTGATGTCTCATTTCCACGATGTCGCATGTCAGAGTGGAACAAGCAATATCCCAGTTTTCCAATTGTACTCGACACTGCTAGGTTACACCACAGGTTGGTCTCTCTATGGAATGCACTATCTAACCTCTACTCTAGGTGCAACACTCTTTTCAGTACTACCATGTGGTACTGCAAATTAACCTATCTATGAATTGAACTATTCATTGCCACGGCAGGTTCAACACCTTTTTCTGAGTTGGATTCTTCATCTTCTCACGACCTACCTTCAAGTTGTCACCATAGTGCCTCAAATATTCTGACATCTTTTTTTGCCTAGCTTGCAACCCTCGAGCTGCTACTCTGTTTCATTTTGCACTATCTAAGGCTACATCTTTGTTAGTTGACGTCCTGCGAAGTACACTGGTGATCTTCTTGCCCTTCTTGTCTTGGTCTGCTCTTATTCTCATCTTGTAGCTATCGCTCTGGTACTGGTGCTCCTTGCCATTAATAATCCAAAATGTGGCAAATATGGTACTCATGGACGCACATGAGCTACCACGCCTCTCATTACGGCCTCTCACTGAAGTTGTACCCTCTGGTTGGATCCAATTAGTAATACTTGGGTCATCTCTGAGAATTACAGATGTTGTTTCAAGGCTCCACGATTCTTTCTCATGATGCTCCTCAGTGAAACAACCACTACTAGTTTAAGGTGCAAGGGCCATCAGTAGCAAGGTTTGGAGATTTTTGTGAGACTGGGACTTAAGTTGATTATTTTTATCAAAAAGGGACAAGTGCTTAATAAGGGAAGAGAGGGAAGAAAGGAAAGAAAGGGAATGCATTTATCAATTTTATTGATGTAATGCATAAATGAGGCAATTATAAACATGATGCATGAGCGTAACATATGTCCTCACAGAATTAGGAAAGATTAGTTACTACTCGCTATAAGTGGTGACATATCCAACGTTCTCTCAAAAGAAAATAAATCACATCTAGTCGATCTATGCGATTGCGCTGTTAGTGTACCTGCACAGTTGTATTCCAGCCCAATATTCATGAATGCACGAAATTTGAAATTACTCATACCTTTGCGCGGGTTCGACGAACACAAGTGTGCACACAGACATGCATCCCATATACATGCAAGTGGCACCTACACACTACATCCCGCATCAGCACCATAATCAGTATCACCCCAAAATTATGAGAAAACCCGTCACACAACATGTAGAAACATGCATGTGTGGTCCACCAACACTCCCTAGATTGGCTTTGACCAATCATGCTCTCACAACTCACTTTTACCTTTTGGCATAGAGGCAAATGATCCATACATAACTACTCAAGTGAGTAGCCCCGTACCTTCGGCCGCACGGCAACCCCAACATAAACAACAAAATATGATGCAATTTCCCCAAAGTTAGTAAAGCCACCCGATAGTCCTTAATTGGGCATAAAGGGTCCGACCATGGAACTAGTAATTTTTGCAAACTTTTACTCACACCTTTTAAAAACAATTTATTTAGCAAATACATTTTGCAAAGTCAAAGACTTTTATTTTTTAAAACAATACCTGAACGAGTGTAAGCACCGAACCATGCTCCGATGCCACCTGTAATAGAGCCGACCAATTTATAAGAAATCAAGTATAATGACGACTACCAAAGTAATCACACTCTCACACTTGAGTCCATATAAACCCGTATTCGAAATCTTAAAGTGATTTCAAACTTATCAACATACAACCGAGGATCTTTGAAGCTCGAGTTACAATCCACGATATTTAAAACCTAAATTGAAATAAAATATATCGGAGTGCAAATAGTAGTTATTCCAATAACAAGTTCATAATTATAGCGGAAGCAATTAGTTTTGAAAACGAGTTTCAAATAGTTCAACATAATAGTAGTGCCATTAGAAAGTCAACCCCAGAACAAAGATGAGATAGGGAATATGGAGAATGCCATTGCCCTAGGCATTTACTTATCCTCGGTAGTAGCAATCAACAACTTCGCAGAAAACCGCGGGACACTTGGTCACCTACAACAATGGGAACAAAACCCCGAGTACTCGAATGTACTCGGCTAGACTTACCCGTCTTAAACCAAAAATAAAGCGACTCCAAGGATTATGCTGGCTTTATGGTGGATCTGGCTAACTCACATTTTACATTTAGATAAAATAGAGTTGATTAGTGCAACCTATCTAAATTCAGGTTTATCCAACTTAAAAGGGTTATTTATTAGCTTAATAACCATAAGTCCTGTATAGTCAAGATCAAAAGACATGCTTAGTAATATAAATAATAACAACATAAGTAACTTGATCAAATATTTAACAAAGAAAGCATAAATAAACATAATAGTCATTGTGATATTAAACTATAGTGCCGCGGAAACATTCGGGTTCTCACTATCCAGGAGAGATGGCGACTCGAATCGATTACTAACCAGCTGGCGATAAATACCGTATCATAAACCAGGCCTACTTAATTAGAGTAGTCCCAATCACTTTCAGAACTATTTGGGAAGCAAAATACGCGGGCCTGGCGACAACCTCCTCATCAAGAGCCAACCGGGATGCCAACTCTAAGCCATGCTTACTCTTGGTCATTGCCCATGCCTAAGCACATCCTTCCTTCCTCCATGAGGAGCATTAAACGGCCAAGTGCCGGCCCAACACAGAACTGCTAGCTTCGTGGCTCACGACCCCACGGAGCCTACTATATGACAGGTGCATTCAACTTCCGACTGCCTTCCGACAAAGAATCAGTCCTTAACTAACTAGGCGGAGGACCACAATATCTTCGCCCAATCGGGTCATCTTTTAGTTCTCATGATTTAACTTAGCAGCTCATTAGTCACCCATGTGACTAATCATCAAACACCCTAAACAAGTGATCGGAAATCACTGTATACTACAATCATCATATTTGAGCATAATTAACCTAGACTTAAACCATAGGATAGGATGACAAGATCAACAAGGATATCATGTGCAGCAACGGTTTCAACCATATTCCTATACTTAATGCATTAAACATAAAAAAGAGACTCAAGTAGGTTAATTCGAGAAAGCATAGGAAAGTTCAGCATGCACCGGGGCTTGCCTTTCAGAAAGAAGTTAGAAGGTGCTCCGGATGCTCAGGACATTTGGCGACCTGTCCTTCTTCTTTGGGAACCACCTCCTGCTGCACTTCCAGCTGGCGTAGCTCCGCTTCTTATTCCACGATGTCCGCTTGAGCTAGTTCCTCCGATCCTGATATGAATGCATATGCAAGAGTGAATGCAACGAATGTAAGATCAACAAAGGATGTATGTAAGCATCATGATGAATGATTATAGTGAGTGTATAACTCTTTCGCGGTAGAGAGCCAAATTACTACGCAAAACAATTATGCTAAACATCATCATCTCAACATATATAGCAAACACCACATTCAAGCAATACCGGACAGCAGCACGAAAACGAGCACAGCTAGAGTTCTATAACTCCGATTACAGCAAACCCAGACTCGATTGAAAGCTTAGGAAATTATCTACAAACTTTATTAAACTCATATCACCAGATTCGACCATCTTCTGCATGCAAAACAGCAAGTAAACAGTTCTGTTTTCAGGGTGACAAACAAGCATGCAACACATATAACTTTCTGAATATTCATGTAAACATTACTAAATTTGAACAGCAGATAAAAGAGATCATTATGCATCATATAACCCTACTGATAAGCATAAAAGATAAACTAATTTACATGAAATGATAGCTACGAAATGAAGCACTACATAGAAATACATAACAAGCATTATATGGCAATTTAATTAGGCACTCAATGTAGGGAAGCATGGAACCAGCAAGCTATCTTTACTAACAGTTTCTAACTAGGATAATAACAGAAAGTATACCATCCAAAAATTCTTAACATAAGATTACCATGAATTTTTAAAGCATTTTTCATGCAACATAAAAAGGGATATATATGCAAACACCTCAGAAAAATCTACAAAAACTATAGTAGCATCCTACTGACATCAAAACACTGCCATAAAATTTTCACAGTAAACTCATGCATATTTTGTCCTATACTGAAATAAACAAATTGCATGATAAATGGGCATGAAAATACTTTGTATTGTGAAAAGTGTGAAACAACAGATTTATAAGTACAAACCTCTACTTAACAGTACCCTAAGCATTCAAAAAATTATCATGGCCAAATTCATAGTATTTATTTTCTTATGAATTTCCTAAAATGCAAACTAAATGGCACATAAATCAGAAATCACATTTCTACCATAGAACATAGAATGTATAATATTTTTCCCACACTATACATCCAAAATCATGAACATTTATCACAGGAACCATATTTTTTATCTTGCACCAATAATTAGTTATGCATTTATCCATTTTCTTGCAATTAAAGTCACAAAATACAACTATATATAAAAGTATCACAAAAATGACATTTAATATTTTTATACTGTATACCTACTCATAACAAACCTAGCAAAATTTGTTTCATCGAAAACCGAGCTAAAATGAGCATTCTATGAATTAAATACGACATGCATGCAATTCTGGAAAATGAAAACATAAAAGAAAAGGTTTCCTGACAGGTGGGACCTGCGGCGTCATAGACTTCGAGGCAGGGGATGAAAGCTGCCGGGCGGCGGTTGATGGAGGAACTTCGCCGGCGTTCATCCTCCGGGCCAAACCAAGAGCATCGGCGGACTCACGAGACGAGATCTACCCGTTGGTGGGTGAAGCGCAACCTAACTTCGAACCCTAGCTCGGCGGCGGGCGAACGGGCGGCGAAAGTGGTGGCGTGGTCAGCGTGGACCGGCCGTTTTTCGGTGATGTCGAGGAAGGAAGAGGCGCGCTCGAGCCTCGGCGAACATAGGAGAAGCTTCGATGAGGACCGGATGGCGGTTTGCAAGTTCACGGCCCCCCTAACGGCGCACGCCGCGATGGCGGCGACCATGGACATGGCGACAGCAGCGTCGCGGTCCGGCTAAACGGAGGCACCTCGACTCGATTAGTCCTGGAACATGGCAAAGCACTGCGACGCGACACCAGAACATGAGTTAGAGCAGGAAGACGCTGGAAGAAAGGAGTGGCGGCGAAGTCTTCCCTGGTGGCGCCATGGCGACCGAAAGGCGGCGGCGCGAAATCGGACGATTGGCCCTTGCCCTTGCTCGGCCGGGCGCCCAATTGAGTTGGTGAGGTGGCTGGCAAGGTTGCGAGGCTGCTAGCACGAGCAAACGGCGAATGGCGCGGTGGTTGGCGAGCTTGCCGGTGCGAAGCCCCGGCGGTGGCTCGCTGCCGCGGGTACCGCTAGCTCGGCAAACCATGGTGGCGGCGCGAGGGGAGAAGTGGAGGGCGGCTAGGGTTGGGGGCGGCACGCGCGCTACTTAAAGGGGTCCGGGGCGGCGCGAACGCTGTTTGCTGGGCGGCATCGCCGGCCAACGGCTACCACGCGGTGAGCGTGTGCTGGGGAAGATGGCCTGGGGCCTGTCGGCAGTGGTGAGGCCGACAGGGGTGACTCCCTCCAATTCTTGACCTGCAGCTGGTTTTTGCCCGTGCCTCGAGATTCTTGCTGATTTGGCAAAAACTTTCTATGTAAGAAATGCTCAGAATTTTGTAATCTACAAATCATACAAAGGAACTTTTGCCAAATTCCAAATAGATTTTGAATTGTCGGCAAAGGAACAGGAACTTTAAAAAGACTTAGTGAAAAACAGTTTTTGAAATAAACCCTCACTTTGTCCTGGCTGTTGGGACAGTTTTGGGCATTTTACAAACATTTTCACAAGAGGCAAGTTAAACAACTTTTGTCACTCATAAAAAGTACTACACTTCATATATAGGACATTTTGGCTAAAAAATATTTTATCAGGCACTTTTTGAAAAGGTTTTCAAAAACACTTTAAAAAGGTCAACTTGGCTAGCAAATTTTAATAAATCATTTTTGGGGTGCAAACACCAAAACAAACATGGCTCAAAATTATGTCCTAAATGTAACTAAGCATAGTTAATGGTCAGACAGGCATTCAAACAAACATTTCATAACAAACATGGCATAGCAAGGCACATCAAACAATTATAAGCATAGAATGACAGGAATTACAAATGCATGCATGCAAATGATGCTTATGGTATGAAATGCATATGATTATGCAGTGGTTAACACCTAGGGTGTTACATCCTGCAAGATGCAAATGCAACTAGTCCTACGATGAGTAGTCTGATCGAAACATTATTACTAGAAATTGGAAAGAAAGACACTACACAATCCCGTGGGATTATTAATAAGAATTTTCTTGAATTATTAAGTCAATAATTTTCATCGACAAATGTAACAGATGGATGGAGTGCTGGTAATTTGAATTAAGTCAAGTTTATGCTGGTAACTTGAAAGACAGTACACACTTCACTTGTGAGAGCCCTCTGATCCTATCTTAGGTTTTGGCCGCGAGTTCAAAATGGCAAAATGGATTGGGGTCGGATAGGTTGATGTGACTTCTAGGATTAGATTGGACTGAGCTGAAACAATTCGATAAGGGTTAAGATTGGGTTGGGTCCCAGTGCTTAGGAGTTAGGATTGGAATGGGGATGGGGCCGGATCTTGATCCATTATTAGTCCGGGGTCAAGCTATGTGGATACATATGATGTATGTTTGATGGTTGATAGCTTGAGCCAAGCCGATGCAAAAGTGACTAACGAGCCTGACTCAAAGGAAACGTGGATGAAATTCTTTTTTAAAATTACACAGCACACACACTCACCCCCCTATAAACACACGTCACGTAAACCCTACTCCAATGAGCACATCCGAAGGACTAAGCCGGCAGATACGAGAGATTTCCCAAGTCACCACAGGTGCCTCGTTGTCGACGGGCGAGCACCGTGCCAAGTCGAGGACTTGAACTTGGGTGGGTAGGTTCTAGTTCCACCATAAGGGACCTAACCAACTGATCTATGATCAGTTCACATGTGGATGAAATTCATTCATATATCTAGAGCCAAGCTCACGAGATACAGGGTATTAGCAAATACTAGACGATTAGCATACTTTAAGGCATATAAATGTTTTTTCTAAAATAAATTAAGGATTAATGGGATAAAAATAAATCCTATATGATAGATTCAAGAAAAATAAACATTATCTTAGTACTTTTTTTTTTATCTCAATTCAACGTAACATTCTAATGCAAGCAACCAAGCAAGGGCATTTCGCATCTCTGCTCAGCCTAGCTTTTTGTATTCAGGACCAAACAAGGGCATTTCGCATCTATAGAGCCTGTCCGAATAGAACCTGGTTCCTACATGCGAGCCAGACTCCCCTCACATAGCAGCGAAACACGCTATGTGCAAGAGTAAGAGCCTCGCCCGCACGGCTTTAGCCTGCTGTTCTTTGCGCCGTCCGCTCCTCCCCCGCCTTCCGGTGCCGCTTCCATGAACTCCGCACACCGCCGCTCCTCACGCTCTTCCCGATGCCCGACACGCCAAGCCATCATCCCTGCAGCTGCAGGCAAGAGCAGCAACATCGCCGCTGCCTTCGACGGTCTACTCCAAAACTCTGATGCCTCCAAGTCCGAGTGGCGGAGCTGTCTCCATATCCCCTACAGCGAGGGGTACGTCGACTTCGTCAGCTGGGCCACCGACTGTCACCGTTGCTCCTGCACCGGTTCAAGCTTTAGCTAAAGACAAGCGGGCCGAGCCAAGGCGCAGCCCAGAAAGACAACAGGCCGGCCAGAAATGTAAGGAAGAACCCGCGCGTCCATGGGCCAGATTGGCTTAACTGAAATCGGCCCTGCGTGGCCCAGCTCGGGAGGTCGCCGATTGGCCCCTTCTTGTACCGCATGTTGAAACGTCATCGTCAAACTCGGTCACGAACCTGAAAACCGAGCCCGGCGGGCGGCGGCGCGATGGCGAAGCAGCAAATTGCTAGCGTCTCAAGGATCTTGTTCCATTTATCGTAATACATATCTTTGGATCGAAGTTAGTAGTGTAACATCTGGTATCAGCTCCATCCACCTAAAATTTTCCCCAAAATCCCACCACAAAATTCCCAAATCGCCACTGCAATTCCTCGCGGGTGGAACTCTGGCATCCCATACCTACCTCACAGCGTCGGGCAGATGGCTATGGCGACCCCCGGAGGAACAGTATGGCAAGATTATCGCCATGCTCGGAGAACACCAAGGAATTGCGGGCAATGAAGTTGGAGTTCTCGACTTGAAGCCCGAAGTCGACAACCGTGTTCACGAGCTGGAGCACGCTGTGCTGGATCTGGGAGCGCCGCATGGACAATGCTATGGAGCTGCTGCTTCCGCAAGCTGAAGTCGTCACGCCCACGGAAGATCTGCAAGCAGGCGTCACCATCGCGGAAGCCTCGCTCACTATGGCGATCCGAGAAGATCATTTTGCTCCACCGGTAACGAAGGTGCCGAACTCCGCCCATCTGGAGTTTCCCCCGCCTCGGGCGGCATCTGGGTGGCTAGACCATGGCGTGGAAGGCTTTGAGGTGGTGTATACCACTACCCCGGGCCGACCTCAAGCATCAGGTTCGAAACATCAGACTGCTCCTAGTGTTATTCCTGCATCAGTAGTTACCATCAGTCCTCATCGTATCCTGTATCACCCAGTTCACCCACCTATTCCAAATGTTGAACTACACACTTTTGATGGCTCAAATCCTAGGCTATGGATCAAGCGTTGTGAAACTTACTTTGACGTATGCAGTAGAAACTTCTAAGTGGGTTCGTTATGCCACTATGCGCTTAGTGGGTTCTGCAGCTTTATGGTTTCAAACCATGGAAGCTACCATTAAAACCATGGATTGGTCTGCTTTTGTTCAAGCTGTCTGTAACAGATTTGATAGAGATGAACAGAATCACCTCCTTAGACAGTTTTTCCACATCAAACAACAATTGTATGTAGCGCAATCAAGAGCCACAAAAGGATCAAACTTTAGAATCTTGGCCGTACCAATTATTGAGAAGGATGAACAAGCAGGAAAGAGGAGGGGGAAAACAGAAATTGACAAAGGGTATATTCACGAAGAATATCGTATATAAAGATGTTCTAACTCCATAAATAAATAAGGTAATATCTTGTATTGATATATATTTTTTCAAGAGTCAATGGTACTTTAGCTTTAAATATTAACAACATCATGCTCGCAATATTTTTTGTAACAGTACAATACACCTTCATACATATCTTATCATAGCTTTAAATCCACACAGGGACAGATGGACCATGACACAGACGCAAACCGCTACATCGGTGAACGCATTCATAGCTCAACTGCCATCTCCTCACTTGCTGACTAGCCATTATTCCATTTCGTCGATCTTCTCGTATCCTCTGCATGAAGCTGCCCAGGGAATGGTACACACGCAAGAAAACTCTATAAATCGAGGAGCAACACCTGTGTGGATTTGTGCAGGTATCCAGAAACCCAGAACTGATCGAGCACAAGCAATGAATAGCTTCCTCAGGAGCAAGAGCGAGCCAAAAGCTGAAGAAACAGGAGTCTTCAGATGAACAGCAGGCAAAGGTAAGACGGCAGGCTCAGCCGCTTACATCACACACACACACAGTAGCCATCACTTTGTGGTACGTAATTACTATACTAATTTACAAGATTATAGTAACTCCTTGCTAAGTGATGTACTATAACGTTATGGTAAGTATCATCTTGAATTATAGTGACACATGTATTGTAAATGTGTATTGTCTTTATCATAGAGCAGCATCGTTTTGTACAGAATAAAACTCTGGCTAATTAAAGTTTAAAATCTTCATCTCCTTTTATGTGAAAGTAAGAACGACTTCCACAGGAAAAAAGCTTACATTAATTTGTTGCCACGAGAAATTCATCAGTGCGCACCTGACAGAGAATACAGAAATGGTCTTCAGTAACTTGTCGATATGGACATACAGATAAATGAGGTATGGGAACTCTTGGGTGACCTGCGGACAGAGATGGACGGACTCCACCATCCGCCGCTTCCTCCGTGCTAGAAACTGGAGCACGGTGCAAGCGACAAGGCTTTGAAAGAAACTATCAAGTGGAGGCGTCAGTACAGGCCGGACAAAATCCGTTGGGTAAGTAGCCGTGCCTTACAGAGCTGGCCAGGAATGTGTATTTCTCTTTAACGTTTGGAATCTATGTTAAAATTTGAACACGTATAGCGACATGATCAATCCAAATATATAGGCACAAGTTTATATGGTTGTAAAAGGTCACTGTTTTGTCTTCTTTTGTGTTATGTTATCTTTAGTCACAAAAGAGCAAGCATTTTGTTGGAATCTATGCATGTTAGGAAGACATGGCTGAAAGGGAGCATTTGTTGAAGAAAGCGTATATAGCTGACTACCTCGACAAGAATGGACGAACTGTGCTGATATCAACGCCGTCAACAAAGGTCAGTTTTACTAGTAGCTAATCTAGTTGTCCAAAATAAATATAGAAATCATGCACACAAACATTTTCTAGTAAATAAATATTTAAAGGTACTGTGTATTTACTATTGAGCTTTCGACTCAGAAGTCGCAAGACCCATTCCCTCCGGTAAAACGCGCTCTCGCTCCTGCGAGTAGTAGCTGCTCCCCTGTAGTATCCGTTTCCAACTTCTCTCCTTCCTCTGACCCCTTCCACAGCCCTCCTACTCAATCCACAGGCCTCTTAATCCGCCGCCGGCGGCCCCTGCTTCGCCCCGGCTCCTCGCCGGCGGCTGAGCAGGTTGGCCGGCCCTTCCTCCTTCCCCTTCCTTGTACAGCTTTCTATCTAATAAATAAAGCCTCCATGGCCACTTTGTGTTATTGCCTCGTCTGGTTCAAGGAGAGGAGATCCAGGAGTGGGGATTCGTTGTCTGCGATGACGAGAAAGCGAAGGGTGTCGGTGCCGATCGCAGATTCCGGTACAGAGCGGCCGGGCGGGCATCCGTGGGCATCCCTGCGCCGGGGCGACCTGCAGAGGTCAAGATCCAGAAGCACGCGGGCAGGCGACCTCGGCGAGGCCACAGGCGAGTGGGCAGGCAACCCCGGCTTCAGCAAGGCCGACGAGGGGGTACTGCCTCACCGTCCACGACAGCAACGTGGTGCTGGCCCCCACAACTCGCGCGACGGCACCAAGAGCGGCGACGTCGACTACGGCAGCGGCGAGCCCACGGTCCGCATCTACTGCGAGGGCACAGGCGCACGGGCAGGAGACCCCGGCGAAGCCACAGGCGCGCGGGCAGGTGTCCCTGGCGAGCGAACGTGGGCGACCCCGGCGATCACCGGCGACAAGACAGGCGTCCCCGTGAGGCGCTACTACTCGGTGACCAATTTGGTGGGGTCGGGGTCCTTCCAGAAGACTGGAGACGGCGGCTTCGTCAGCGTCTTCATCGGCGTTGCCAGCGGCAACAATAATCCATTTTCCGTTGCCGTCTTCAATTGGTTCCTTGGATCCGCATGTGGTCAAAGCGAGTTCGTCCTGCTCTAGTCGTGGGACCCATGGGACCCACCACCAGTACGTGGAGCACATGCAAGAAGCTGACTCACATCACTGCTGTCCGCCCATGCTCATCGTCATCCACTCCAACATTTATCCTCTACCTTTTCTTTTTAGTATTTTCTTTTATGCTTTTCCTTTCCTTTTTGTTTACTTCGTCCTCCCCTGTTGGAATCTCTACGCCGCCTTCATCGCCTCCGCCTTCATCCACTGCCAAGCAGCTCAACAACGTTCTGCATCAAGACCTCTGCAGTTCCTCCGTCACCGATTCGGCAAATGAGCCACCCACCGGCTCCGGGAATGGCGGCCTTCTACCCGCCCGGACTTCTTCAACAACATCATTGGTTCGCCGGGCGACGCAACTCTATGACGCCGCCCTGAGCCACTTCAAGCCTACGCTCGGCGAGGCCCTTCCGCAACAACAGCACCATGCGTCTATGACGCCTCTGCAGCCGTCCGCCGGCGACCTGCGTTTCCGTGATGAATCTGGATCGGAGTCCCATGGGGACCTTGATGTTTTTGGCTCCTTTGTTAAGGGCCTAGTTGTATGTACGCTGCTTTAATATAATATATGTGTTTTCTTGTCAAAAAAAAAAAAAAAAAGTTCCGGTACAAGCAGCTAGGTAGCAACACCAAAAATGTGGTTGGTACAATTGCACAAGATTACAAGCCCTTAGTATACACCAATAGTGCACGCAAGCACCGAGACAAAAAGAGATATGCAAACCCCACTAAACACTAGACCTACACAGTAGAATTGTTTCTTACTTCTTTGTCATAACATATATTTTGCTAATCTTAATGCATGTACGAACAGAGCTTAGTTCCAACGAAGGAGCAGATGAAACTACTAGTTTACAACTTGGAAAGCTGTACCATGAGCTCAGAAAATGCACAAGAAAATGTTGTTTGGGTAGTTGATTTCAAAGGATGGACAATATCAAGTACTCCATTGGTGGAGTCACGTCAATCAGTGCATATAATTCAGAACTATTATCCAGGGTTGGTAGGAGCTGCAATTCTTTTGCAACCCTCCAAAGATATTCGAATCCTTCTGGAAGGTACGGTATTCCCGAAAGCACTAATATACTCTTCTATGTTCAATAACACCATTTCATAATTCAGATATAGGTTGTCAAACATTTCATAGAAATTATAATATATTGATTCATTAACTATGGTGTCATGAATTTGTCTTCATTAACTATGGAATGTACATAGTAGTACTTCTATTGTAGGTTCAGTTGAACATTGGAAACCCTTAGATCCCTGAACTGTGCTTTCCATGAACATCTGCATGCCTTAGTTCTGAAAACTTGCTTTTGTATAGATACTAAATTACTTCATCGAGCCAGAGTTGAAAGAGAAAGTGAAATTTGTCTACACTAACAATTCCGAGAGCCAGAGAATAATGGCTGACATGTTTGACCTGGACAAGCTGGAGTCTGCATTTGGTGGCCGCAACACCTCTGGTATCGACATTGTCAAGTATTCTGAGAGAATGCAAAGAAGAGATCAGACAAGGAATCTTCATATTCGATAAATGCAAATGGAAATCCCTCTTCATACTTACCATTGCACTCGCACAGTTTGTCTTGTCGAAGTGTACAAGAATTCTACTCTCAGCAGCAAAGACGGGAAGACGAGATTGAAGCCTTGCCTTTACTTTATATATGATCAAAGAACTTAATAAACTTCAACTCGATTACTATAGAATTCTTGGAGGTTAAATCATAACAGATCAGGATGATTATGATATCTGGTAGGTTAGCTCTGAATGATTGGGATGCCAGATTCTGGATGATTTGTGTAATATATATGAGATGTCATCAGAATACACAGGCCATCCAAACTGTCAATGCTCTAGTCTTCTAGATAACCGGCTAAGACCTTTAGCGTCTCGTTTTTCTAGAGACTAAAGGCGTGTTTCGTTTGTAAAATCCGCCCATGCTTCGTGAGATGATGCATCATGCGTCCATCCTATGAATTTTGGTGGAATCAACACATTCTTCGTGCATAGACTAATTATAAGTTTGTGAGGAATGAGATGACGATGAATCAACTCAACCAATTCCACAAACGAAATAAAAAAGTGAGGAGTGAGAAAAGATAGACCACCTCATCCTTCAAACCAAACACACCATAAGAAGCAATAGCGGGTTAAATAGCCGCTTAAGCAATTTATCGGCTGAACAAAAAGACATATCAAATAGTGGGCTAAATAGCCTGACCGAGTCGCGTCCCACCCATTCCATCCGCACGAAGCTCGGTCCTTTCTCTCGGCTCGCCGGAACAGCCCAAATCTGGCCGGTTTGACATTGACCATCCGGAGAGCTCCAAATAATCCCGTCGCCTGCTTCGTTCGTTCCCAGTCAAGATTCGCCGCCGGCCGGAGATCTCTTTCGCAGCGTGGCTCCAAACTCATTGGCGGATCCACCACCTATTTTGGCCTGCTCCGATGTCTGATCCATCGAGGCCAGTTCGTTCTGCTCCGTCCTCAAGACTCGTCGGTAGGGAGAATTTATTCTGATGATCTGGTCCATTTTATTGAGCAAATCGATTTAGTTCACCATTACGCGGCCGTATTGACTAGTACCAATTGTTTTCGTTGTGGACGGGAGACTACAGCGGAAGTGCCTTGCTTGCCGCAACGACGGTCGACGATTGCTAGACCCTGTGCATGTCTTGATTGCCCTCTTTAACAACAAAGCTACTCCCTCCATTCCAAATTGTAAGTCATTCCAAGAATCTTGGAGAGTCAAAGTATTTCAAATTTGACCAAAATTATGGAGAAATTACAAAGATTTGTGACATCTAATATGTATACTATGAAAATGTAATTAATGAAGAATCCAATGATACTTAGTTGACATCCTAAATGTTATTACCTTATCATATAAATTTGATCAAACTTAAAATGTTTTGACTCTCTAAGATTCTTGGAATGACTTATAATTTAGGATGTAGGGAGTAGCGTCTTACGCCGCGCATTCGTCACCAGCAACAATCTTCTTTTTTTTTTTAATATACATATCCCCGTAGCTAGGATCCTGTAAGGTCCTCTCAATTTCCTAATTTCTCATGGAGTAAATTACACCAGGAATACAATAACTATATAGGTGGGTGCAAAATTGGCCCTGCATCTTTGAATTTGTTTATTCTAGCACAGAAACTTGTCATTTTGGTGCATGTACGAACCAAAAACCACAACGTGTACATAGGTATCATCGGTGGACGCTGATCAGCTTGTATCTTTGGTGCATGTACGGCTCAAATTGCCTTCAGGAAGGTCAGCCCGGCTTAGTAGTCAAACGTCATCACACGAGTCGGCTAGCTCGGCATCATGACTTGAGATCGGTTCGCTTGGACTCAAAATCTGACTTTATACACAGCACGATGTAACGGAGAAGCCCATCGTGTCCTCAAAACGAGGAGCATGACCCTGTACACAGCTCGCTCGACAGCACGACGGCACGGCGACACCGAAGTCTGGATCGACACGAAGTAGAGCACGTTGTCGCCAAAATGAGGCAGCTCTGCGGCGAATCGATGCTGGTGGCCGCGAGCAATAATGGAGCCTTGTCGCCGAGAACCCGGCGCCGCTCCACCTCAGTGCGGTCAGTTTTCATCTATTATTTGCATCTAAACCACATCATCAGTTGATACACTTCAATCAAAGATATATAAAAAAGAAGATTCGTTGTTGTTTGCCTTCCATACAGTTGGTATGGGTTTATTTGGAGGACAAGTAGCAGACTCATGATGAATTTGCTCACTTATCTTAAAAATAATGATGAACTTGCTCATACCGTATACTCATGCCATATAGATCCATAACAATTTACCATGGAACACATCTATGCTAGGTGCTAATTTTGATATTGTTTAATGTGCACTGTAGTATTTGTGGACTGATGCAGAGTATACTATTAATTGCAGGTGATCACGATGATCACTTCAGTGTGGAGATACATTATGCAGGATTTTTTGTGGACTAGGTGAATACCAGCGTTGCTGTGGGGATTACAAATAATAGGTTCATACCCGTGTGATGCTACGGGACAGCTAAACTTTTATACTAAAAATACACGGATCGCATGATAAGATAACAATATTGTGTAATCTTGAACTCAGTTTCTGATTTAAATTGCTTCCACAGTGACTTGCATTGAGGAGTAACCATTGTATGCTTTGGAGGAATCTGTTTCGAGTTTCATAAAGTAGTGTTACATACACAGATACACTTCCATTGTTTGCTTGTTCAAGAACAGACCAACACAATTACCTCTTCCCACGTTTATAAACTTTTCTGATTGATGTCCAGGTTGTTTGGTCTGCAGCATCAAATAGAGACTCCACAGGTTCAGCAAGTGCTTTTCATAGTTTCTCTTGCAAATACAAAATAATTGCAATTATTACCATATTGTAACCAAATAATATCAGATATGCAAATAAATTACAGTGGGGACTTCCCCTGCTGTATTTATGGTTCAAAAAACTGCAATCAAATCCAGAGGAAAATTATGCATTGGTAAAAAAAAGCATAAGAGATATACTAATCTTGAATGAGAAAAGAATATTAAATGTATAAGAAGGCCTTATATTCAGTATTCAGGACTCCAAATGTTGATCTTTTTTCTTTCCTAACAGCTTCATCAAAATAGATAGCTTCTTTGTCATACCTAGAAATTACGATTCACACCTCAGTTTTATTCATGAACATAAGTTTCCTGTCATAGTTAAATAATGGATATCTTGGACGACCTCAAAAGAACAAGGTGACCAACTTCTAGTCTCACTGCCAGTACTTTGGTCACAGAGCATAGTATTATGTAATATCAAGCGCATGCTTTCACTTTCTGTTGAATACAATTGAGACTAATAAAGTGGGAGTTTAGAAAATTCTTGTATCTGCAAGGGTACCAGTCTAGATGCATAGAACATAAAAGGCATATACTTGATAGCTTGTAAAGTTGGAAGCACCGGTAATCGAATTGAACAAACCATTAGGCTGCCAATGACTTAAATCACTCAAGGGCTTACTCTTGCAAGTGAATTTCCACAATATTGCAAAGTTTTTTTTCCAAAAACCAGGTACTGGACCAGATTGGACAGCACTCTCCACATTTAACCATTCCTAAAGAACATAAAAACACATTAGTAAAACCTAAAACCTGTTTGCAAATTCATGATCATGAAGTAGCAAGATCTTACTTTGTCAGAGGTTATGCATCCAAACTTCTTGTTTGCAAATTCATCTACAACGAACTGTAGCAACCATTACCTTGCATTGTATAGCAAATGGAAGTAAATCATCAATAAACAAGTATGCATATTTTTAAAAATGGTATTATTACTTAAGCAAAAACATTCAGTATTTTTAGCAGCTACTATTTTAACTATTCTAATATATAATGGCATACTGCTAAGAAAAGCATAATTATCACAGGAAGGAAATAACTACAATTAGCTTAGTACTTAAACAAAGAGCACCTCTATATTTGAATAGTTACCACCACACGGCCTGCTTAGTAGAAAGTCATTGTTGTGCTGCTGAACTGTCAAAGCTTAGCAGTCTACTCAGCCTGTGCATCCACCAATCTATTTAAAGCACACATTTGTAGGCATATCTCACATTGTGTAAACACAACATGTCTCTCTGGCATGGCAAATACAAAAAAAAAAAAAAAAAAAAAAACTATCCATAACTGGAGCCAGCAAGCAGGCCTACTAATTAGTGCGTCCATCCAGTCTACTAATGAGATTCAATCAAAGTACATGTTATCTATTTTCTACACAGCATCTCTTTTTGCAATACAGAAAGATCTCCATACTCGGATTCAGAAAACACTCAGAGCACTGAGAAAAAAAAAAGCCCAGGCCACTATGCTGCAGCATCTTACCAAAGGTGTGAAGTACATGGATCCCAAGCACTAAAAACGTCTATAAAATAATTTAACCATACATCACTGCAGTTACCTTTCAAAGCTTGTTGCACTGCACAACCAAGTCTCTTAAAGTGAGATTGACAATGACTTAAAACGCTAGGTTAATTGGAAGTGTCAGAGTGTTGTAGTCAAGACCTGCATTGCAACCACTGACAATAGGAAAAAAAAATATCACTGTTGGGTCCCAAATAGTCTATGATAGTTGATAATATTTAAAAACTGTTATTGTAAATTGCAAGAACAAAATAAGCTATATCAGACTGTGCTGCAAGGCATCACAGGTAACAAGGAGCGTTCAGATGTTTTAACGGAATCCTTATGTTACAAGGAACAAAACTCAGATTCATTTCCTTGTTTTAAAGAGGACAATCTATGTTCATATATTGTATGTGTTTATTAAATCAGTCTTGAGCATGATCTTGCAATGCTCCTGCAACCCAATTGTATAATAGAAACCTGCTGCCAAAGCCTGAACAATTGATTCAATCAATCGACTGGTGGAAACAGCAGCCATAGCACTAGCTCAACATTCAATCGATCAATTCCACCACGAAATCGGACCAATCAATCCCCAAAGCAACGACCCACCGGCATCCCCATCTGCTGAGTGAGGTCAGGGGCAGGGGCGGTTTTACCTTGCACTGGTGCGCGTTGCTATGGTCGATCCACTGGAGGAGGCAGCTGGTGCACAAAACTGATGCTGCTACAGGCGCACAGGTACCATAGCAGGTGGTCCTCGTCGCTTTGCGTGCACATGGTGTGTAGAATAAACTAAAATCCTATTAGAACAAACCTTGTCTACCAATTATGTTTTCCCATAATAGCTTAATTACTGTTTCCTCGCAGCAACCTTTCTACATGCCAGCTTCAAAATACGTGATTTTAAAGAAGATCTGAACACATACATGTAGCAACTTGGAGCAGCATAGTTCAACTATAGTGAGGTGTAAATATGTGTTGTTCTCCACATGTGCGTGCAAGAATCAATAATCAATAGATGAGACCTCTATTTTCTTTTTGCAAACTTGAATATAGGTTGGGATTGGATCTGAAATAATTGAAAGGATGCTTATTTCTGAATTTAGACAACTTTCCAGAAGATTAGTTTTTCATGTTATAGATGCATGCATACCTGATTTAGGCAACATGTTCCAAAATTGCAGAAAATATGACCTCTATCATCACTTTGAACCTGTCAAGCACCAATGTCACCTCAGTCTCAATGATCAATAGATGAAACCTCTATTTTCTTTTTTTGCAAACTTAAATCTGGATTGATATGGGATCAGAAATAATTGAAAGGATGCTTATTTCTGAATTTAGACGACTTTCCAGAAGATTAGCTGGTATGCATACCTGATATGCACCTAGTCCCGTGTTCCAAAATTGCAGAAAATATGGCCTCTATCATCACTACCTGTCAAAGCACCTAAGTCATATACATTTATCACAATTCTTGTCATGTGTTTAAAGAAGCATATACAAATTTTAGCACAGAGTCCATGTGCTATTTCAATGAACAATGTCAATCATACTGCTATATTTCCCCCTTCATTCACAGGCACATTCTATTGTCTCTAGCTATATGCAGGGATCCATGGATGGATGGAATAAACATGACTGTAACTCCACGCAGCAGTAAACATGGGAATAAAGATCGCACCAAAGCCAAATGAATCAGTTTGGGTTTGCGTTCGTGCACGCACAGTCACACCATGCCCCCACCGCTCCCACACTGCGCTCGTGCATGCACTATAGCAGTCGGCTGCGGCGCTGCGCTTCAGATGGAGGCGCTGATGGAATGGCAAGGGAGTGCATGGAGTGCACGGTTGCGCTGTTCCCACGGACCAAGTTTGCGGCGGCCGCCGTGGGTGCATCAGTGCATGGATCTACGTCGCAGCGGAATCGACACTACAGGAAACGGTCCTTTGCCGGCGCCGGGCGCTCGGCAAAGGCAATATAGCCGTCGGCGAGAAGGCTTTGCCGAGCACCGTACTCGGCGTGGCGGCTCGGGGATTTTTTCATGGCGTAGGTCCTTTGCCGAGCACCCAAAATCCCAGCTCGGCGAAGGCCGCTTGAGTACCAAAAACGGTTGTCGGCGAAGAAAAGTAACCTTTAACGGCCGGTGTAACTGACGGCACTTGCTCGGCTTTGCCGAGCACCTGTCGATGAGGTGCTCGGCAAATCAACATCCCTTTTTTTTTTTTTTTGAAAATTTTTCGCTGAGCACCTGTCGGTGGCGTGCTCGGCAAAGCAACATTCCTTTTTTTTTTTTGAAATTCTTCGCGAGAACCTCAGCGGCGGTGCTCGGCAAAGAAACATTCTTCTTTTTTTTTGGGAAATTCTTTTTTTAAAAAAATTCCTTTCTTAGGGCCGACATGAAGGTGCTCGGCAAAGGCATCTTTGTTTGCCGAGTACGGTTGCAAAAGTTCTCGGCAAAGGAATAACGCTTCGGCGAATCTGGGACCTGGTGGTCGTCGGGCAGCCATTTGTTCCCGTGTTTGCCAGTACATCTTTACGGCGTAGTGCTCGGCAAAGGCCTCTTTGCCGAGAGTAGTGCTCGGCAAAGACCTGAAAAATTGTTATTTTTCATTTGCTTTTGCTTTCCACCTTGACAAACAAACACATGTATAATATATATCACATCCATTCAATCACAGAACACATATATATCACATTCCACACATCCGGCACATAAAACACAAAACGATATATCCACGGAACCCATATTAAACATGTAGCATCACTAGATTGTCCAGAAATTGTCCACAAATCTCACAAGTCTACATCAAGTCCACAAATTGTCTACACAAGTCTAACAAGTCTCACAAGTTCATTCTTGAGGCGGGAAGGGTGGGAAAGGTTGATACTGAGTGGCCGGTGACGGGAAGGCTTGCTCAACACCTGCTGCACCTGGAGCACACGGAGCGGGCTGATTCGACCCCGCCGATCCAGGGGGGAAGCCTTGCAGTAAAAGAAGACAAGGTTGCAAGTGTTAGACATGATTACTTGAAAACGAAAATCGAAACTCTTCGCTATCATACTCACGGGGGGTACCCGGAACGGCTGAGTCAAAACAGGCGTGGAGCCGACCGGACCTAGGAGCCCGTGTGGTAGAGTCAAACCACTGTGCGTGGCAAGGAACCTAGTAAGTTCCTCGAACTTGGCCGCCATTGCCGCTGCGTGGCCTCCACCTCCTCACGGCGCCTCCTTTCCTCTCGCTAGCTGCTTTGGCTTGCTCGGCGTAACCGCCTTTCCTATTCTACCCGAGCCTACAACATTTAGCCATCGTCGTTTTGATAATGCAAAAACGTTATTAGGCGTGTAAAGACAAATGTACGCCGAGTAATGCAAACCTCAAAGGGTGCCGAACGCCCATCGCCACGCCGCTCTAGGGCGTATCGGCGGGTCGTGTCCACCCTCCGTGCTGCGCCGGCTAGTCAAGAGGACGGAGCCGCCGATGATGCCGTCGGCGATGCCCAACCTCCCGTGCTTCTTGCCTCCAAAAGAGCCCATGACGATGTGCAGTATCAATGTCATGGGCGCCCGGATCGTAATCTTGCCCATATTTACGCGAGTCACCGCGGTGTGCTCAGCGATCCAGTGCCCACAGGGGTTCTTTATGCGCCTCGGGCCGGTTGTTCACGTCGTAGGAAACGGCGGTACATCGCCTTGCCCTTGTGCGACATGCAGGCTCCTACCGGCCCATTGCGATCTGGCCGGGATGCGCTGCTGTTGCGAGAAACAAAGGAAGAGGATTAGTGTCTTTGATCGGCGATAAAAGAAGATTGTGCCTCAAAAGCGACAAAAGAAAAGCGCGTACCCATAATTCTTTGTACTCCGCAAGGCTCCGGCTGCCTTGGTGATGTCTTTGGACCTTGCATCACCAAACGCCGTTCCCGGTGCGGCCTCGTGCGCCCTTTGCGATCCTCCGTGAACCACTTGTCCACGATCGCCCCCCCAAGCCAAGTGCCATGGGCGCAGCAACCAATAGGGAATCATCTACACGTCATGAAAAAATGTCGATTAGAAGATCACATGAAATATATTTAATCTCAAAACGGCGCTTAGTGTTGTTCTGTACCTCTATGAACTGCTCACGGGTCAACATCATAGTTCTTGCCCTGTTCCTTGTCTATCTTCCCCGCCAAGCACCATCGCGTTGCATGCTATGATGGCACGGTGCTTCACCTCATGAAGCATGTCGGTGGCCGCGTTTTTTGCGAGCTTCCTCAAAGCGCTCTTGCCGCTGCGGCCTCCATTCCTTCCTCGCATTGGAAGAAGTTCTGCATACAAATACGATATCAAATTCATTGTTTTCGATATGATTTTCAAGAATGCGATGTATTGAGAAAAGGCTTTGTGCGAGGCGAGTTACCCAAAACTTCATGAGCACCCGCTCTGCCTTGTGGGTGCACACCACCGGGTTCTCCCTAGTAGTAGGCTCCCGGCTGGCCGGCCCGTCCGCCCATGGTAATGTGACGATGCCGGGGGAGTGCTGCTCACAGACAAGAACCCGACAATGCCGGCGGGTTTGCGTGAGCCACCGCCCAGACACAACGATCCAGTTCTGCACAATGAAGACATAATATTAGTTTCACTCGAAAGTGTAAAATGGAGTAGGCATCTAAATCTACTTACCTTGTCAATTTGGGGCGAATCACGGGCGGCGGTTGTGGAGTAACAAGGCCGAGGGAGTCGTGAGGGGCCTCGCAAGTAGACCTTCACCGCCTTTGCCACCCTCGTCGTCGAACCCGCTTTTTGGCGCCCTCCCCTGTCGTCCCTCCCCGGTGTGGCTGCGGGTCACCCTCCGGGGTGTTCCGGGCCACCAGCTCCTCCCCTCCCCTCCTCCCCCCGGTCCTAGACAACGGTGTGGGAGACGGGTCCCACTTGGCACGACGGACGCCCGGTCCTCCTAGCCCTCCCTGCGACCCCTCCCCACGGTCCGCCACCCGGGCCGGGCTGTAAAGGTGGACAAGGGCAGCTGACGCCGGTCCTCGCCTCTCCGGTCCTCCCCTACCCACCGACCTCCACGACGGTGCTCGCCATCTTTCCTCAATCACACAGAATCAAAATATAAACAAGGCATAATTAGAACTAGATGCATTGTAATCAAACTATAAATAAGACATAATTACAATATAAACAAAATAACATAGTATTACATGTTTTAGAAGTAATCGGGATCATCGTCTACATTGTCGGTTTGGTACGTTTGTCAGGCTCGTCATCACTTGCCAACATTGTCCAAATAACGAAGAGAATCAAGGAGGATTGTGGTCTTCATTGTCCGTGCCCAATCTCTCTAGCATTTCTAAGTCCTTCAAATTGAGCACCTCAACGCCGTCGCCGTCATCATCAACCATTTCATCGTCTACTTCCATTCCTATATCTGCAGTTAGGTCTATCACAAAACTCCCCGCAGCAGCCCCTCTTCTTGATAGAACTCTCCCTCATATGTGTTTGGGTTGATCAAGTTATAATCTTCATCGTTTGGGGACGGGTAGTTTACCATGCGGCGCTACCTTGTGCACAACCTCCAAACCCTTCGATAATCTTTGCTTTGGCGGGCGTATGGCGGGTAATAAACCTACATGGCCTGTTGAGCCACAATGTAGACATCGGCTCGTGGATACACGGAATCTGGTCGAACCGACTAGCCCAATTGCTTTGTGTTACGTTTAGTACATTCAGATCGAACCAATGACATTTGAATATCACAGGTTTAAGATGTGGGGGCGCCATAAAATGAAAGCTCGTATATTTCTTGGACTCTGCCATGGTATTCGTTCCCATTATTATCGGCCGTAAGCGCCGCCGCTTGTTTGTCGTGCCGATTGGGTCGACTGCTTCGTAGCTTGTCATGTGGAAACGATTTCCATTCACATCATAAGCGGTAAATGACCTAACCCTTAAATCACAGCCATCTGCAACACAATCAACTCGCGCCACGATAGAGCGATCGGTTTGGGCACCGCAAGTTTCAACGTGGATATAGCGTTATAATATTGATTGAAACGCAAGATCAACTTGAAATGTACGGGCAAGAATTGGAAATTACCTTTCTCTTGAACCACGAGATGAAATCGGGGCTCAGGGTCCAGCAACTTGTGAAAGAAAGGTATCAATTTCGTGTGGCTCGAACCCTCGATTCAAAGCCAAGACTCACGAATGAATTCACATTTGTATGGATCCACCTCGGGAGTTGGTTAGCACATATAGCATGATACTGCGCCACTCTACATTGCTCAACCTGCTTAGTGGTAGATGCACCGGCGCTTCCGAATTGACCTTTGAAAAGGCCGAGCTTTGATTGATTTTCGTCAACATTGTAACGGGGGGGGTTGATCATGCATGCTAGGAAGGTTCTCTATATAGTATTTTTTTGTGAAGTTTGACACCTCCTCCACTACGGATGCCTCTGCAAACTGAAGGCTCGATTTTGGCTTTATTCCTACATTTTTTTACGTACATTCTTTTAGAGTAGTTCTCTCTCGAATGGGTAGCACCAATGATATCTTACTGCGCCCCCCATACGCACCTCATATGGGAGGTGCACAATCATATCTTTGCATCGGCAAGAAGAATCCGGGTGGGAAGATTTTCTCCAACTTACAGAGTAACACAGTGCCGCCTTTTCCAATCTGTTTACATACGGTCTGAGAGATCGCCGCACAATTTGGCGCAGAAGAAATAACTCAACTCTGCCAAAGCACTAGCCATACATTCTCGGGGACAAAGCCTCGAACCATCATGGGAAGCGGCGGCGCTCAATCCATACGTGATAGTCATGACTCTTCATCCCATTGACTCGCAGAGTAGCTAAATTGACTCCCCGTCTTCACATTATGTGCATACCCATCTCGAAACCTTAGTTTCTTCATCCATTTAAGTACCTCCCTCCTTTTTTCGATGGACAAGACAAAATCGACATTGGGCCTTCGCCATCTCTTGCCTGCTGGGGAGGCCTCATCTCTTGATTTGGTCTATCGCATAGTGTTGCGATATCCACTCTAGCCTTAGGGTTGTCCTTAGACTTCTCGGTGTCCATGAGTGTGCAAAAAAAGTCCTTCAAATATATTCTTCTCGGTGTGCATCATGTCAATGTGATGTGGCACAAGAAGGTCATCATGATACGGAGCCTCTACAATCCTCGACTTATGAGTCCACATGTCGCACACCATATCCCACAAAACCACCACCTTGTCTATTGGCCACTAGAGCATCTAGCTAAGCACGAATCTCGGCACCGCCTTTATCTGCGGTGGAGGTTACACACTATGACTCCTTTTCTAAAGTTCTTCGTGTCTTGTCTAAATGCATGGTCAAGAGGGAGAAATTGACGATGTTGGCCGAAGGATGAATACTTACCAACCTTCGCAACCGGATGAACCTCACACGTTCCTTGCATATTGGGCATAGGAACTTACCATGAACACACCAGCCGAGAAAAACCCATACGCCCGAGAAAGTCATGAATTGAGTAATCGGTACCAAACGTGCATTTGGAAGGCTGCCTTTGTAGCTCGGTCGTATGTCCATACACCTTCCTCCCAAGCCTTGATCAATTCATCGATCACGAGGCTCTATAAACACACCCATCTTATTCCCCGGGTGTGTCCGGAATTATCGGCGACAAGAATATGGTGTCCCGTTGAAAGGCGACACCGGGGGGGAGATTCAGGGGGGATAACGAACACAGGCCAACATGTGTATGCGTCGGTACTCATTCCATAAGGATTGAACCCATCTGTTGCCATCGCGACACGTACATTACGGCGCCTCCATTGCTTTCGGGGATGTTTTCCATCAAAGTATTGCCATGCTTCACCATCTGATGGGTGTATCATCTTGTCGGGATTGTATCACTTGCCATTTTTGTGCCACATCATCCGTTTAGCGGATTCCTCGGTCATGTATAGCCGTTGAATCCTCGGTACAAACGGTAGGTACCGTACGATTTTTTTGGCGATGTCAAGTTGCTTCATCTGACCATCTCCAGTTGGTACCTCTTCGTACCTAGAGGCTTTACACTTTGGACAGTGCTTTGCATCGGCGTGCTCTTTCCTAAATAGACACACCCATTCTCGCAAGCATGTATGCGCTTATATGGCATCTTAAGTGCGAAAAAGAGTTTCTGCGACTCATACATGCCCGTTGGCAGGCAGTGGCCCTTTGGAAGCAGGGTGCCAACCACGGACAACAACCTATCGAAGCCTGCTCGACTGATGTTTAACTCGGACTTCACCCCTAATAAGCGACCAATGCCGTCCAGTTACGAAACCGTGGTATTCTCATGAAGGGGTTTGGCGGCCGAGTCCATCATTTCATAGAATGACTTTGCCTCCTTCTCCATCGCCTCCTTATCACGCCTTTTCCAACTGTTTACATACGGGTCGAGAGATGCAACCGTGCTCGAAATCTTCTCAAATTTTTTTTTTTAGTGTACACATGCGATATAAGGACAACTCATCAAATTTCATGAATTTTTTAACTTCGTTTGATTTTTATAGAATTTAAAAACAACTCACAAGCAAGTGAGTCGGCGTGTTTCGCACACAAGATGTTTTGAATTTGGTGTCTCGGCCATGGATGAGGCCTAAAGATAGACTCACAAGCATGTATACCATTTTTCCAATTATTTAGATCCATTATTCGAATCACTTGCAGTTCAAATTTGAGTTTTGAAAAGAAATTCAAATAATACATGAAAATTCATGAAATATAGTAAAAAGTTTGAAAAAAAATTGCAAACTTGAACAGGGGAGCTCCATGTACGTAGCTAAGCTACGAGAAAAAAGTTGTGATGGCAAAATCAAAAAAAAAAATTATGGCTTTGCCGAGAGCTATTTCTGGGCTCTCGGCGAAGATCAAATTTGCTCGAAAGCACGTGTACACGGCGCATGGGGAAGGTTGAGTGGTCGGCAAAGCATGGGGGCCACGTGGGCGCTGTTTGGGCTGTGCAAAAAAAAAAAAAAAAAAAAAAAAAAAACTACGCCGAGAACTTCTCTCGGCAAAGAAGGCGCAAACTTTTGCCGCTGGCTAGCGGCCAACTGTCGGCAAAGCGGGGCCGTGGTCGACGGGCGTCACGGTGGGCGTTTTTACGTGCCGAGAACTCTATCTGCGCCCGATAATTTGACGGTCGGCAAAGATATACTTTGCCGAGGCGTATGACTTTTTCGAGAACCGAAGCGCTCGATGAATTGTATGTTGCCGAGGGGTCCTTTTAAGCGAACGGCGGTCGGCAAAGAGTATCTTTTGCTGAGCGCTGTTTGTCTCGGTGCTCGGCAAAACACAGTTCGGGTCGGCCGAAGGCCCATTTCCCCTAGTGCGAAGGAGGAAGGGAGGGAAGGAGACTCACTTTGGATCACGAGCACGTGGCGACGACGGGCGAGGGCGGCTGCCATGTGCGACGGCAACGGCGGCGGCTGCGCGGGCGCGGCGGCGGGGGTGGCGCGAGGCGGTAGGTGGCGATCCTTCCCGGACTGCAGCCCAGACGCGGCAAGGCGAGATCACGAGATGGTAGCGCGGTCGCGAGGCACTTCGTGGCGGTGTTGAGTGGTGATGGACTGATGGTGCCGAGGGATCTTGAAGGAAGGCAAACTCCACCGCGTGAGGAGTGCGGGAAGGCGGTGACGGAGATTGCCGACACCGGCGTTTTCCTTCTTTTTAGCGGTGGGAGGGGGGCCCGAGCGCGGTTGCACGGGTGGGAGGCTTTGACGCACCAAATTTTTACCTCACCAAATGACAGTCTTACTTTTGTTGTTTTTATGTCGTAGTAGAGACTTGGCAAGGAAAGAATATATATATATATATATATATATATATATATGGTAAATTTTTTTTCTACACCCTAGGTGTAGTTACACCCATATGTATATCTCAAGATTTGTGGTATATATGACCCGAACGAAGTGCATGTGGATGAAGTATATGATCATACTAGACCATCTATGGTGGTATATATGTTAAGTATGCATTCATACGTTGAGTATATGGATATACTTTTTTATATACAGCAGTAGTGGCATTTTATGTAATATATTAAAAAAATATAGGTTCCTTTGAAATTTTTTTTTTGTAGTAAGATCCAGAGTATCTTAATATGAGTATCTAAACATACTTAAACCGATAAACAAGTATGAACACATACACAATGTGATTATTTGAATATGGGTGTAACTGCACCCGGGTGTATAGAAAGTGCACCATATATATATATATATATATATATATATATATATATATATATATATATATATATATATATAGGGAGAGTATAATCTATAGCTAGCTAGAAAAATCATATTTTGTAGCCAGGCCGCTCGTCACACCAGGATGCACCCGACGCAACCAGCGTACCTGGCCGAGCAGCGGTTCAAAAGAGCAGGGGCCATGCGTGAATAACGCCGTGCATGCAGTCGTAATTAAAGCCAGATATTCCTGCATGTCGTAGTTACTCTTTTGAATAGTATTTTTGTTGCTTGATAGGCGACGATACAAGAATTACGAGAATGTTTTCCATATTGCGATAATGCTTTCCATACAAGAATACAAACAATAATATTTACGAAAACTTACATTCCATACAAGAATATGTATTTACGAGAACTTGCTTTCGATACAAGAATATGTATTTACAAGAATTTTTTTATTATGTGCTACGACAAAAACTAACAAGAACTGAAAGTACCGTAACATCAGCATAAGTTATACAACATATTTACGAGAATTCTATTTACAATAATACTAACAATATTTACTAGAATTCTCACCCATAAAATTTACAAGAAATTCTAGGCTGCCTGCCTGCTACTTTTCCAGATAGACAGTACGGGCGGACTCGTCGTCGTTGAGGACACAGATGGCCTCCCGGTCGTAGTGCGGCGCGGGGAGGGACTTGGTGACCGGCCGGTGGCAGCCACGAACCTCCACACGCCCTAGTCGTCGGCGAAGACGTGCTGCACAAGTGCACAGAGAGCCCGGGCAACGAGGCCGATCGATGCCGAGGATCGTTGTGGCCTGCATGGACAGCAGTACAGCACGGTGCCGGGAGCACTTGGTGGGGAGGTCCGGGCCCAGCGCTAGGAACACCGGGATGTCGTGACGCTTGAGCCTCGTCCGCTCGCAAGCCGGCGGAGGTCCATGGAGCAAATACCGGCGCCGTCGGCCTCGACAAAGGCCACGACGGGTCGTCGGTGCAGTCAACGACCATGTCCCGGTGCGGCGACGTGCGCCAGCTTTCCTATCAGCGGCACAACACCGTCAGCGTGGCGGCAATGGAGCTCTTGAGGCGCTCCATCACCGCCGTGAACTCGCCGTCGTCGTCGGGAGGTGGCCGTCAACGCCACGACGGGGAGCTCCAGACTAGCCGCCCTCCGGGCCTGCAAGCGCGGCGTTAGTCGTGGGCGAGCCCTCGCCCAGACATGCCATGGGAAGAGTGCTGCTGGGGTCTGTCGGGGGGGCGCCGCCACAGGGCCGTCGGTGAGGCCGACACGCGGTGGAGGTCGACGCCGCAGTGTGGCCCAGCAGGGCCGGCCATGGCCTGGCTAGTGGCCCGCTGGCCTCGATGCTGGGCCATGGCTCAGCTAGCTACAGACTATACTCTCCCTCTATATATATATATATATATATATATATATATATATATATATATATTACCTTATAGCTGGCTACAAAACATTATATTCTGTAGCCGAACCTAACCTGTGAACCAACCAGCGCGGCAACGTTCCAGCCCGAGAAACCCGTTGAATATTAGATTCTGTAGCTAGCTACGGATTATACTCTCCCTCTATATATATATATATATATATAGAGAGAGAGAGGTTGTAGCTAGCTACAAAATATGAAATTTTGTAGCCGAGCCCAAACTATAAACGCAGACCGACCGCCCGACCGGCGACGTCCTAGTCGCTGAAAATCCGTTTGCATGCATGGCTCAATAATTATTAGCTGGCAATAATTCCACTCCAAGCGCTGGGCCATGACCCAAAATCACCGCCCATAAAACCGCTGCAAGTGTCGATGTTTATTTTTTTACCACAAAACCACCGCCCACTCTTTCCTCCGTCCGGATTTGCTTCCACGGTGGCGTTCGGGAAGAGAGGTCCCGAAGCACATCTTCCCGTCCAGTACGCCGGCCGGAGCACCCGCTCTTGCCCGTCCGCGGCCACGGCGCCCTTCCCCATCCCGTCAGCGTGCAACTTGGCCTCTCGCAGATGGTGCCCCGGCGGCGGCGTGGCTCGCCTCGCGGCCCCGGCAGATCCTTCGCAGGCGACGACTGCGAGCCCTTCTTCCTCCGAGCAGCTCCCTCCCCGGCGCACGGCGCCCTCGGCGGTGATGCGTCCTCCACTCATCTCGACGGTGGCGGCGGCAGGGGGCCCCTTCATCCGGCAGGAGGAGCCTCCTCCGGCGCTCCCACACTGCTCCAGCCCGACGATATGATGTCCAGGTGCGCGCCCTTGATTTAGCCTACTGGATCTCCTCCATGCATTCAGCTATGTTTGGGCAGGTTATCGTCATGCGTCTCGTTTCCAAACACGAGCTGCCCGGCGGGCGACGTCAATGGCTGTGAGCCTGTGAGTTCTCGGCGGTGGTGTTGCGCCTCAAGTGCTCCCTCGTTGCCACACTAGCGGTGTACCTGCCGTTGACCAGGAAGCTGGTGTGCGCTGTCGGCACCAGGGACATGGTTGTCGACTGCGCCGTTAACCACTGGTCTTCCTCGAGGCCGACGGCGTCGGCACCATGGACGTCAGCCGTGCCACGCGGAATCCCGGCATGGGCCTCCCGCTGGAGCTCTCCGTGTGCACCACGCCGTCGCCGACAGGCAGGCTGTGTGGCGGTTCATGGCTGCCTGGGTGTCCATCTCCAGGGAGGCGTCGCTGCGTGACCGTGTCACCATGCAAGGGTTCCATCACCAAGTCCCTCCCCGCGCCGCACTAGGGCGGGAGTTCATCCACATGACCACACGTACCCCAACGGCGATGAGTCTGGCCGTAGGACGTAGATTCTTGTGAATGGATTACAGTAAACAATGATGTAAATTGTCAAGGATTCTAGTATATCATTGCAAATTCTCGTAAATATGCTTTTGTCTAGATTCTCGTAAATATTTTTTAGTTCAAATTCTCATAAAATATTATTAGTGTGACATCTCGTAAATATTTCGTGATGTAGATTCTCATAAATATTTGTTATTGTTAATGTATATAATCTCGTAAATATTCCTTGGTGTACGTAGATTCTTGTAAATATTTTTTAGTTCAGATTCTCGTAAATATTATTAGTGCAAATTCTCGTAACTAGCATATTGTTTGTTCGTGTACTTTTGTTTGCGTTTAAAATTGTTTCGGTGGACAAACTGCAGTATTGTGTTATGTACTGAAATTTTTGCTACATCTCCTTGTTGAAGATTGCTCTAATATTTTCATTTTAAAAAATGTGATTTGGTAAAATGCTGTCCATGATGAAATTTGCAGAAAAAAAGATCAGGGATAAGCTAGTAACCAAAATCATGGTAACTCGTCCCACTATTTTATCTTAAAATTACTCTATACATCGAGCCACTATTTTATCGTAATTTTTGGTCACTTCATATCACGATTTACTATATTTGTCGTAACTTTAGCATGTTTTGCCATTCAACTTGCCGTAACTATAAAATAGTAAATTAGCCTCCATATATTAATTAATAGTAGTTTGTCGTAACTCGTATTCTCAGAATCCAGTAAACACGTTCCTGAATCACCGTGAAATCGTATGGCTAATACTAATATCTACCATAATTAAATAGTGTACAATAATTACCATGCATGCATGCTGCAGCCTTGGTCGCCTGCATGCACAGCATTTACTTTTCTCCCATTTACTTGCCGCGCTAATTAAGGAATGGTCAATAATTACGGTAACCATCGGGAAAGCTGGACCAGGTTGGTGCGCCGGTTGCTGAAGCTGGTGCGCTCGATGGACCTGGCTACAGAATATGACATTTTGTAGCCAGCTATAAGGTAATAGTTACACCCATACCTAGGGTGTAGAAAAATTTACCATATATATATATATATATATATATATATATATATATATATATATATATATATATATATATGCTATTCACATTGGGAGTACGCATCCATTTATTTTCATCTTATCCACCCAAAAATGTGTTATTCTCCTACACTGGGAGAAAACACCACAAAAATATTTTATAGGTTTCTGTAAATAATTGCTCCAAAGTTTTTATATATCTCTCTCTTATGTATCATTATTGTAAAAGAAGCATGGGGCTATGCAAAAAAAAAAAAAGAAATATGAAAAAAGAGTTAAAAACAATAGACAAGTGTCCACAATAAAAATAATGGATACTTAGATGCCCGCCTCTATGATTAAAAAATATGGAGAAAGAAACGAAAAAGATAGCCCCTGTTTTCTTTTACTCTGTTTTCAATTTCAAAATGAGAGAGAGAGTATTTCTTAAAAGGAGCAAAGTAGAATTAGGTTAGCCACTATATATATATTTATATTCCACCATATTCCACACACATGCACCTCTTGATTTAATTAAATGACTTAACTCTCTATAGATCCATTGTTTGATCTATAATATATTCTTTTGCAAGTATGCTATATTATTTCAAAGTGCCACTCCTATAAGCTCCACATAAGCCATACTTAGAGAGAGTGAGTGAGAAAAAAAAGAGAAGGCTTACTATGATCAACCTTGGTTTCACAAAATTTTCTATATATACATTTGAGAGAGGGCATATCATTTCCGTTGCCTTAGAGAGGATCAAAAAAAATACCACATATGAGTGATTTGAGAGTGTCATGCAATGAATCTCTGAGTTTTATTTTGAAAACTTATAAAAACTCCAAGAATGATAGTTGAATAAAGAATTTGAGACACGATTACCCACTTGATTGTTCTGCCTTTCAATTACTCAAGATTTATGAGATTGCTAAAAGCTCCATGGTTGAAAAAAGATACCTGAGTAAGTTTGAAAGTCAGGTTATTTTTATAATCCGGAGCAGAGTTCCTGTTTAAATGCATGTGTATTTTTATCTTTGAAATCCTGTTACAACTTTGATTTGTTTGCTAAGAGACTAGCAGAAGTTAAGCTTGGGGGAGCCTGTTGATGGTAGATATAGTCTAAATATAAATATTAAATATACCATCAACCTATGCTCAAAGCTAATAAAAGATTATTATTTCTAATAATTTTCATGAGTTTTGTTGTATATATATTTTTTGCGGGAAAAAAAAAGACGAGAAAAAAGCGTAAAAGAGGAGAAAATAAGAAAATAAAAAAGAAAAGGACCGAATCAAAGGCATTAATATAAATTATAGGGACCTAAAAGGCGAAAGAAAAGAAGCTCGCACAAGTCGGGGGCCGACCGAGGGCCATGTGGGGCCGCGTCGCCTGATGTGTGCGGCCGTGCGGCCGCCCCCTGGCACGCCACGTGTCTGCTTCTGGAATGTTCCCACAACTGACCTAGAGATCCAATATAAGCCGTCCAATCAAGTCGGTTTGATCCGAGGGCTGAGATTCATCCTAGGAGGCTATAAATAAAGAGGCAAAGCTCATCCCTAAAACCCTAATTCATAATTCAGAATTTAGTTCATCATTCAAAGCTAGATCCATTGTAATTAGAGAGAGAGAGATTAGTACTAGGGTTTCCAGAGATTAGAGGATTAGAGAGCTCTAGTTCTTCAAAGATTAGAGTATTAGACAATCTATTAGAGATTCAAGGAAGAGTTCGAGCGTTGCTTTCGAGGATTTGAATCTATTATTCTTGTAGATTCGGTAATAAAGTTATCCGAGTTCTCATTATATGATTATGCTTTATTTTATTATATTATCCGTTGTTATGTTCTTAGTATATTCTAGTTTGATATTTCATATAGTTCTAGTTATTGATTATTATATGCATGAGATCGTGGACAGCTTAGCTCTATTCTCGAGGGGATAAGTCGTAAGTTATATGTAAGTTGCTTAGATATAAGTTATTTGCGGATGCCATCTATATGATGGGTCATGGGGTAGTTCATGAGGGTGACAGCCTGATTGAGTCTTCTATAATCCTCCCCGTGTATAGAAAAAAAACGGTAGAACGTGGTCACGTCGGAGGCTAGTTTATTTCATAATAAATCCTCCTTAGTTGATGTTCCTTATGCTATATGATTATGATTTGGCCGTGCTATAGATGAGAATATTTTACCCGCTATGCTTAGACTTAATGATTGGTAGTTATTTAGAAGTCTTGTACTCATAGAGTAGTTACTCTCTATCTCTGCCTCATGGAATACCCTAGTTATCATTATTATCCTTTATTATCATTTATTATCTTTAGTATTTATTATGGTCATTGTTATTATTATTATTATTTATCTTTTATCTTTTATTTACCCAAGCTAAAGTATTGGAATGTTTGATTTATTATAAGTAGATATGATATAAATTTATTATGAGCCTTATAAATATAGCCTCACAAATCCTTCTCTTGGGAAAATATAAATTACGATACACGGAATACTCTAGGTGAAGTGCTACAATGGTATAGAGTTTATTTTTAAAACATATCTGTGCTCTTGCGGATATAAAAATTATTTTATATATGTGACTAGTAAGTGTAGATTTATTTTTATACCAAGTGTTTCTAGGCGCCGCTTCTTGAGTCGGGTTTTATTTACCTATCCATATAGCGACGGCGTTGGCTATTTGATAGACCTCTTATGATTACGTTGAATGAACTGCTTTGATATATGTACTCAAAAAGATATAAGAGTAGATCAGGTAGTTGCTGATCCTTCGATGGTAACTTTCACAAGATGGCTTGGTAATAGAAATAGAAATGTTTGGCTATCCATTCTTGAAAAATCTCTCTCTATCAATATGAATGCTGAACCTGAAATGGTTTCATGGAAATTTGGCTCTAAGGCCCAGTTTTTCTGTCATATCTACTTATAAAGCCCTATATCATAAGAGGATTTGGAAATGCAAACTTCCCGAGAAAATAAAAATCTTTTTATGGCTTGTTATAAATAATGCTATTCTTACAAGAGACAATATGAAAAAAAAAGGGAAATGGCTAGGGGATCCTACATGTTGTTTTTGTAGTCAAACTGAAACCGTTGATCATTTGTTGTTCCAATGTAGCATGGCTAAAGCTGTGCAGGCAACTTTTGCCACCTGTTTTGGTGCTCAAGGTATCCCAAGAAATATAAAATAGGCTTGGAAGTGGTGTGAAAAATGGTTAAAACAGGGAGGAAAATTCCACTCACTAGGGATTGATGTTGTTTGCCGGGCCATCCGGAAGGCCGGGAACAAAGTGTGCTTTGAAAAATCGAAAGTTGTAACACCACTATCCATTGTATGCCACACATGTGCCTTAATGAGTTACTTGGGCGGGACTATATGTAGGTATACGAGGAAGGGAGTGCTCGAGGACGCAAATCAACAAGATGATACAAACTGCTGTTATGTTGCCGGATGAAGAAGTAGAAGAGGGACCAACAGAAGCTAAAGGACTGAAAAATTGGAGGACCCGATCTCGAAGCCGGTACTTGCAATGACAAAAGTCTTTTGTCCTAGGAAACACAATCAAGAAAGGATGCCTGTAATCTTTTGTCGATTCTCGGTTCTTTTTAGATGTCTCTCTCTCAAGAATTTGATGGAGGCTACTCTGTTTAGCTTGTTCTTCTAGTCTTAGTCCGGGCTGCTGCTTTCGGTGTTGGAGTTTGGTTGGCGTATGTTTTTCTATGGTTTTTGTTTTACGTCTTTTTTCAACTCTAAACAATGTATTTCATTTACATGTTAATGGAAATGGGGATTCCCCACCGTTCAAAAAAAAAATATTGCTAGAATGATGTTGTTAATATTTAAAGCTAAAGTACCATTGACTCTTGAGAAAATATGTATCAATACAAAATATTACCTAATTTATGGAGTTAGAACACCTTTATATACGATATTCTTTGTGAATATACCCTTTGTAAGATTCTTTTTTTTTCCTTTCCCTCCCCTTTCCCTTGTTCATGTCCTTCTCAACAATTGGTATGGCCGAGATCCTAATGTTTGATCTTGTTTTGGCTCTTGATTGTGCTACATACAATTGGTCATGTGAGAACGCTGGTTTCGGGGTAGTTTGTAACACCCTAGGTGTTAATCACTGCATAAGCATATGCATTTGCATAACATAATCATCATCTCATGCATTGCATTGCAATTAACCTTATGTCATGCTTTATTTTATCTAGTTATGTTTGCTATGCCATGTTTTGAGTGAATAATTATTTGAATGCTTGTTTTAGACCTACACTATGCTTAGTCATGCTTAGGATGAGTTATAGAATCATGTTTATGTGGGTCATTGCTTTGGATGTGATTTATAAACTTTCCTTGCTTGTTTAAACCCTTTTTAAGTGTTTTTAGAAAACCTTTCAAAAGTGCTTGATAAAAAGGTTTTTCATCAAAAAGTTCTTTATATGAAGTGTAGTACTTTTTTATGAGGATCAAAAAGTGTTTAGCTTGCTCTTTGTGAAAATGCCTGGAAAAGGTCCAAAAGTTGCCAAACAGTCTGGTCAAGTTTGAGTTGGTTTCAAATTTGAATTTTCTCTAAGTCTTTTCCAACCTTGCTGTTTTTGAGCCATAGTTTCAAAACGGTACTGAATTAGGAAAAGTTCATATTGAGAGTTTTGTAGCTTATGAAATTCTCTTCAAAATCGGTATTTTGAGTTTTTCCAAATTCCACACGATTCTCGATGCACAGGCCAAAACACGTAAGAAGTCGATGGGGGTGACCTATGGGCCGCCCGCAGCGACCGACAGGGGGGCGGCGCCGCCCCCAACCCGTCGCGCGTGGCGTGGCGCGGACGCCGATGCCGATGTACAGCTTGGATTGCGCTGTTCCGACCGGCCGCCGTGATAAAAGGGGCACGGGCGCGTTGCCCTAACCCTAGCACACTCCCCAACCGCCGCCAGCTCCCCTTTCGCGCGAAAAGAGCGCCGCCCGAGCTCACCACCGCCGTCCGCCATCGCCACAGCCGCGTTCCACCACCACCACCACACCAACCTTCATCAAAATGAATCCCTAGCTCCGCCTAGCTTAGCTCTACCTCATCGAAACCTCGAAACAAGGTAAAACCCAAGGTAAAGGCCGCATTTCTCGGTTTTTAAATGCCACGGCGTTCGATTACGCCATGGCCGCCGCCCGTCTTAGAAAATCGTCGTGCTCAAGTAGATCGGTCATAGGGTCTTGTGTTGCGTGTTTTAGCATTGCCTTGAGGTGCTAGAGCTAGTACTCAAAGTAGTTTGGTCGATCTCGCCATGAGTTCATCGAACGCGACCTCGCCATCGCTCGCTCGCCCCGCCCGCCCGCCGCGTGCATGTGCATGGTTTGCGCTCGACGATGAGTTTTCGTGCTTGTTCTTTCCATGCATATCCATGTTGTGACTCGTAGAGTCGAGAACGAGGCTTGGTTCACTTGGTCTTGCCGTGGAACGGCTCAATGCCGGCAAAGCCGCACCGCCGCCGCCGCCGTTCGTCCGCCGCCGTGGTTTCGGTTAGTTTTAGCTCGTAGCGAGGCATGCCATTCGATAGATCTCATCAAGACGGCCGTAGATACCCTTGGCTCGCCGGAAAACCCATCGCCGGCGAAGAACCGCCCGCAGCAGCGCCTTATTTGCTACGCTTTCCGTGTCGGCCCGACACGCGGGGGCCAAATTGCCGGCCGCTTTTTTTTTTTTATGTTTTGTTTTTCCGAGAAATTTGTGCATGTCTTGTAAACTTCATATCTTGGTCATTTTAGCTTAGTTTTGAGTGAAACAAATTTTGTCATGTTTGTTATGCTCGTTCTCTGATAGAAAAAATATTAGTTGGTATTTTCCGATACTTTATATATATATTTTTATTTATTGATATAAATGGCTTGTTTTTAGCAAAATAGATCTGTTTTGATGCATGGCAAAAAATATGGTTCTTGTGTAAATGTTTCTTTTTTGAATAGCAGTGAGGGAAAAAATAGGTTCTGTACTATGTTACGTGGTAGAAATGTGACTTTTGATTTATGTGCTATTTATCATGTTTTCTTAGGAAATTCATAGGAAAATATTGGTAGTAGATTTTGTCATGATAATTTTTGTGGGTGTAAGTCTTGCTTTGTTAGATAGATTTTCATATTCAAAATCTGTTGTTTCACACTTTTCATAGTACGAAGTATTTTCATGCTTAGTTTTCTTGTCATCTTGCCATGTTTGTATAGGGCAGTGTGTGGATGTTCTTGCCATGAAATTTTTATGGTAGACTTAAAATAGCAATAGAGTGTGCTCCTATAATTTTTGTAGATTTTTTCTAAGGTGTTTGCATATTTATCACTTTTATGTTGCATAGAAAATGCTTTTAAAATGCATGGTAACTTTAGGGTTAAAATGTTTGGAAGGTGTATGTTTTTCCTTAGCATGTTTAGGGTCCGTAAGTGTGATTGGTTTGCTAGTGAAATGAGTTTTTACCATCACCATCTTTTTAGTACCTATATTTCCTTTTTTTACAAATGCTTTTTGATATAATTAGTTAGGGGTTATCATTTTATGTGAGTTAGTTTGTATTTTTGGGTGACCAGTAGGTTTGTTAGGTGTTTAATGATCCTAATTATTTGTTGGTGAAATTTGGGCTAGTGTATGTGTTTGGTTGATTTATCGGAGATGTTGCAAGTTGCATGTTGCCTAGGGACAGGTTCTCTATTTTTGCCATTTTCGAGGTGTAGATGTCGAAATCTGTTCAAACATTCTTTATATGGGTTGTAGAAAATTTTGTAAGCTTTCCAATGAATATTTACTTGCTGCATTTGGAGTTATAGAACTACTTCTATGGTTGTTTTTTGACAAAGATGTCTTGCTGCCATTTTTAGGGTTAGGAATAGAGTGCTTGTTGATGTAGATTAGTAAAGTTATTTGTATAGTTATCATTATATTTCTACCAAAGAGATATGCACTTACTAATATCATACATCATAATGCATTCATCCATTCCTTCTTATATATATATATATATATATATATATATATATATATATATATATATATATATATATATATATATATATTTGTGCATTCATAATATTCATCCTAACATATGCACCATGTCAGGATCGGAGGAGTTGATCGAGGAGCTGACTGAGGAGCAGGAGGGGGAGCTTCTCCACCTCAGAGTGCAGCCAGAAGATCCCACAGGAGGAGGAGAAGGCGCACCATCTAGCTTCCTGAGTGTCACCACCACATGCACTGCGACTTTTTCGAAAGGCAAGCCCCGGTGCATGTCAACTTTCCTATGCTTTCTAACTAAATTGACTTGGGTCCTTTATATGTTTGATGCATTAAGTATAGGAAATGGTTGAAATCGTTGATGCACAAATATCCTTGTTGAAGTTGTTACCCATCCTATTTAGCGATCTAGGTTATATAAATGCTCGCTTATGATGATTGTAGTAGACAAAGATTTCCGGTCACTTGTGAGGATGTTTGATGGTTAGTCACATAGGTGACTAGCAAGTTTCTTGAGATATAAAAAGAAAAGTAAAACATGACTTAGATTGGGTGGAAATTGTGGTCCTCCACCTGTTCGGTTAAGGACCCCATTCTTTGTCGGAAGGCGGTTGGAAGTTGAAAGTACCGTTCATATAGTAGGCTCCGCAGGGCGTGAGCCACGGCTAGTTGGAGGGGGGAACTATTGCAAAGCCAGCATCATCTGGCCATACGCTCCTCATTGGCGCTGGTTGGAGGGGATTTTTGGATCGGGCACGTGCAATTACGAGAGTAAGCAAGGCTTAGAGTCGAGGAACCACGGGTGGCCCGAGATGAGGGGGTAGCCCGGCAGGCCCGCGATTCTTGAACGAGTTCTGGTGGTGATTAGGGCTACTCTAGCAAAGTAGACCTAGTTTATGACAGGGTGTTTTGCCACCGGTTTAAAAATCGATTCGAATTGCCATCTCTCCCGGGCGGTGAGAACCTGAATGTTTCTGCGCGATCAGTAGTTAATATCACAACAATGTTTATATCTATTTATGCTTTGCTGATGTTTAAAATGTTGATCAAGTTACTTATGCTTGTTATTTATTTATATTGCCGAGCATATGTCTTTAATCTTGACTATACAGGACTTATGGTTATATATATAATATTTAACCTTTTAACTTGGAAGAACCTTGAATAGTATGTGTAGGCGCATTAATCAACTTTTACTTTCAAAAATAAATGTGAGTCGACCAGCTCCACATAAAGCCTAGCATAATCCTTGGAGTCTTTATTTTTTTTTGGTTTAAGGCGGGTAAGTCTAGCCGAGTATTTTTGTGTACTTTCGGGGTTTTACTCCCATTGTTGCAAGTGATCATCTTTACCATGGTTATTGCAAGACTTGTTTGTATCCCTACGATGATGAGTAAAGGCCGGGCAAGGCATTCAATAACCCCTGTCTCATGTCAAGGCGGGGTTGACACTATTGTTGGCACTATCTTATTTTTATTTTCCACTGAACAACTTATTTATTTTTTTGAAAAACTATTTGCTTCCGCACTTGTGAACTATATTTGTAATCAAATGCTACATCGCACTCTGATAATTTATAATTCAAATTTGATTTGAGACACCCGTGGATTTGCACTCCGAGCTCAACGATCCTTGGTTGTCGTTGATGAGTTTGAAATCACACGGAGATTTTCGAATACCGGGTTTATATGGACTCAAGTGTAGATCGTGATTGCTTCGGTGATCACAAATTATACTTGATTTCTTATAAATTGGTCGGTTCTGTCATAGCTGGCATCAGAGCTTAGTTCAGTGCTTGCAATCTGATCTGGTGTTTAAGTTAAAATAATATGCTTCTCTATTGCGAAAAGTTTTGCGAAACAAAATGTTTTACAGTGGTGTGAGTAAAAAGTTTGCAAAATTAATAGTGCCATGGTCATACCCTTTATGCCCAATTAAGGACTATCAGGTGGCTTTACTAACTTGGGAAGGGATATTGCATCATATTTTATTGTTTGTGCTGGATTACCGTGCGGTCAGTAGTACGGGTGTCGGTGTTTTGGACCGGCGTCACTGTACCGACGAGTAATGTGCTGCGCGTCTTAAGATCCAAATGGTGGTGCAATATGACACAAAGATGTATACTTGGTTCAAAGCAACATCGGCCCTAGTCCGGTCGAGGGGTGGAGCTGTGTATCTTGCACCGTAGTGCTCGTAGTAGGGGAATACAAGCAGGGTACAGAGAGAGAGGCCGGGACCTCAGGTCTCTGTGCGGTGTGTTGATCGAGCTAGAGTGCCAATATCGAGTGAAGTCAAGGCATGTGTGTGTGCTCCTGACTTGCCCTATACTACATCCGGGCTTGCCCTTTTATAGGTTCAAGGGGAAGCCAACGGGTACATGCGTTCTAAGTGTGAGTTGTTCTATGGCCGATTGACCTTGTGCAGGTGCCGTGGTTGGCACGATGTCCGTACTTGCCTCCGTGGAAAGGGAATTGTCCTTCCTCCTGTCATCCTGTCAATGCCAAGGGGTACATGCCCCAGGATGGGCTCGGCCGAGGGGTGTGTTGACCTCCAAGGCCTTTCTTTTCCGAGGGGACGCCTGCCATAGAAAGTACCAACAGTATTCAAGGGGTACACTGATGGTGACCGCGTGCTATAGCGACATCATCCGAGGGCTCCTCGTCATGGCTATAGTGCTGCTTGAGGGCCGACAGTGATGGGCGCGTGAAGTGATGTGGTGAAGGGGAGTGGTTGACACAGTGCTAGGTAAGGTGCGAATTATGCTTAAAGTTGATTCCGGACGAGGTGATGGCGCTGCAGCGGGATTTGACCACCGTGGGGCCGTCTGACGAGGGAATCCGGGGTGTCAGGGTGCCCAGATTTTGTCAGGGTGCATTGAATGCGCACGACTCGGCTGTCGCGGCCGGCGACGGATGGAAGTTTGCCGAGGGGTTCATCGCGTGAGAGGGGTCTCGAGCGAATCGGATATCCCTCCCTCTCCGCGAGGGGGGGTCAAGCGAGTCATCGTTTCCCCTTCAGCGCCAAGCCCCTCGGACGGTGATCTTTAGGATTTGCTAACTCCTCGATCATGTGCTTTAGGGTGACCCTTCCTCCAATCAAGGTGTTATGGGTACCATTTATTTTGGTACCCGACAGTAGCCCCCGAGCCCTCGGTAGGGCAGAGGTGCCCTACCGAGGGCTTCATGGGTCGCCAGGTCCTCCTTCTTTGAGGGCTGGCCATCCCAACCGTCGCCAGCCTGGTGGCGTTCACACGACTTAAATGGGGTGGTATGTGGCAATCACAGGTTTGCGGCGGGAGTTTCGAAACGGGGAGAAGCGGCAGAGTGGAAGTGATGGGATGTTTTCGACTCCCCCACCGGGAGGCGAAGCACCACGCTTCCTTTACTATATTGCCTCCACTTGCTCTAGTTGGGCCTCCGCTCCGTTTCTACTCTACTCCCGTCCGTCGTTGCCTTCTCGCGCTTTGTTTCCATGGAGGGTGGCAGCTCTTCCTGCGCAGGCGGTTCTGGTGGCGGTCGCCGTCTCCCCACGGCGCGTATGTCGTCGGGAGGATGACAAGTTTGTCATCGCCTTGACTCTCCGCCGCCCGCGGCCGCGGTGGCCACTTTACGCCGCGGCCGCGCCCCCCGGTTCCGGCTCCCTGCGCCTGCTCGGTTCGCCGCCCTGCTCCGATTCCGTCGCCCCTCCGGTCAATCCCCTCCAGGGAGCTTCACGACCACCTGGGGGTGCTGATGGGGGCGGTAGATGCGGCGGCGATAACTGTCAACGGCCTTGAGCAGCAGTTCGAGCTGATGCGCGTTCAGTGCACGAACGCAGACAGTAATGCCACCAGTGAGTGTCGTTCGGGTCCTTGTTCTGTTCCTTTTGCCACCCTTCCGTCTACTTGACTTGCTTTTTTCGTTGTTGCAGGGCTCACCGTGGAGGTGGACCGCCAGAGGGCCCTACTGTGTGCCGTGGCGTTCCGCTTCCTCCACCATGGCACGGTGTCCGGCCTGGCGATGTCAGAGTCCGTGCTGGGGTCCGACCACACGGAGATAGAGGGGTACTCTTCGGGCGAAACCCTAGAGACGTACCGGGACTTCATTCCTCGGTACTCCGTGGCGGTGGACGCCGTGGTCGCTTCTACCGACGTCGATGCCATCATCACGGAGGTCGAGGCGGAGGCGGCGGCCGAAGAAGGGACCCCATGAGGAGCAGGTGCTCTTCTAGAGGTGGAAGCTGCGGCTATCGCTACAGAGGGGTGCGCGTCCTTCCGTGGGTGGGAGCTGTGGCTGCCTCTCGCCGAGGGAGATCCTCGAGGGTCTAGAACGGTTAGGTGTAGACATGTATCCATGTAAATGAAATGACACTTATGGAAACAGTTTGTCAAATTTGTCAGAGTTTATCTAAGAAACTTTATTATTCGCATGTGTTTCTTTTGTTTGATAAAAAGACTCTCAGGCGTAGATTTCTGTCGGGTGCGCGACGAGCACACCCGATGGGTGTAGCCCCCGAGGCCTCGGGGAAGCATTTTGCTTTCCCGAGGGCTTTCACTTACTCTGACTTACGCTTTTTCCGTAGGCCATGCGCGGGTAGCCCCCGAGGCTTTGAAGGATTGTGGTATTGCCTCGAGGGTTTTTACTTACTCTGTTTATTCGGCCTCTCATCAGAGGTGTTCAGAGATTGCGCGTTGATAGCCCCCGAGCCCCTTGCTCGTGCACGGGTTCGATCAGGGGTATCTACGTCTTTATATCGTCCGTTGGACTGTCTCTTAGCGAGAAGGAGGGGGTGGTTAAGATAGGCTACCCTTGTTGGGCGAGTCTACCTTAACTCGGTGAGCTGTTAACGGATAGTCCAAGTGGAGGCCCATGCCCTATTCGATAAGGGTTGGCTTCGTGGCCCGGAGGCGCGCTCCAATGAAGTGCTGCTTAGGTTTGTCGAGAGGGTCTTCGGATCCATTCGGTAGGACCCGACGGCTCGATGCCTCCCTCGGCGGGATCCCTCATCAGACTACCCAGCTAGCCTTGGATGCTTCGCAGGGTGTCTCAAGCCTGTGCTGGCTTGGGCTGAGGCCATGTACAGACACACCCATCGATGCTCCTGACTCTGTTGCCCTGAGGTGACTGTAGAAAACCCCCGCGGGCCCAGCCTTCGAACCTCTGGACCATAGTGACCTGGAGGCCTGTGTTGTGCTGAGGGGGAGGGGTCTCGGAGATGTGCATCATCTTCCTTGGATTCCTTTGTCCTCCTTGATCTTCCCCACCCCTCATCAGAAACGTTGTGCGCGGTGATAGCTCCCGAGCCCTCGCCCGTGCGAGGGGACCGATCGAAGGTATCTACGTCTTTTTATATCGACCCTCAGACTGTCTCTCAGCAAGAAGGAGGGGGTGGTCGAGACAGACTACCCTCGTTGGGCAAGGCCGCCTCGACTCGGTGAGCTATTAACGGATAGTCCAAGTGGAGGCCCATGCCCTATTCGATAAGGGTTGGCTTCGTGGCCCAGAGGCGCGCTCCAACGAAGTGCTGCTTAGGTTTGTCAAGAAGGTCTTCGGATCCATTTGATAGGACCCGATGGCTCGATGCCTCCCTCGGCGGGATCCCTCATCAGACTGCCCAGCTAGCCTTGGACGCTTCATAGGGTGTCCTAAGCCTACACTGGCTTGGGCTGAGGCCATGTACGGACACACCCATCAATGCTCCTGACTCTGTTGCCCTGAGGTGGCTGTAGAAAACCCCCGCGGGCCTAGCCTTCGAACCTCTAGACCGTAGAGACCCGGAGGTCCATGTTGTCCCGAAGGGTATGCCCTCGGCGGTCGCCTCATCTATCATCTAGCGGGGGCATTGGTGGGACCACCCCTCGTCCGCTGACTTGTGCAGGACGGAGAGGGGAAAAGTGGTCACACGCCTCCCGAGGCGACGGGTATGGATCCCTGTAATTGACAAGACGAAATGATGGGATGGGACGAGACTTACTGCGCAGTTGCTAGCTGAATCTTTACAATGGATCTTTCGCATTAAATGCGGGTGGGGTAGTTGCCGCTCCGTATCCTTGTGTTTTTCCTATAAATTGGGGATTGCGCACGACGCAGGTTTCTTTCCCCACTCCAGCCTTCTTCCTGCCTTTGCCTCTTCCGCTCCCTCCGTTAGATCTACTTTTTGAGAGACCAGATAAACTCGCCGCCGCCGACCCGGTTCCGCCGCCTACCTTCCTTAATGGCCGCGAGGATCTAGGTGATTGCGTCCAACCCATGGCCCACCTCCACCGTGGATGAGGACGACCTGCTGGCGCTGGTCGAGCAGGGCCTGTTGCGTCCCGCCGGCGACCCCGACCGCCCAAAGTGGATGGCGCCGCCGTTGGAGGACCACGAGCCCAACCCGCTGGAGGGATACATCATGAGCTTCCTAGGCCATCACTGGCGTGGGTTTGGGACCTCGCCCAGCCGCTTCATGCACGCGCTGGCTTATTATTACGGGGTGGAGTTGCATGACTTCCCCCTGAATTCGATTGCTCCGGCGGCCATCTTTGTCGATGTCTGTGAGGGCTACCTGGGGATCCCGCTGCACTGGGATCTCTGGCGGTACCTCTTCAAGGCTGAGGTGTCGACGGTGGCCGGTGGACGGCGGGGAAGCGGGCGGTGTCTTGTTGGCGCCGTGCATGCTTCAAGTGCGCAACCCCCAGGAGTACATCCCAGCAAAGTTGAGGTCGTCGAACCCAGGCTGGCAGTCTGAGTGGTTCTACCTGTGCAACGATGCCCCTGGCCTTCCTTCATACACCAGCAGGGTCTGGTATGCCCCTCCAGACCACTGGGTAACCCTCCCCTCGGATGAGGCGATCGCGGCGCTCGACCCACTGCTGAACGCCCTTTGAAATATTCGAGGAGGGATGCGGAGCGATGACCTCTCCTTCGAGGTCATCGCTGCCTACTTCCACCGCCGGCGGGTCCTCCCCCTGATGGAACGTGTGCTGCGTCTCGACGAGATGGGGCTGGACTCGCCAGCCGAAGGCAGCCGGATCTCCGTCGACCCGCGCGACGTCGACGATCTCCTCTTCCAGGTGAAGAAGTTGAAGGATGGAGGCATCCAAATCGAGGACCTTCTTCAACCCACCATGCGTCCATTTAATGGCGCCCCTAACCTGGTAAGGATGCTACCTTTCGTTTTTGCTTGGTATCGCATTTTGGGAGATTTTTGCTGAAAGGTAGGCGACGACGACGGGGGACTCTCGGGGACCCCGCCCTCCCTGGCCGCTTGTGCCGGAGGACACGGGCGAGGGTGGTAGTGACGTGGGCACGGTCAGCCCAAGGGAAGACCCGGCTGCTCACCCGGGGGCCAGCACCGCCCAATGCCGTGACCTGTGGCCGCGACGCGCGGCCCTATATACGAGGGCCTCGGCTAAGCTCACGCTGTCATCCCGCGGGTCCTCGAGGAGGCAGCGGGCGTCGTCCTTGCCGTCCTGGCGTCAGTCTTGGGCTTCGTCGTCCTCCAGGGGGTCGCCGCTGACTCTCCCCCGGTCGGGGTGAGTACCGTCATCGCATTCTCCACGTGCCGGCCCCTTAGCTAGGGGTTTTCTAACGCCTCGGTGTCCTTACAGCAAGAGAACGGCAGAGGAGGGGACACCTCCGTTGACCCCCCTGAAGAAACTCAGGGTCTCCGCCTCTTCCTCGGTGAGCACTATCGGCCGAGAGGCCCATCACGCGATGAAGCTCATCACCGCGATAGACGCGGGTGGCTCGGTCCCGGGCGAGAGCGGGCCCAGCCGCCTGCTGGCGCTCGAGAAGGGGGCAGCAGATGCCGCCACGCCCTCGTCGCTACCCCCGGTGGAGCTGGAACAATCGGTTCCCGCTACCCGGGACGTCTTGCCGCCATGCAGGACGCCTCGCCCTCATCGCCGCCTCCTCGAGGCCGGGTTGGCGCAGCCTCCGCCCGCCTCTGGGACGGGTGGGGCGGATGGCGCCATTGCCGCCTCGGTCGCCGCTTCGGTCCGCGTCCCCGAAGCCGGACACCCCCTTGACGGATGAGGCGCTGGAGAGCCAGCTAACGTTGATGGGGGTGAGGGTGACGCATGATGAGAGTCACGTGGTAGTTACCCAGCAATTCCAGGTGGGTGCGGAAATTTCTATTGATGATGTGTGGGAGGATTTAGACGCCAGCAAGGAGCCGCAATCTGAAGACCCAACTTCCCCGGCCGTCGTCGGATTTGTAGGAGATCGCTGATGTCGGAACGACGATCACTCCTCCCGCAGGGGAGCCGGCCCCTCAAGACAAGGGAAAAACCATCGCCGAGGGGTCGAAAACCCCGGGCACCTCCGTGACGAGCCGTGAGCCGAGCACGGCCGTCGTCCACCTTCTGGACCCACCGGTGCCTTCCCGCCTCACGACCTCGCTGCGTCCTCACGCGAGGAGGGGGCTCTGGTTGGTTTTGAGGGCAGCGGCGAGGGGCAGCGCTTGGCTCCTCTCATGGGGCTCTGTTCGGAGGCAGAGGTGGCCCTTAAGGCCTTGTCAGGGGTTCTCTCGCATGGCCCCCTCGGCTCAGGTGAGGCTTTCGCCCCCCTTCTTTTCCTTTTGGTTTCTTCACGTTTCCTCTGCTCAGACTCCTTCGTGACCTTGCCTTGGGAGGTCCTATCCAGGCGCTGGAGGTGCAAGTGCGTGAGGAGTCCGCCACTACCCGTCTCCTTGAAGGGGCCCAGGCCGCCGTGATCGTCCAGCGCGATCGTGCCTCTCGAGCCGAGAACTCGCTGTCAGAGCGTCAGGCTGAGGTGTCCAAGTTGGCGAGCGTTCAGGAAGTCCTCCGAACCCCTCTCGATTTAGAGCAGGAGCGAATGTCCTCATTGTTCGGTCGGGTGGCCGAGTTGGAGGGCTTGCTAGCGCAAGCTAAATCGGCGAGGGACGCGGCTCACGCTGAGACGCGTCACGTGACCGCGGACCTTGAATGGTCCCAGGCCGCCCTCGCCGACTAGGCTAAGGAGGTGGAGACCCTGCGTAGGGACGTGAGGACGCTGAACACTACAGTCCAGGTGGGGGAGGCTGTTGCCAAGGTAGCCCGGGAGCAGACAGACAAGGCCGAGAAGGCCGCCCACATCCTGGTGGAGAAGAACGCCGGTATGGGCTCTTTCTATGGCTTTTTCTTTCACGTCGACCTCGGTACCCGGTTTGACCCCAAGTTTCGCTTTATCTTACAGTTCTGGAGACCCGCCTTACCGCGTCCAACGAGGAGGCCAATAGGATGGAGGACTTGCTCAACGCCAAGATTGAAGAGCACCATGCCCTCCGGGACGTCGTGGCTGCGAGGTGCGAGGCCTCCGAGGTCTAGGAGAGCGAGCCGGGGGCCTCGTCACGTCGCTGCCTCTGGGGCCTCGTTGGTCAGGTGCAAGAGCGGCACCGGGGCGTGCTCTACGAGGGGGTGAAGCGCGCACTGGCCGTCGTCCGGTCGCACTATCTCCAGCTAGACTTCAAGATCATCGGCGATGGTTGGATTCTTCATCCGAACGAGGAGACGGTGCGTGCCCAAGAGGGGGAGTACCTGGCGGAGGTGGACAAGGCTGGTGAGTCTCTTGCGGGGAGATTTGAGGTGGACTTAGTGCCTCTCCTGCTAGCCAACTTCGTCGATGCCCTGCCGATGACACCCCCGAGTTCTTCCTCAGACGGCGACACGCCAGCGGAGAATCCTACCTCGTCGAGTGCTTGCTCCCGCCGTCCGACTCCCGCCCCGGCGCCCCGTGTCCTCCCCGCCTTTCTCGAAAGTGATGATGTGAACGACATCATCATGGTTACCGTGTGTTCGGGCTTTCAAACATTCGCCTCGTACTCGGGGTCATAAGGCCTCGTAAGCACTTTTAATGTTCTTACTTTTATGCTCGCATTGCCTTTCTAGCTTTTCCTAGGGAGATTTGCGAGTGTTTTTTTCGCTACTACGAGGATGCGGCGGGGACTTGCCGCCCCTAGTGAGCTTGTGGTTTTGGCCCGCGTCCGGTCTAGGTTTCGTACTCGTCGCCGGTATGAGCGGGCGGACCATGGTTCGAGGTGGCCCCCGTTCCGAGTTCTCGAGGGGGTCCGATCTCGGCCCGACTTAGGACTACCCCCTTGGGCGGCCCCGACGGTTTCTTAGCGCTCCGCGGCCTCCTGGCGACTTTCCTGGTGGCCGGACCACAAGTCTCGGGCTCAGATGCTTCGGATCCTTTTGCGGTAAGGCCTTCTTTCCTTCATGACAGTCAATAAGTATGTGGTAGAGTATGTTTCTAGGTCTACGATGCTCGAATAAGTTTTTTTAATGAGCCTTCGGGCCCCGAAGAGCGCATCTTTGCGGTGACCCGTTTCGAATAACTTTAGAATGTCCGGGCGCGTCTTTGGTTGGAGCGTGAGTTCAGGTGCCGCTAGTGGGCGATCCAAGGCTCATCGGACCCCTCGAAAGCCGCCCTTAGTTCCTCAGCTACCCTAGGTGGTCGTCTTTAGCTTGCCCTTTAGGGTCGGGAGGTGATTCTTGTCATGTTTAAATTATCGGATCACGTCTTAGTATGGAGGATCAGCCCTTTCCGAGCCGATGCGTGGTGAGGGTTGGTGTTGTAGCCCCGGAGGCGTGAAACGTCCTGGTGCTCGGCCATTTGCCAGTCATACATGGTCCTCACCGTCCATACTAAGTTGTCTAACCATTTAAGCACGACAAGGCTTGAAGGAAATCTTTTTGTACAATCATGACGAAAGCATTAAACGGATGCGCTTGCACTAATCGCCAGCAGCTGTCCCTAAAGGAAAGATTACATAGCTTTTTTGGTGAAGCTTGAGGAGGCCATAGTATCCTAGTTGTGCTCGGTGCCTCCGGTGTCTCAGGCTTGCGCTTCACGCTTCATCCAGGCGCCGTGGTCGGTGTCGGAGTTGTCGAGGCAGTAGTTCCATGACGCGAGCAGGTGCAGCATGGAGTCGGGTTCTCCTGGGTCGACGGGGCTCTGCTCGGTCCCACGACGCTCCTGATGTCCCGAGGATGGGGGCATCACAAGCAAGTCATAGGTGGACCACAGGTGGCGCTCGGTGCGTCCCCAAGTCCTGGCCGTAGCGTGGGGTGCGAACGCGGGACTGGTCGCGGCTCCTCCGAACCGCTTGATCAGCGTCAGCCTCTCCCTCATGGCTGGAGGCACGTCATTGTGAATCGTGGCGGTCCTCCTGAGGGTGAGCTGCGTCTACCGTAGTTCCACTGCAGTGGGGAAGAGACGTGCCGAGGCAGTCATTGCGCGGAAACGTGGAGCCATCGTCCACCTATAGAAGGGGTGACGGATCATAGGTGGCCGACCACGCGGTGAGGCCGCGATGTTGATCGGTCGTCGAGAGAAACCGTTGGCAACGGTGTTGAGGTAGGCACGTCTCTCGGTGACCCTCCGAGCGTGAACATCCTCCGTCGAGGGACGGCCACTACTGCCCCCATCATGGGGAGCGAATGGCCGAAGTCCCCCTCCCTGGGGGGAGTGATGCCCATAGATGACTGCGCGCGGGACCGGGGTCGGAGCCGTCGCGCAGGCGTAGTCGCAGTAGAGGCATCGGATGCTCCCATCTTGGGCGACAGCGAGGTATGCGCTCGGCATACGTGTGAATCGGGTGTGGTGTTCAGCCATCTGGAGCTGAGTGGCGTGATAGCTTGACGCACAGCTCCCCTACCTGGCACACCAACTGTCGGTGTTTTGGACCGGCTTCACTGTACCGACGAGTAATGTGCTGCGCGTCTTAAGATCCAGATGGTGGTGCGAGATGACACAAAGATGTATACTGGTTCAGGCCAACATCGTCCCTAGTCCAGTCGAGGGGGTGGAGCTGTGTATCTTGCACCGTAGTGCTCGTAGTAGGGGAATACAAGCAGGGTACAGAGAGAGAGGCCGGGACCTCAGGTCTCTGTGCGGTGTGTTGATCGAGCTAGAGTGCCAATATCGAGTGAAGTCAAGGCATGTGTGTGTGCTCCTGACTTGCCCTATACTACATCCGGGCTTGCCCTTTTATAGGTTCAAGGGGAAGCCAACGGGTACATGCGTTCTAAGTGTGAGTTGTTCTATGGCCGATTGACCTTGTGCGGGTGCCGCGGGTTGGCACGATGTCCATACTTGCCTCCGTGGAAAGGGAATTATCCTTCCTCCCCGTCATCCCGTCAAATGCCAAGGGGTACATGCCCCAGATGGGCTCGGCCGAGGGGTATGTTGACCTCCAAGGCCTTTCTTTTCCGAGGGGACGCCTGCCATAGAAAGTACCAACAGTATTCAAAGGGTACACCGATGGTGACCGGCGTCTTTGTAGCGACATCATCCGAAGGCTCCTCGTCGTGGCTATAGTGCTGCTTGAGGGCCGACAGTGATGGGCGCGTGAAGTGATGTGGCGAAGGGGAGTGGTTGACACAATGCTCGGTAAGGTGCGAACTATGCTTAAACTTGATTCCGGACGAGGTGATGGCGCTGCAGCGGGATTTGACCACCGTGGGGCTGTCGACGAGGGAATCCGGGGTGTCGTGGTGCCCGGCTTTTGTCGGGGTGCATTGAATGCGCCGCGACTTCGGCCGCCGCGCGTCGGGCGACGGATGGAAGTTTGCCGAGGGTTCATCGCGTGAGAGGGGTCTCGAAATCGGATATCCCTCCCTCTCCGCGAGGGGGGGTCGAGCGAGTCATTGTTTCCCCTTCAGCCAAGCCCCTGGACGGTGATCTTTAGGATTTGCTAACTCCTCGATCATGTGCTTTAGGGTGACCCTTCCTCCAATCAAGGTCTTATGGGTACCATTTATTTTGGTACCCGACAAGTAGCCCGAGCCCTCGGTAGGGGCGAGAGGTGCCCTACCGGGGGCTTCATGGGTCGCCGTGTCCTCCTTCTTTGAGGGCTGGCCATCCCAACCGTCGCCCGACTGGTGGCGTTCGCACGACTTAAATGGGGTGGTATGTGGCAATCATGGGTTTGCGGCGGGAGTTTCGAAGCGGGGGAGCGGCGAGTGGAAGTGATGGGATGTTTTTCGACTCCCCACCGGGAGGCGAACCACCACGCTTCCTTTATATATTGCCTCCACTTGCTCTAGTTGGGCCTCCGCTCCCGTTTACGCTCTACTCCCGTCCGTCGTTGCCTTCTCGCGCTTTGTTTCCGTGGAGGGTGGCGGCTCTTCTGCCCCGTGGTTCCGGTGGTGGTCGCCGTCTCCCCCCAGCGCGTATGTCATCGGGAGGATGACAAGTTTGTCATCGCCTTGACTCTCCGCCCCACGACCGCGGTGGCCGGCTATTTGCCGCGGGCCGCTGCGCTACTCGGTTCCCGCCGCCCCCCTCCCGATTCCCGTCGCCCCTCCGATCCAATCCCCTCCGGGAGCTTCCACGATCACCGGGGGTGGATGAGGCGGTGTAGATGCGGCGGCGATAACCGTCAACGACCTTGAGCGGCGCTTGAGCTGATGCGGCGTTCGGTGCACGAACGCGACGGCAATGCCACCGGTGAGTGTCGTTCGGGTCCTTGTTACGTTCCTTTTGTTGCCCTTCCGTGCGCTTGACTTGCTTTTTTTTGTTGCGCAGGGCTCACCGTGGAGGTGGACCGCCCGGAGGGCCCTACTCAGTGCCGTGGCGTTCCGCTTCCTCCACCATGGCACGATTATGCGGCTTTGGCGATGTCGAGTCCGCGGCGGGGTCCGACCACACGGGAGATAGAGGGGTACTCTTCGGGCGAAAAACCCGAGAGACGTCATCGGACTTCATTCCTCGATACTCCGTGGCGGTGGACGCCGTGGTCGCTTCTACCGACGTCGATGCCATCATCACGGAGGTCGAGGCGGAGGCGGCGGTCGAAGAAGGGACCCCATGAGGAGCAGGTGCTCTTCTAGAGGTGGAAGCTGTGGCTGTCGCTGCCGAGGGGTGCGCGTCCTTCCGTGGGTGAGAGCTGTGGCTGCCTCTGTCGAGGGAAGATCCTCGAGGGCCTAGAAGGGTTAGGTGTAGACATGTATCCATGTAAATGAAACGACACTTATGGAAACAGTTTGTCAAATTTGTCGGAGTTTATCTAAGAAACTTTATTATTCGCATGTGTTTCTTTTGTTTGATATAAAGACTCTCAGGTGTAGATTTCTATCGGGTGCGCGACGAGCACACCTCACGGGTGTAGCCCCCGAGGCCTCAGGGAAGCATTTTCCTTTCCCGAGGGCTTTCACTTACTCTGACTTATGCTTTTTCCGTAGGCCATGCGCGGGTAGCCCCCGAGGCTTTGAAGGATTGTGGTATTGCCTCGAGGGTTTTTACTTACTCTGTTTATTCAGCCTGTCATCAGAGGTGTTCAGAGATTGCGCGTTGATAGCCCCCGAGCCCCTTGCTCGTGCGCGGGTTCGATCAGGGGTATCTACGTCTTTATATCGGCCCTCGGACTGTCTCTTAGTGAGAAGGAGGGGGTGGTTAAGATAGGCTACCCTTGTTGGGCGAGTCTACCTTAACTCGGTGAGCTGTTAACGGATAGTCCAAGTGGAGGCCCATGCCCTATTCGATAAGGGTTGGCTTCGTGGCCCGGAGGCGCGCTCCAACGAAGTGCTGCTTAGGTTTGTCGAGAGGGTCTTTGGATCCATTCGGTAGGACCCGACGGCTCGATGCCTCCCTCGGCGGGATCCCTCATCAGACTACCCAGCTAGCCTTGGATGCTTCGCAGGGTGTCTCAAGCTTTGGCTTTGGCTTGGCCGAGGCCATGTACGAACACACCCATCAATGCTCCCCGACTCATGTTGCCCCGGTGGTGATAGAAAACCCCCGCGGGCCCGACCTTCGAACCTCTGGACCGTAGTGACCCGGAGGCCTGCGTTGTGCTAAGGGGGAGGGGTCTCGGAGATGTGCGTCATCTTCCATGGATTCCTTTGTCCTCCTTGATCTTCCCCACCCCTCATCAGAAACGTTGTGCGCGGTGATAGCTCCCGAGCCCTTGCCCGTGCGAGGGGACCGATCAAAGGTATCTGCGTCTTTTTATATCGACCCTCAGACTGTCTCTCAGCAAGAAGGAGGGGGTGGTCGAGACAGACTACCCTCATTGGGCGAGGCCACCTTGAATCGGTGAGCTGTTAACGGATAGTCCAAGTGGAGGCCCATGCCCTATTCGATAAGGGTTGGCTTCGTGGCCCCGAGGCGCGCTCCAACGAAGTGCTTCTTAGGTTTGTCAAGAAGGTCTTCGGATCCATTTGATAGGACCCGATGGCTCGATGCCTCCCTCGGCGGGATCCCTCATCGACGCCCCCCGCCTAGCCTTGGGCGCTTCATAGGGTGTCCTAAGCCTACACTGCTCGGGCCGAGGCCATGTACGGACACACCCATCAATGCTCCCGACTCTGTTGCCCGAGGTGGTCAGAGAAAACCCCCGCAGCCTAGCCTTGAACCTCTAGACCGTAGAGACCCGGAGGTCCATGTTGTCCCGAGGGGGTATGCCCTCGGCGGTCGCCTCATCTATCATCTAGCGGGGGCATTGGTGGGACCACCCCTCGTCCGCCGACTTATGCGGGACGGAGAGGGGAAAAGTGGTCACACGCCTCCCGGCGGCGACGGGTATGGATCCCCTGTAATTGACAAGATGAAGTGATGGGATGGGACGAGACTTATCGCTGCCGGTTGCTAGCTGAATCTTTACAATGGATCTTTTGCATTAAATGCGGGTGGGGTAGTTGCCGCTCCGCATCCTCGTGTTTTTCCTATAAATTGGGGATTGCGCACGACGCAGGTTTCTTTCCCCGCTCCAGCCTTCTTCCCGCCATTGCCTCTTCCGCTCCCTCCGTTAGATCTACTTTTTGAGAGACCAGATAAACCCGCCGCCGCTGACCCGGTTCCGCCGCCTACCTTCCTTGATGGCCGCGAGGATCTAGGTGATTGCGCCCAACCCATGGCCCACCTCCACCGGTGGATGAGGATGACTGGCGCCGGGCGCCGGTCGAGCAGGGCCTGTTGCGTCCCGCCGGCGACCCCGACCGCCCAAAGTGGATGGCGCCGCCGTTGGAGGACCACGAGCCCAACCCGCTGGAGGGATACATCATGAGCTTCCTAGGCCATCACCGGCGAGGGTTTGGGACGTCGCCCAGCCGCTTCATGCACGCGCTGGCTTATTATTACGGGGTGGAGTTGCATGACTTCCCCCTGAATTCGATTGCTCAGGCGGCCATCTTTGTCGGCGTCTGTGAGGGCTACCTGGGTATCCCGGTGCAGACCGGATCTCTGGCGGTACCTCTTCAAGGCGGAGCCGTCGGACGGTGACGGTGACGGCGGGGGAAGCGCCGGCGGTGTCTTGCGGGCGCGTGCATGCTTCAAGTGCGCAACCCCCAGGAGTACATCCCAGCAAAGTTGAGGTCGTCGAACCCAGGCTGGCAGTCTGAGTGGTTCTACCTGTGCAACGATGCCCCTGGCCTTCCTTCATACACCCGCCAGGTGCAGTATGCCCCTCCGCACCAGCGGGTAACCCTCCCCTCGGATGAGGCGATCGCGGCGCTCGACCCACTGCTGAACGCCGTTTGAAATCTTCGGGGAGGGATGCGGAGCGATGACCTCTCCTTCGAGGTCATCGCTGCTTACTTCCACCGCCGGCGGGTCCTCCCCCCACGATGGAACGTGTGCTTTGCGTCTCGACGAGATGGGGCTGGACTCGCCAGCCGAAAGGCGGCGGCCGGATGTCCGTCGACGCACGCGACGTCGATGAGCTCCTCTTCCGGTGAAGAAGTTGAAGGATGGAGGCATCCGTTGAGGACCTTCTTCAACCCGCCATGCGTCCATTGGATGGCGCCCACGACCGTAAGGATGCTACCTTTCGTTTTTGCTTGGTATCGCATTTTGGGAGAGTTTTGCTGAAAGGTAGCTGAGGACAGGGACTCTCGGGGACCCCGCCCTCCCCGCTGCTTGTGCCGGAGGACATAGGCAAGGGTGGTAGTGACGTGGGCACGGTCGGCCCGGGGGAAGACCCGGCTGCTCACCCCGGGGGCCAGCACCGCCCTACGCCATGACACAGCGGGCCGCCCGCGCGGCGGCCCTATACGAGGGCCTCGGGCGAGCTCATCTTTGTCATCCCGCGCGGGTCCTCGAGAAGGGCGGCGGATGCCGCCACGCCCTCGTCGCTACCCCCGGTGGGCTGAACAATCGGTTCCCGCTACCCAAGACGTGCCGCCCCAGGGACGCCTCCGCCCCCATCGCCGCCTCCTCGGGCCGGGTTGGCACGGCCTGCTCCGGCCTCTTCGGGACGAGTGGGGGCGGATGGGCGCCGCCGCCGCCTGTCACCGCTTCGGTCCGCGTCCCCGGCCGGACACCCCTTGACGGATGAGGCGGCGGAGAGCCGCCTAACGTTGATGGGGGTGAGGGTGACGCATGATGAGAGTCACGTGGTAGTTACCCGGCAATTACAATGTGGGTTGCGGAAATTTCTATTGATGATGTGTGGGAGGATTTAGACGCGTGCAAGGAGCCGCAATCTAAAGACCCAACTTCCCCGGCCGTCGTCGGATTTGTAGGAGATCGCTGATGTCGGAACGACGATCACTCCTCCCACGGGGGCCGGCCCCTCAAGACAAGGGAAAAACCATCGCCGAGGGGTCGAAAACCCGGGCACCTCGGTGATGAGCCGTGAGCGAGCACGGCCCTCGTCCACCTTCGGACCCACCGGTGCCTTCCCCTCCACGACCTCACCGCCTGCGTCCTCTCACGCGGGGGGGCTCGGTTGGTTTTGAGGGCGGCGGCGGGCAGCGCTTGGCTCCTCTCACGGGGCTCGTTCGAGGCGGAGGTGGCCCTTAAGGCCTTGTCGGGGGTTCTCTCGCATGGCCCCCTCGGCTCAGGTGAGGCTTTCGCCCCCCTTCTTTTCCTTTTGGTTTCTTCACATTTCCTCTGCTCAGACTCCTTCGTGACCTTGCCTTGGGAGGTCCTATCCAGGCACTGGAGGTGCAAGTGCGCGAGTTGTCCGCCACTACCCGTCTCCTTGAAGGGGCCCAGGCCGCCGTGATCGTGCAGCGCGATCGTGCCTCGTCTTGAGAACTTCATTTGTCGGGCGTCGGCTGGGGTGACCAAGCTGGCGAGCGTTCGGGAAGTCCTCCGAACCGCTCTCGATTTAGAGCAGGAGTGAACGTCCTCATTGTTCGGTCGGGTGGCCGAGTTGGAGGGCTTGCTGGCGCAAGCTAAATCGGCGAGGGACGCGGCTCATGCTGAGACGTGTCACGTGACCGCGGACCTTGAACGGTCCCAGGCCGCCCTCGCCGACTAGGCTAAGGAGGCGGAGACCCTGCGTAGGGACGTGAGGACGAACGAACACCGCAGATCCAGGTTGGGGAGGTCATTTGCCAAGGTGGCCCGAGAGCGGACAGACGAGGCCGAGAAGGCCGCCCACATCCTGGTGGAGAAGAACGCCGGTATGGGCTCTTTCTATGGCTTTTTCTTTCGCGTCGACCTCGGTACCCGGTTTGACCCCAAGTTTCGCTTTATCTTACAGTTCTAGAGACGCGCCTTACCGCGTCCAACGAGGAGGCCAATAGGATGGAGGACTTGCTCAACGCCAAGATTGAAGAGCACCATGCCCTCCGGGACGTCGTGCCTGCGAGGTGCGAGGCCTCCGAGTTCCAGGAGAGCGAGCCAGGGGCCTCGTCATGTCGCTGCCTCAGGGGCCTTGTTGGTCAGGTGCAAGAGCGCCTCCGAGGTGTGCTCTACGAGGGGGTGAAGCGCGCACTGGCCGTCGTCCGGTCGCACTATCTCCAGCTAGACTTCACGAACATCGGCGATGGTTGGATTCTTCATCCGGACGAGGAGACGGCGCCTGCCCAAGAGGGGGAGTACCTGGCGGAGGTGGACAAGGCTGGTGAGTCTCTTGCGGGGAGATTTGAGGTGGACATAGTGCCTCTCCTGCTAGCCAACTTCGCCAATGCCCTGTCGATGACACCCCCGAGTTCTTCCTCAGACGACGACACGCCAGCGGAGAATCCTACCTCGTCGAGTGCTGCTCCTGTCGTCCAGACTCCGCTCGGCGGCCAGGTGTCCTCCCCGCCTTTCTCGAGTGATGTGTGAATGACTGTATCATGGTGCCCGTGTGTTCGGGCTTTCAAACATTCGTCTGTACTCCGGGGTCATAAGGCCTCGTAAGCACTTTTAATGTTCTTACTTTTATGCTCGCATTGCCTTTCTAGCATTTCCTAGGGAGATTTGCGAGTGTTTTTCGGCTACTACGAGGATGCGCTGGGGACTTGCCGCCCCTAGTGAGCTTGTGGTTTTTGGCCACGTCTGTCTAGGTTTCGTACTCGTCCGCCAGAAGTATGAGCGGGCCGGACCATGGTTCGGGGGGTGCCCCCCCTTCCTAGTTCCCGAGGGGGTCCAGTCTCGACTGACTTAGGACTACCCCCTTGGGCGGCCCCGACGGTTTCTTAGCGCTCCGCGGCCTCCTGGCGACTTTCCTGGTGGCCGGACCACAAGTCTCGGGCTCAGATGCTTCGGATCCTTTTGCGGTAAGGCCTTCTTTCCTTCATGACAGTCAATAAGTATGCGGTAGAGTATGTTTCTAGGTCTACGATGCCCGAATAAGTTTTAAATGAGCCTCCGGGCCCTAAAGAGCGTACTGCGGTGACCCGTTTCGAATAACTTCAGAATGTCCGGCCGCGTCTTTAGTTGGAGCATGAGTTCAGGTGCCGCTAGTGGGCGATCCGAGGCTCATCGGACCCCTCGAGAGCCGCCCTTAGTTCCTCAGCTACCCTAGGTGGTCGTCTTTAGCTTGCCCTTTAGGGTTGGGAGGTGATTCTTGTCATGTTTAAATTATCGGATCACGTCTTAGTATGGAGGATGAGCCCTTTCCGAGCCGATGCGTGGTGAGGGTTGGTGTTGTAGCCCCGGAGGCGTGAAACGTCCTGGTGCTCGGCCATTTGCCAGTCATACAAGGTCCTCACCATCCATACTAAGTTGTCTAACCATTTAAGCACGACAAGGCTTGAAGGAAATCTTTTTGTACATTCATGACGAAAGCATTAAACGGATGCGCTTGCACTAATCGCCAGTAGCTGTCCCTAAAGGAAAGATTACATAGCTTTTTTGGTGATGCTTGAGGAGGCCATCGTATCCTAGTTGTGCTCGGTGCCTCCGGTGTCTCTTTCTTGCGCTTCACGCTTCATCCAGGCGTCGCCGCGGTCGGTGTCGGAGTTGTCGAGGCAGTAGTTCCATGACGCGAGCAGGTGCGGCATGGAGTCGGGTTCTCCCGGGTCGACGGGGCTCTGCTCGGTCCCACGACGCTCCTGATGTCCCGAGGAAGGGGGCATCACAAGCAAGTCATAGGTGGACCACAGGTGGCGCTCGGTGCGTCCCCAAGTCCTGGCCGTAGCGTGGGGTGCGAACGCGGGACTGGTCGCGGCTCCTCCGAACCGCTTGATCAGCGTCAGCCTCTCCCTCATGGCTGGAGGCACGTCATTGTGCATCGTGGTGGTCCTCCTGAGGGTGAGCTGCGTCTCCCGTAGTTCCACTGCAGTGGGGAAGAGACATGCCGAGGCAGTCGTTGCGCGGAAACGCGGAGCCATCGTCCGCCTATAGAAGGGGTGACGGATCATAGGTGGCCGACCACGCGGTGAGGCCGCGATCTTGATCAGTCGTCGAGAGAAACCGTTGGCGACGGCATTGAGGTAGGCACGTCTCTCGTTGACCCTCCGAGCGTGAACATCCTTCGTCGAGGGATGGCCACTACTGCCCCCATCATGGGGAGCGAATGGCCGAAGTCCCCCTCCCTGGGGGGAGTGATGCCCGTAGACGACTGCGCGAGGGACCGGGGTCGGAGCCGTTGCATAGGCGTAGTCGCAGTAGAGGCATCGGATGCTCCCATCCTGGGCGACAGCGAGGTATGCGCTCGGCATACGTGTGAATCGGGTGTGGTGTTCAGCCATCCGAGCCGAGTGGCGTGATAGCTTGACGCACGCGCTCCCCCTACCCGGCGCACCAACCGTCGGTGTTTTGGGACCGCTTCACCGTATCGACGAGTAATGTGCTGCTCGTCTTAAGATCCAGATGGTGGTGCAAGATGACACAAAGATGTATACTGGTTCAGGCCAACGTTGGCCCTAGTCTAGTCGAGGGGGGTGGAGCTGTGTATCTTGCACCACAGTGCTCGTAGTAGGGGAATACAAGCAGGGTAGAGAGAGAGGCTGGGACCTCAGGTCTCTGTGCGGTGTGTTGATCGAGCTAGAGTGCCAATATCGAGTGAAGTCAAGGCGTGTGTGTGTGCTCCTAACTTGCCCTATACTACGTCCGGGCTTGCCCTTTATAGGTTCAAGGGGAAGCCAACGGGTACATGCATTCCAAGTGTGAGTTGTTCTATGGCCGATCGACCTTGTGCAGGTGCCGTGGTTGGCACGATGTCCGTACTTGCCTCCATGGAAAGGGAATTGTCCTTCCTCCTGTCATCCTGTCAATGCCAAGGGGTACATGCCCCAGGATGGGCTCGGCCGAGGGGTGTGTTGACCTCCGAGGCCATGCTTTTTCGAGGGGACGCCTGCCGTAGAAAGTACCAACAGTAGTCAAGGGGTACACTGATGGTGACCGCGTGTTGTAGCGACGTCGTCCGAGGGCTACTCATCGTGGCTACAGTGCTGGTTGAGGGCCGGCGGTGATGGGCGCGTGAAGTGATGTGGCGAAGGGGAGTGGTTGACACGGTGCTCGGTAAGGTGCGAACTGTGCTTAAAGTTGATTCCGGACGAGGTGATGGCGCTGCAGCGGGATTTGACCACCGTGGGGCCGTCTGACGAGGGAATCCGGGGTGTCAGGGTGCCCAGCTTTTGTCGGGGTGCATTGAATGCGCCGACTTCATTTGTCCGCGGCCGGCGACGGATGGAAGTTTGCTTTGAGGGGTTCATCGCGTGAGAGGGGTCTCGAGCGAATCGGATATCCCTCCCTCTCCGCGAGGGGGGGTCGAGCGAGTCATCGTTTCCCCTTCAGCGCCAAGCCCCTCGGACGGTGATCTTAAGGATTTGCTAACTCCTCGATCATGTGCTTTAGGGTGACCCTTCCTCCAATCAAGGTGTTATGGGTACCATTTATTTTGGTACCCGACAACGGGGCTACTCACTTGAGTGGTCATGAATGGATCTAATACCTCTACGCCCCAGGTAAATGATGTTCAATGCCTCTATGCCCAAGGCAAATGATGTGAGCTTGTGAGAGCATGATTGGACAACAGCCAATCTAGGGGGTTAATAACTGAAGTATGTCATACCAAGTGTATGTCGTGCTGAGGTTCCATCGAGAGCTCCATGTTCGGGTAGTGCCCCTGTAGACTTGTGTATGGGTACACGGGTGTGTAGGGTGTAAAATGTGTTTTTCGCCCGTTGTGCGATGCCGTCCGGTGGACGAAGAAGGTAAATGCAATTTAAATTCATGTATTGCATAAATATATATGTGGGGGCTGAAATGAAATAGCAGGTACACTAACAACGCAAAACGTGTAGACCTACAAGATACGCTAGATGATATCTAGTATGTCTTAAAGTAGGAAGTACGCCCTTATCAGTCTAGTGGTGTTAGTGTTATCCTTATCGTTATGTTTCACCTTATCATGTGATGTCGGCATGTAAGACTTGGATCCCTTATTATCTATCAAGACCACTATGTATCATTTGAGACCCTAATCTATTGTGCAATATATGTGTCATGTTTTATGATACTTGTGCGCTATTTCGATATTTGGTGGATGATGATATCGAATTTGGGCAACACTTTCTCTCTTGGTTGTGAAAGTTTTGGAGTATACAAATTGCATCGACAGTAATTATTGGGATGATGTGTGTGATGATATTGAGATTATCGTTACACAGATTTGTTGGACAATTTATTCTCTCAATAAATTCCGTGTAACTTTAAATTCGATACATATACACTGTGGCAAACATCATCTGATGGTTATTGTTGGTTTAAATTGTGCAGATGATGCAAACTCATTCAGGTGCCGGGGGAAATAACCAGCAACAGCCGCCACCACCACTCCCATGAATCAGGAACAGTTCTTTAACCAGTTTCTGGGTGAGTTGTGCAACATCTCGCGCAACACTGCACGAGGGAGGAGGAGGAGGTCACAATGATGGTGCAGGAGATAGGTACCATTCATACAAAGAATTCAAGGGCACCGAACCACCTAAGTTCACACTTGCACGTGAACCACTTGAGGCAGAAGAATGGATTAACTCAGTAGAGGAGAAGTTTAGACTGCTGAATTTGACTGAGGAGCAGAAAGCTGAATATGCTGCTCATTTGCTTGAGGGACCAGCAGGAATTTGGTGGAAAAATCACCATGCCACCTACCCGCAAATGTTTCCATTACCCGGTTTCAGTTCACGGCTCCTTTACGTGATACTTACCTTCCTCCCCGGTGCTATAGCCAAGAAGATGGGGGAATTTATCAAGCTTGGTCAGGACAACAAGACGGTGGATCGAGTATCCGGGCTTTCAATAACCCGTCCCGCATATGCTCCTGAGATGGTTAATACTGAGGCCAAGAAGTTGGCTAGTTTCAAGAGAGGACTGAACCTGAAAATGCAGAAGACTATGGGAAATTCCACCAGGGATACTTTCTAGGCCTTTGTTACTGACTGTCTTCATCAGGAGACCAGTAATATTCTTTATGCTGCTTCCAAAGGCAAGAAAAGATCGTTTGAGGGAAGTTCGGGCCAGAACAGTGCTCCATTTGCACGCCGCCAGAACTATCGTGCACCCGCAACACCATCGCCGTATGCACCGCCACGTAAGAAGCCCCGCTTTGTGAATCTGGCGGCTTCAAGAAGGCGTATGTGACACCTGTCTTGAAAGGAAAGGCAGCGTAGGGAGCCACGTACCGTCCTCCTGCAGTCAACCACAACAACTGCTTCAACTGTGGGAAGACCGGACACTTTTCTAGGTTTTGTCCGCAGCCAAAGAGGAACATACCCAACAAGCAGAATGTGGGATAGGCACACTTCACTAGTCTTTGAGGGAGTTACCGAAGGAGAGACGCGGATGGCCCGTGCGTGCCTAGTTAACAATCATAATGCTGTTGTTTTGTTTGATTCTGGATCATCGCATTCATTCATGAGTCAAGCATTTGCAAAAGAGCATAATGAAAAAATAACTGAATTGGGATACGGGTACCGTATTAGTTCGGCAGGGGCTGATTAGTTAACTAGATAGAGGGTCAATGATGTACGGATTAAGATTGGAGATTTAGAGATAGTAACTTCTCTGATAGTATTACTCGGTTTGAGTTTGGATGTCATTCTAGGGATGAGTTGGATGAAGACTTGGGGAGTAATTATAGACACCTTGAACAGGGTAGTTCATTTGAAAAACCCTCGAGATGGGATAGAGCATCAGATACTGCTTCCCAACACCCTTAATCTTAGCCGAGTGTCAGCTGCTTTGCAAGTTACTAGTATCTCTGACATACCAGTAGTTTGCGACTTTCCATATGTTTTTTCGGAAGACTTGCCTGGATTACCGCCAGATAGGGATGTTGAGTTTGCTATAGAGTTAATTCCCAGAATTGCCCCTATATCTAGGAGATCTTATAGAATGCCACCCAATGAATTAGCTGAGCTGAAAGTGTAGATCCAAGAGTTGTTGGATAAAGGTTTGATTAGACCGAGTTCTTCACCATGGGGATGTCTAGCCTTATTTGTGAAAAAGAAAGACCAGTCCTTGAGGATGTGTGTGGACTATAGGCCACTCAATGCGGTGACAATTAAGAATAAGTATCCTTTGCCATGCCTTGACATTCTCTTTGATCAGCTATCCAAAGCTAAGGTCTTCTCAAAGATAGACCTTCATTCTGGGTACCACCAAATCAAGATAAGACCCCAGGATATACCTAAGATGGCTTTCTCAATGAGATATGGGTTGTATGAGTATCTTGTCGTGTCCTTCGGTTTGACAAATGCTCCAGCTCATTTTATATACTTGATGAATTCGGTATTCATGCCCGAATTAGATAAATTCATGGTTGTGTTTATCGATGACAAATTGGTGTATTCGGAGAACGAGGAATATCATGCAAAACATTTGAGAGTTGTGTTGCAGATACTCAGGGACCACCAGCTGTATGCGAAGTTCAGTAAATGTGAGTTTTGGTTGAAGAAAGTGCATTTTCTGGGACACGTTCTATCAAAAGATGGGATATCTGTAGACCCCAGTAAAGTCTAGGAAGTCATGGATTGGAAGGAACCGACCTCTATTTTAGAGATTCGGAGTTTTCTTGGTTTAGCAGGATACTATCGTCGATTTATACCTGACTTTTCCAAGATTGCCAAACCCATGACAAGATTACTGCAGAAAGAGGAGAAATTTGTGTGGACACCGGAGTGTGAAATAGCTTTTCGTACACAGCGAGAGTTGTTGACAACTGTTCCTATGCTTGCACAGCCAGACATAGAGAAACCTTTTGATGTGTATTGTGATGCATGTGGTACGGGATTAGGATGTGTGCTTATGCAAGAAGGAAGAGTGATCGTGTATGCATCACGCCAGCTATGAAAACATGAGGTTAATTATCCGACCCATGATTTGGAATTAGCCGTGTAGGCACAAAAATCCTACTCCCCTGCGCCGCACACACCGACAAGCCGGAATAGCTAGCTTTACCCCGCCGCCGTCTTGAATCCGAAGCGTGCCGATCAATTTGACCATTTAATTGACAAGGAGGTAAACGTGAGATCCGGAACATGCACCGGTGAGACCAAGACAGTTCGAATGTATGGCTCTAAGGCCGATGAAAAGACATATAGCTATGAAAGCTATCCGTCGATGAGTAATAAATGCATTCGTAGCGAAACATGAAGATATGATGTGCAAACAAACTACCGAATGATCATAAAAGACATGTCCGAACAAGTAAAGTCGATCATCATGATGTGCTAATGTAAAGCTCTATTGCGTAGATCGAATTAATTGACAACATGAAGGAATATAAATCATGAACATCGTAATAGATATTCACGACACATGAAGAGGGAGCTACCCTACGTAAAACGTATACGAACCCTCAACGAAGAAGGAGCTACCGTACGTGCAAACGTATACGAACCTGCTAAGAAGAAGGAACTACCACACGTATAAATGTACACGAACCTCGTTGTAAAGAAGGAACTACCACACGTATAAACGCATACCTAACCTCGCTGTAAAGAAGGAACTACCACAAGTATAAACGCATACCTAACCTGCCGTAAAGAAGGAGCTACCGCACAAATAGACGCGTACACGGACCTACTACAAAGAAGGAGCTACCGTGACGCATGCACGTATACGAACCCGTGACGAAGAAGGAGCTACCGTGCGTATAAACGTATACGAACCCGCGCAACACGTGATAACTTTAAAAGCATAACCGTGTTACGCAAGCTTGCCGAATCGGGGTCCATGAAGAAGGAACTACCCCGTAAAGACCTATCGATTAAAACGATCTCTAATCCACCGGATGATTAGCTCTAGATTAACCCAAAGATCTGTATCCACCGGATGACACAGTCCTGTCCTGATCTAAACACATACGAACCCACAACATGTGACAACCTAGATTGATCTAGCTCGGCTACTATGAACAGATAGATCTAGTAACAAACTAATGATAAACATTGAATGAATTGATGACAACTAGATCTAACAAAAGATAAAGCCGAGACGTTTCAATCTAAATTGGGCAAAAAGTGTGTGCAAACATAATTAAATAAATAAATTGAAAGCGCTGCAGACACGTGGTAACTTAATGAATTCATTAGATCTTGCCAAAATCTAATGAAGCCGATAACTAGCTCTAAGCCAGATCTTAGCCCACCGGATGGCTCATGATCGACAAAAGAACCCTCTTGCCCCTGATAGCTTAAATCCGCCTGATGATACTAAGCGTGAACAAGACTTCTTGCAATAATCTAAATCCGCCTGACGATACTAGACATGGTGCAAGATTGCCGGTACTTACAGAGGTCTACGGGTCGATGAATCCTCTTGCGATGGATCGACGACACGACCGGACTCGAAGGTGGCGGGAGCCAAGGCACGGGCCGGGTTGTTTGTATTGAATTGGGTATATCGTTTACGATTTTAGGGGTCTCATATTTATACCCTGGGCTTGAAGAGTCCTAACTAATTACGAATAATAATAACTAATAATATCTAGCTAAGATACATTGTCCTCCAAGTCTTCTCGGAGTCGTGGGAATTGTACGTGATGTGGGCCCTCGTCCTTGGATATTCTTCTTGATGCTTCACGCTTGCCGAACCATCTCTCGCTCAGCTCTTTCTCGGACTCAGGCTCCTTAGCCGAATAACAGCGGCTTCCCGAATGACATGGCACTGTAGCTGTCCTCTTGCTAGCCGAATGATTCCTTTCCGAATGATCGTGCACCAGCCTATCAGTCATCCAGGCTCTACCAAATTTTGGTGTTAACATATGTGTTGACGGTCATTAACGACATATTTTTAACGTCAACATTCTACCAATTAGGGGTTGAAACTATACCTTACTACACACATATACATTTACTACTGACATAATTCCACTTGTAGTGCCAAAATACTATTGTGCGGATCTATATAAGAAACAAGTGGAAAAATGCACCAAAAGGCGCCTCCCTCGAAAGCGCATTCTGAAGAATATCAAGCCCAAGGGAGAAATGGACAAAACACGCAGAATCGGGCCGGCGCACACCGCCACACAACTTTTCAGGCCCAAAGACGCCACTGCCAAAGCCCGGCCCGAACGGGGCCCAAGAGGGCGCGCGCAAAAGACCCCAAAGTGCGGCCGCACCCTGCCGGGCGCGGTTCGGGCCCAATTTTGGCGAGGGCGGTTTGTTACCTTCCAAAACGGGTGAAACCGACGTGGGATCGTCGGTTTGGCGTATGGAAGGTACTCCTAGGTCGGTTTTGGCTCCTACCATGTGGGGAGGGACATTTTCCAATGAGCCCCTCTCCTCTACCTATAAAAGGAGGCCATCTCCCACCATTGTAACACACACCACACAATGTAGCCTCTCTCTTCTTCTTCTTCTTCTCCCTTCTTCTTCTTCTTCTTCTTCTTCTTCTTCTTTTTTCTTTTCTTCTTCTTCTTTTTTTTTTTTCTTCTTCTTCTTTCTTCTTTTTAGTTTGTACTTAGGAGGAGTTTGGCAAGGATAATAAAAGAGAGCAAGACATTCGAGCTATGCGGTATGAGCAATTTAGAGTTCTTCATTACGTTCTTGTTCTCTACTTATCAATATAGTCATGTTCTTGAATTAGAGCAAAGTCCTTTTGACATAATCTTGTCTACATACATGTTTAGACCAAAGAGCTAGATCGATATAATGAGTTCTACCTAGAGTTAGCCTTGGTTGATGTTGGGTTGCGGGATTGATAGTCGTTCCTTCGGGGCGGCGCTCTACGTAGAAGGACCCCGGGGACGGGTAAGCCTTGTTAACACGCCAGAGTGATAATCACTAGTGTAGACGTGGTGTCTGGGCTAGGGGTTGCCTATCTTTTGCGGTGCATCCTACGGTTGAGGGGGTAGGCGGCTTGGTCGTGACAAGCCTTGTCCGTCCCCTTGAAATCCCCCCACGTTCGGGCCGTGTCGTAGAGCTAATTGCCGGACAACGTCCCTTTAGGGCGTGGGCGGTGCCCGAAGTAATTCGGCGAGACCTTGGCTATCTTAAAATAGAATCTCTAGCTATAAAACATGTGTGTAATCTGCTATCTTGACATGACTATCTAGGATATGCCTACTCCATTCTTTTATTCTTTATTTTACCTTTATCCTTGAGATTGGCTCGAGTGTGTGTGTCAAGTTATCCTACTACCTACTTTATTTTACTCCTATTATGAGCATTGATCTATTATACATCCGTGTCATCTTGACCATGTCCGAATTAGAGACTTTTACACCATGCCTTCCTTTGGGAAAATATAAATAACGATACCCTGAATACTTCCCGGTGAAATGCTTGCAATGATAGATCCGTGCGCTTTGATGAATATCTTGTTTGGCAAGATCTATCACCGTTGATAATCCCGTTCGGATCACCGACACGGTGGTTTCACTTGGGAATGTCAACGGCGCATTTCTTTGCGCCGTTATTAGAGATGGGTTCTAAACCTCTTTTCTAGTGATTGCGCTTAAGAAATGCAACAAGCATTTACGGCGGCGCCGTTCTTGGGGGAAGGCGTTGGTTAAAGGGATGACCTATTAGGACATGTTCTTGATAATATGCATGTGTAGTGATCTTTGTTCATCTTAGGCTTATCTAAAAAGAAAAAAAAAAAATTTTATATAAAAAAAAAACTCTTATAAAAATCTTATAAATAAAAAGCAAGGACATGTTATCAAGTTAGTATGCACCTTCGGGGTATTCTTGTCGCTAACCATTTCGGTGGAGGGGCACGCGACGCTTGAAAACATGGGGGGGCTACATCAAGAAAATTTTGATGCTCTTGGGCGGAGGAACACACTCAAAAGGAGACCACGACTTTGCACATTTGACTTTTTTACGAAAGTCCAAGTGTGTGAGGGAAGATGGTGAGATTATCAAGTTCCAAGTGCACCAAGGGGATTATAAAAAAAAAAGAGCTCGAGTGAAAAGAAAAAAAAAAAAAAAAAAAAAAAAAAAAAAAAAAAAAAAAAGGGAAAATATATGATGAAAAAAAAAAAAAAAAGAGCTAAATAAGAGATTTGCCTCTCCTTGCTATAAAAAAAAGAGAAATATAGAAAAAAAATAATAATAAGAGGAGAGAGAGGAGCGGGTTAGGCCTACATGGTCAAGGTGAACCAATGAAGACACGTGGCTCCACCCCTCGTATTGCTTCCATAAGCAAGAAGGGATCTTTCTCTCCCAAGACCTTTGTTGCACTGAGTGAGTTCGGCATGTCTCCCTCTGCTCGGCCATGAAGACATAACCAAACCAAGATCATCATGCCACCGACACAAAGAATTATGAACTCTATCCTCAAGTTTGTCGGTCAAGTACACTCGGGTACACAAAGGTCCAATAAAAAAAAAAAAAAAAAAAAAAGTAAAGAAAAAAAAGATAAAGGAAAGGGGGAACATCCTCCTTTACACCTTTGTGACCACTAAGGCCCATGGTCCATATACACTACATGTGTGTATCACCTAAGCCTTGTGGCCCGCTTGAGATGGATTATCAAGCTACCACCGCAGAGTCTCAACGTTCTTTCCTTCATGCGCGGATGGTACACACACACTCGGGTATACAAAGGTAATAATTCACCAATTCTTTTTACTCATACTTATCTCCATATATATATATATAAAAAATAATAATAATAAAAAAAATGGAGATAAAACAAGGCTAGACTTACATTGCATTTTTATCTTAGCCTTGTTTGAGTATAAAAAAAGTTTGGTGAAATTTTTTTCTCATCCTCCCTTGATAATAAATTTCTCAAATAAAAATTTTCGAAAAAAAATAAATAAAAAAAAAAAAAAAAAAATCAAGCTGCTCTTTTTTGCTCCTTCCCCGCATATGTTTCAAATTTGGTAATCATGAAGGATGGTAAATCCACTCGTGAATCTACCATATACTAACCATGCGGGAAAAAGCCAAAAAACACGGGGGTAAAACCCCGATCCAATGGGCTTTGAGCCAGGCTTGGGAGGACCAAAAACATGGTAATGTGAACCTTTCACTCTCATCTTTTTTTCGTTACCATGCCAAAAAAAAAAAAAAATAAAAAAATAAATAAATAAATAAATAAATAAAAATTTTAATAAATATATTATATATATATAAATATGTGTTTTATAAAATATTTTAATAAAAATTACTACACAAAAATCTATAATATTTTCAAAAAGATATAAAAATGGGGTATATTTTCAAAAAGATAAAAAAATGGGGTATATTTCAAAAAGAAAAAAAAAATGGGGTATATTTCAAAAAAAAAAAAAAATGGGGTAATTTCAAAAAAGAAAAAAAAATGGGGTATATTTTAAAAATATATATATATGTTTTATAAAATATTTTATTATCAAAATTAACAAAAATATTTATTACATAAAATCTATAAAAAAATTATTAAAAAAATTAAAACTTTTCGTTAAGCCTTTGCAATGCCTTTATCTCCATTGGATGAATCTTGTTTTCATTTCATGCGTCCTTTTTCTATGGTGGCATGTTTTGGTTTGAAAGTTTTGGTTATTCGAATGATCATACTTCCATAGGCGTTTTTGAATTAAGCATGGTGCTTAGGTCAAAAAGTCTACCCTAATCGAATTAGACATGGAGTCGAGTTTGATTATTGAATCGGAGTTTGCTAGTGTAGAATTTGGTCGACCATATGGACTAACCCTTGCGGAATTTATCAACATCATGAGGGTAAGTCCGAGAGATGACAATGGAGATCGAGAAGTTGTTTGGTGAACCAAAAATAATAATAAATTTTTTTTTAATAATAAAAATAATAACAAAATAAATAAAAATAAAACCTTTGAAACTCCAAGAATGGTTGTCCCGCTCTTTCAAGATCATCACAAGACAAGCTTGGGGGAGTCTCTGGCACGCTCAAAAGATGATGTTGATCAAAGATTCATTCATAGCGTTTACAAGCTAGCAACATTCATAAACCGAGGGTAAGTCAAAAGCTAGCTTGGGGGAGGACTCCCACAAAGGTAACTCGTATCTCACATTCTATTCAGTTATTTTATTAATATGAATGATGAGGTATGAGAATAATAAAATAATAAAAAAAAAGAGGGGAAGAAGAAAGAGAGAGAGAGAGGAGAGTTATTCACTTCATATATATGTGTTGTAGAAATGTTTAGTTCTACCCCTGTTGAAATGATGAATAGTTGCTCTGTCTTATGTTTTGCCTGTGCCTAGTTTATAATTCGAATTTCTCTAGAGTTTGGGTTTAGTGGCTAAGTCTAAAAAATCATCCCGAAAAACCTGATTCATGTGGGTTGCATAGGCTCTATCTAGTCTAAGTTGTTGCCAAGTATGATATGGTACAAATAGATTTGCTATGATTTCATCCAAAAAGAGAAACTTGACATCCGGGAATCTAATTTGAAAGAAAAAGAGAAAAGATATGGGCTATGCTAAAAAAAAAAAGAGAGAGAAAAAAAAATATAATAAAAAAAAAATAGAGATGAAAAAAGGACATGTGTCCGAGGGCGAGTAGAGCCCACATCTCCAAAAAAAAAAAAGAGAGAGGAAATAAAAGACAAAAGTCTAGGGCGAGCAGAGCCCACCTCTCCAAACAAAAATATATAGCAATAAAGCCCATACTTTCTTGAAAAGAAAAAAAAAAAAAAAAAAACTTAAATAAATAAATCCCTGGATGAGAAAGTTGATCAAAAGGATGAGTGAAAAGTATTTACATTATAGCCGTTCTATCTGGCAAATCCCAAGGCTTTGAGAAAAGCTAAAAAGCCCATAACGATGAAAAGTAATAAAGGGTGAGCAAAGGCATGCCATTTTATTCAAACTATAGTAGAAAATCTTATTATAACCACGGCACTTGAAAAAACGTAATCGGCATAGTAGCAACTCCCGATCAACGACCAAGTACTTATCTTTTTTGCTCGAGGGCGTGCAAAGGGGTAAGCTTTGGGGAGTTTGTTGACGGTCATTAACGACATATTTTTAACGTCGGCATTCTACCAATTAGGGGTTGAAACTATACCTTACTACACACATATACATTTACTACTGACATAATTCCACTTGTAGTGCCAAAATACTATTGTGCAGATCTATATAAGAAACAAGTGGAAAAAATGCACCAAAAGGCGCCTCCACGGAAAGCGCATTCTGAAGAATATCAAGCCCAAGGGAGAAATGGACAAAACACGCGAAGCTGGGCCGGCGCACACCGCCACACAACTTTTCGGGCCCAAAGACGCCCGGCTGCCAAAGCCCGGCCGAACGGGGCCCAGCGGGGTCGCGCGTGCACCCCAAAGTGCGGCCGCACCCTGCTTGGGCGGTTCGGGCCCAATTTTGGCGGCGGTTTGTTACCTTCAAAAGCGGGTGAAACCGACGTGGGATCGTCGGTTTGGCGTCACATGGAAGGTACTCCTAGGTCGGTTTTGGCTCCTACCATGTGGGGAGGGACATTTTCCAATGAGCCCCCTCTCCTCTACCTATAAAAGGAGGCCATCTCCCACCATTGTAACACACACCACACAATGTAGCCTCTCTCTTCTTCTTCTTCTTCTTCTTCTCCTTCTTCTTCTTCTTCTTCTTTCTTCTTCTTCCTCTTTCTTCTTCTTCTTCTTTTTTTTTTCTTCTTCTTCTCTTCTTTTTTTAGTTTGTACTTAGGAGGAGTTTGGCAAGGATAATAAAAAGAGAGCAAGACATTCGGAGCTATGCGGTATGAGCAATTTAGAGTTCTTCATTACGTTCTTGTTCTCTACTTATCAATATAGTCATGTTCTTGAATTAGAGCAAAGTCCTTTTGACATAATCTTGTCTACATACATGTTTAGACCAAAGAGCTAGATCGATATAATGAGTTCTACCTAGAGTTAGCCTTGGTTGATGTTGGGTTGCGGGATTGATAGTCGTTCCTTGGGGCGCGCTGCGGTAGAAGGACCCGGGGACGGGTAAGCCTTGTTAACACGCCCGGAGTGATAATCACTAGTGTAGACGTGGTGTCCGGGCTAGGGGTTGCCTATCTTTTGCGGTGCATCCTACGGTTGAGGGGGTAGGCGGCTTGGTCGTGACAAGCCTTGTCCGTCCCCCTTGAAATCCCCCACGTTCGGGCCGTGTCGTAGAGCTAATTGCCGGACAACGTCCTTTGGGCGTGGGCCGGTGCCGAAGTAATTCGGCGAGACCTTGGCTATCTTAAAATAGAATCTCTAGCTATAAAACATGTGTGTAATCTGCTATCTTGACATGACTATCTAGGATATGCCTACTCCATTCTTTTTATTCTTTATTTTACCTTTATCCTTGAGATTGGCTCGAGTGTGTGTGTCAAGTTATCCTACTACCTACTTTATTTTACTCCTATTATGAGCATTGATCTATTATACATCCGTGTCATCTTGACCATGTCCGAATTAGAGACTTTTACACCATGCCTTCCTTTGGGAAAATATAAATAACGATACCACGAATACTTCCGGTGAAATGCTTTTTGATGATAGATCCGTGCGCTTGTGGATGAATATCTTGTTTGGCAAGATCTATCACCGTTGATAATCCCGTTCGGATCACCGACACGGTGGTTTCACTTGGGAATGTCAACGGCGCATTTACTGGCCGTTATTAGAGATGGGTTCTAAACTTTGTTTCTAGTGATTGCGCTTAAGAAATGCAACAATATGCCCCCCTCAATTTTAGAGTAAAAGAGGCCCTTTTGCTCTAAAATTGACCGTGATCTACTAAACTTGGGCCAAACCTTTTATCCGGGCTAAAATTACCAAGGCCCATCTTACGGAAATTTCTGCGACACGTTTTTCAACCCTTCGATTTCTCCTTGGGATTTGTGCCACCGGAGTCTCCACCAATGTGAATCGGCAAGCCACGCCGCTTCCTCTTCTCAAGATAAGCACTGAATAGCCCTCTTAGATTACCTTCCTTAGGTCTTCTTCTGTATAAATACAGGTGAACTCCCTTGGCCAAGAGTAGCCATTCGGTTTTCCCTTCAACCTTCCTTTCTTTTCTTAGATCTGAAGCATTCGGCTGACCCTAGTCTTTGAGCAATGGAGTAAGTCCTTCCCCCATTTGCATCTTTCTTGTTCCGTATGCGAATCTAACTTCTCTTCTCCCCGGTAATATTAAAAGTCCTCGTGATGCCGAGATCGCTGAGCTTCGCCGCCAACTTGCAGCAGTACGGGAGGCACTTAGGCTGGAGCGCGAAGCACATGAACAAGCCATTGAAGACATGGAAGACATTGAGGAGGATCTAGACATTTTCGAGTGGAACCAGAAATTCTATGAATAGAATTTCAACCGTAAGCCCCCAAAACTAGTTCTCATGCTATCTCTCTTTCCATATTAGTCTTCACTTATCATTCTCTTTCAATCTCCTTGAAGGCTTACTGGGAAGGTTCGCTACTTTGATCGGTGCATCCCGTCGGATGATTAGGATGGTAGAGACACCAGGCCCTGATCGCCCAATGAGGATGCAGACTGCATTCAGGCGCTTGAAGGAGGTTTATGATAGCCTTTTGTAAATGATGATATGTAATTCTGTTGCAATGATAATGTCTCCTTTCCAACTCAATGAAAAAACCAGTTTCAGTCTCATTATTTCTTCTTTGAATAGATCTCTGTATGTTTCAATCTGACTGTCTTAGTTCTAACTTGGGCGCTGCCGAATTGCTCTAAACGATCAAAAAGCTTAAATGCCCTGGAATTGCTTTGGCCCATTTTACTGTGCGGCCCAACATATACTCTTAAGCCCATATGATGCTTCCAGAGCTATAGAAATATCTTATTCCATTAACTCCAAAACCAAAAAGCCGTCTCTGCCTTTCAACCGTTTCACCTTCCTCCTCACTGAGTAGCGAAAAACCCTCGACCTCTAACAATCATCCATGGCGGGCGGAGACATCAACTGTGGCAAGCGTCCAATTGAGGACGAAGCGAGTGGAAGCCGAGCTCCTCGTCGGCAACGTCTTGAGTAAAAATTTATTTTTCCCTTTCTCAGCAACTTCCGGCTGCCACTGTTCATCTTCTTGTTCCCCAACCTAACCAATATTCTTTTCGATCTGATTTTCTTTTTTGGCCAGACCGATTCTCGCTCCTGCTCCTCCAATGCCTGCCTCAGGCTCTCCTCTTCCCCAATCAGGACCTCCTTCTCCCATATTGGAGTACCTTTCTGATTCGGAGGAGGATCTGTGGTACCTCCAGGAGAAGAGTAAGAAGGAAGAGATCATCAAGGAGTTTGGTGATTACTCCATGAAGGCCTGCATCAAGAATCTCGACCAAGAGGATTCCATCAGGCAGCTCTGCAGCATCAACACTGGTTAGTTTCACATCTGGGTTCTATCTACTGCATTGTATCCCTTCTATCTGACATCCTGTTGGTTTATCGCAGCTTTGTTCGAAGAAAATCGGCAGCTTCTAGTAGAAATCACTCGATTGCAGGCTGACAATGTGCGTTTGACAGCGGCTGCTATTCGTGCTGCTGACAAGGTGAAGGCACGAGGTGAGACGGTGGCGGAGCGTCTCGAAGATGTAGCAGACAACCGCATCGACGATGTCGCTATCCAAGGCATGCATCTGGGAGCGGCCATGAGTCTGACAGCTCTGTCAACTCAAACCGGTGAAGACTACTCCATTCATCCGGTTGGCTTCCGTGAGGCTCCAGAGGATATTGACAACATTGAAGAATCCATGGATGTGTATGAAGATCATGCTACTGCTGTAGTCTTGTCTAATGAGCCACAAGCAGTCTTCAACCTCCTTGAGGATTAGTTTGTATCTAGGATGAATTTAAACAATGAAGTTCCCTTTGTTGAATCCTTAACTTCTCTACTGTGTATCCTTGTTGAAGTTTTACTTGAACGGTTCTTTGCCGAATGGATGATGTCTTTGTTTAGCCGAATAATAGAAAATCCAGCTTCCAGATAATTGGCAAACACTTTGTATATCTGTAATATCGAACATCTTTGTAACCAAAATTATGCTTAGAATAACATTTTAGGATCGAGAACCGGGCAAAAGTCCTTCAAAATGCACTTTCAGCAATATTGTGTGATATGTCTCTTGAAAAAGCCCCTGTTTCCATATATTGATGTTTTTTTATATTTTTTGCACTAAAGGCGACATAACAATATTTATGCTTAGAATTTCTTCTCAATTCTATGGAGTATTTTTTTTGCTAAAGGCGATGATTTATACATCGGCTATTCCTTATGAATAGAACAAAACTCCCTTTGCTCTTAACTATTAACTCATATGTGTCGGCCAATCATATTTTGCAATAATTGGTTCTTTTGAAAGCCGACACGAAATCTTTCCTTAGAAATTACTATGACAGCCGACTATCTCGATCGGCTGCTGATCTTTGTAGCGAGTACTGACAGGACCTTCTTCCCACTCTCTTCCTGAGAAACACTCCACGCCTTCATATTCCCAAAACGACGGCTCAGTCGCTGCAATGCTTACCGAATCATCAGCTTGCACTATCTCGACGTCGTCACCGTTCCATTGGATGAGGACTTGATGCATAGTGGATGGAACGCATAGCGATTAGCATGGATCCAATCTCTCCCAAGTAATAAGCTGTAAGACCCTTACTATCGACCACAAAGAAGGTAGTGATCAAAGTCTTTGAGCCGATCATCAACTCAACGTGAACGGCTCCATGGGTATCTGAAGGATTTCCAGCAAAGTCCCTGAGCACAATGTCTGTCTTGAGCAAATCCTCCTTGGTCATCCCCAGCTTTCTAAAAGTTGTATAAGGCATGATATTGATTGCAGCTCCCCCATCGACGAACATATGAGTCAGAGGTTTTCCATTAACATATCCCTTCAAGTAAAGAGGCTTCAAATGATTGTGTTTCCTAGGCCTGTCAAACACAGCTTGTCTTGATAGAGCCAATTGTCCCAGGAGATCAACCATCTCTTTGTTGTCAAAATCAGAATAGGCCTCTTCATCTGAATAAGCATCTTGTTCCTCTGGATCATCAGTAGCTTGCTCTGTAGGTGCTGCAAACTCTATTGGGACATAGAACACCATGCTAACATCCGCCGAAAACCCACTTGCCGAATTCTCTTCTGCCGAATGACTGGCTTCTTGAGTTTTCTTCTTTGGGCGCCACACCTGCTTGCGCTCGGTTGTTGCTTCCTTGAGCTCCTCGTTTCTGAGACGTTGGACCCTTCTCTTCTGGCTCTTCCTTAGACCGGGGAGGGCACCATGACCCTTCTACCACACATACTCTTGAGGAGAGTCCATGTCATCATCGAGAATCTTCCACATCGGCCCATGCTTGATGCGCAATCCTCTTATTGGCGTGAGGTGTCTTTGTCTTTATTTTTAAACGCCGATCATCCTCCTGCAGGAAGCGTGCCCCAATCTTTCTGGATGGGACGGCGGTTGACTCGTGCACACTTTGTACCCGTAATGCTCTCTCAGCACATTCGGGGACAATTATTCCTAGCGAGGCAACTTCAAGCCTTCATTCTAGCAATGCCTAAAGAAAGGACAATCCCAATTGAGATTCCTCTCGTTCCTTCATGTACTCCTCCTGTTCTCGGTGGTACATCTCTTCTTCATATCTCTGCTGCTCTCTGGCAAGGCTGGCGATCTCTGCGATCTTGTTTCTCTTCTTTGCCTCGCCATTTGTTCAACAAAGTATACGAGATGTCACTCTTGGTTTGGAGGTTTCTCCTTTCTCTGTTCGGCTATTTGGAAACCGAACACGCTGCTGCTGGAGCTCTGCATTAGACACTTGCCGACTAGGGTCTACCGAACCGCTTTGTTTTGCCCTTTCAGACGTTAGCACTTTCATTGGGGCTTTGCCCTTAGGATCACTGGCAGAGACCATGCACGAATCAAAAGCAATCATGTTTGTAGGGAAGGGTTCCTTATCCACCTTCATGTTGTTGTTGAACTTGAGGAGACCCTGCTGTATAGCCCTCTGAATCTGTTGCTTGAAGATTCGGCAGTCAGTGATGTTGTGAGTGATCATGTCATGGAAACCGCAATACCTGCCAGTCTTGACCCAATCTGGACGCTTCATAGAGTGATTATCTGGTAGCTTGATACGTCCCTCCTTGACCAAGAACTCAAAGAGCTTTTCCGACTTGGAGACGTCGAAGTCATATGCCCCCTTGAGTGTCTTTATCCGGTATTTGGTTAACCCGACAGGCTCCTTGCCCCAAATGAATTCGGCGGCTGCCACATCCTCCTGGCCATCATCTTCATCTTCTCCATCTTCCAGGAAGTAGTTGTATGTCTGATAAGACACGTTGCCCCCTTTCTGAAAATGGGTATCCTTCTTGATGCTCTGGAACTGGTTGGCCATGAGCGACAGGCGCCTTAAGAGCTGTCCTAGGTCATCAAACTCCATGCCGGCTAGCTTCTCCCTGATGGCTGGATGCATTCCCCGAATGGCTACGGCCGGCAACTGATGGTCTAGCAAGCTCAGAGAGTAACAAGAATTCTTAATCTCTCTGAACCTGCGCAAGAACTCTTGTGGTGTCTCATTGTACTTCTGTGTCAACCCCATCAAGTCAACAAGCTCTTTCTCATTGGAACCACTGTAGAAGTATGCATGAAACTTATCTTCAAGTTCGGACCAGGTTCCAACAGAATTGGGCGGCAATGTTGCAAACCATGTGAAAGCCGGCCCTGTAAGAGATGACGAAAAGAAGCGAATCCTCCATGCTTCTTCATTGGCAAGCTCCCCAATGAATCGGATACCGGCCCGATGTGTTCGGTAGTAGAAGTATCATCTTGTCCAGAGAACTTGGTCAAGTCGGTTGGAGGCTTCAATCTTGAAGGGAGCGCCACTCTGTTGTACCAGTCTGGATAGGGTGACTGATACACATAGGGCCGATTCATGGGCTTGATTCCAAACGGTGTTGCATCATATCGGCCATCCTCGCTAGGAGTATATCCGTGTTTGAATTCGTGGTCCATGAGACCGCCCCGACCGTCCCAAATGGGTCTATACCGTGGATTTGGCATAGCATGAACCGCGTGGAGTAGTCAACGAACTCGTGTAACCCGGGGCCAAAGGGATTTCTCTGCGGCCCATTGGCCATTGGAGCTATTGAGTAAGTGTTGTATGCTGGAGGGTTTCCAGGTGTACCGAACGCCGCTTCACCATGTGTCTTGGCTCCGGATCCCTCTAATTTTTCTGGTGTCTTGTTCTCTCCTCCAGATTCCTGATTCACAGCTCCCTTCTTTGGTGGTGGCTTTGGCACATGTACATATCTTGCCCCCGAAAGCTCACCAAGCCGAGCCTCAAAGTGTTGATCAAACTCGGCTCCAAAGCTAGCCTTCATGATGTCGCGAAAAGTGTTGAAGAACACCGTGTTGTGATTGGTCATTGCATTCCTAACAGCATTTGCAACAATCTCTTCCATCCGACGAACTTCTTCAGGACTTAGTTCATCATCTTCCTTTCCTGCCCCCTCTCCTTCATCAGATATTTGCTGAGCATATCCCTGGTCACCGGGCATCAATATCTTAGGAAGATCCATCTTCTGGATGATTGTACCGCTCTTTTGCTTGGAGAAGCATGACATGCACTTTTGTGAGAAGGCTGCGCGCATATCTCTCACCATAGCCTCCAAGTCAGGAGGCAAGTCGCTCATCTCGAGCTGAATGATGTTGTTCTTGTCGACTTCCTCAGGCATGTTGGCTTGACCTTGACGTGTCCCACCGGGCGTGCCAAAAAGTGTGTAGGCACAAAAATCCTACCCCCGCGCCGCACACAGCGACAAGCCGAATAGCTAGCTTTACCTCCCGGGCGTCTTGAATCGGCGTGCGATCAATTTGACACTGTTAATTGACAAGGAGGTAAACGTGAGATCCGGAACATGCACGGTGAGACCAAGACGATTCGAATGTATGGCTCTAAGGCGAGATGAAAAGACATATAACTATGAAAGCTATCTGTCGATGAGTAATAAATGCATTCGGTAAGCGAACATGAAGATATGATGTGCAAACAGCTACCGAATGATCATAAAAGACATGTCTGAACAAGTAAAGTCGATCATCATGATGTGCTAATGTAAAGCTCTATTGCGTAGATCGAATTAATTGACAACAAGAAGGAATATAAATCATGAACATCATAATAGATATTCACGACACATGAAGAGGGAGCTACCCTACGTAAAACGCGTATCACGAACCCTCAACGAAGAAGGAGCTACCGTGCGTGCAAAACGTATACGAACCTGCTAAGAAGAAGGAACTACCACACGTATAAATGTACACGAACCTGCTGTAAAGAAGGAACTACCACACGTATAAACGCATACCGAACGAACTCTTTGTAAAGAAGGAACTACCACACGTATAAACGCACACGAACCTGCCGTAAAGAAGGAGCTACCGTACAAATAGACGTACGGACCTACTACAAAGAAGGAGGTACCGTACGCATGCACATATATGAACCCGCGCGACGAAGAAGGAGCTACCGTACGTATAAACGTATACGAACCCGCAACACGTGATAACTTTAAAGCATAACCGTGTTCGGCAAGCTTGCTGAATCGGGGTCCATGAAGAAGGAACTACCCTGTGTAAAGACCTATCAGTTAAAACGAGCTCTAATCCACCGGATGATTAGCTCTAGATTAACCCAAAGATCCAGATCCACCGGGATGACACAGATCCCGCCCCGATCTAAACACATACGAACCCACAACATGTGACAACCTAGATTGATCTAGCTCGGCTACTATGAACAGATAGATCTAGTAACAAACTAATGATAAAACTGAATGAATTGATGACAACTAGATCTAACAAAAGATAAAGCCGAGACGTTTCAATCTAAATTGGGCAAAAAGTGTGTGCAAACATAATTAAATAAATAAATTGAAAGCGCTACGCAGACACGTGGTAACTTAATGAATTCATTAGATCTTGCCAAAATCTAATGAAGCCGATAACTAGCTCTAAGCCAGATCTTAGCCCACCGGATGGCTCATGATCGACAAAAGAACCCTCTTGCCCCCGATAGCTTAAATCCGCTGATGATACTAAGCGTGAACAAGACTTCTTGCAATAATCTAAATCCGCTGACGATACTAGACATGGTGCAAGGTTGCGGTACTTACAGAGGTCGGCGGGTCGATGAATCCTCTTGCGATAGATCGGCGACACGATCGGACTCGAAGGTGGCCGGAGCCAAGGCACGGAGCCGGGTTGTTTGTATTGAATTGGGTATATCGTTTACAGTTGCCGGGGGTCTCATATTTATACCCTGGGCTTGAAGAGTCCTAACTAATTACGAATAATAATAACTAATAATATCTAGCTAAGATACATTGTCCTCCAAGTCTTCTCGGAGTCGTGGGAATTGTATGCGTGATGTGGGCCCTCGTCCTTGGATATTCTTCTTGATGCTTCACGCTTGCCGAACCATCTCTCGCTCGGCTCTTTCTCGGACTCGGGCTCCTTAGCCGAATAACGGCTTCCCCGAATGACATGGCAATCAGTAGCTGTCCTCTTGCTAGCCGAATGATTCCTTTCCGAATGATCGTGCACCAGCCTATCGATCATCTAGGCTCTACCAAATTTTGGTGTTAACAAGCTGCGGTTGTACATGCTTTGAAGATTTGGCGTCATTACTTACTTGGAAATGTATGCCATATTTATACCGATCACAAAAGTTTGAAGTACATTTTCACCCAAGAAGAGTTGAATATGAGGCAAAGAAGATGGTTAGAGTTGATAAAGGATTATAATTTGGAAGTGCATTATCATCCAGGCAAAGCAAATGTTGTTGCAGATGCCTTGAGCCGAAAGTCACATTGTATGCTGGAACAGTTGGTGCCAGAAGAGGATTTCACTCTTTGCATCCCATTGTACTTGCATAATATTGAGTTGCAAAGTTCTCTGGAGAGTAGAATAGTTGAGTGCCGTAAAACCAATAAAGGAATTTCGTTTATCAAGAAGAAGCTTGAGAAAGAGCCTAGTGATCAATTTTGGATTGATGAGAATGGTATTCTATGGTATGACGATCGTCTAGTTGTACCTAAGAATTGAGAGTTGAGAGACCAAATCCTGACAGAAGCACATTCATCTACTTTATCTATCCATCCAGGCAGTAACAAGATGTATAGAGATTTGAGGACACGATTTTGGTGGACCAAGATGAGAAAGGAAATTGCTGCACATGTAGCCAAGTGTGATAATTGTTGTAGAGTCGAGGCCCTTCACCCGAAAACCCGCAGGATTGCTACAATCTTTGCCAATTCCCCGATTGGAAATGGGATGACATCACTATGGACCTTATTGTTGGACTACCGCGTACCCAGAAAGGATTTGATTCGATTTGGGTAATTGTGGACCGTCTGACTAAGGTAGCTTATTTTATTCCCATAAACATTACCTATGAACCTCACCAGTATGCAGAGATCTATATATCCCAATTAGTTTGTCTGCATGGAGTGCCTAAAATCACAGTGTCTGACCGAGGATCACAGTAGACCAATAGATTTTGGGAGTGTCTACAGGAAGCCTTGAACACAAAGCTAGTTCGCAGTTCAGCATACCACCCCCAAACAACTGGACAAACTGAACGGGTGAATCAGATTCTAGAGGACATGTTGAGAGCCTGTGTATTTTCAGCAAAAGGCTCATGGGATAAGTGGTTACCGTTGGCAGAATTCTCATATAACAACGGTTACCAATCTAGTATCAAGATGGCACCATTTGAAGCGTTGTACGGGAGAAGGTGTAGAACACCCCTAAACTGGGTAGAAACCGGAGATAGAACCTACTATGGTATTGACTTTGTTGATGAAGCTGAATAAAAGGTGAGAGTGATAAAGCAACATATAGCTGCAACTCAAGCTCGTCAGAAAAGCTACGCGGATAAGTGCAGGAAACCTATAGAGTTCGATGTTGGTGATTTTGTTTATCTCAAGGTATCACCTATGAAGAGAGTGCAACATTTCAGAGTTAAGCGAAAGTTAGCACCTAGATTTGTAGGCCCTTATCGTATCATTGCTAGAAAAGGGAAAGTGGCCTACCAACTACAGTTACCATATGAGATGAGGACAATCTTCAGTGTCTTTCATGTATCTCAGTTAAAGAAGTGTCTGAGAGTTCCAGAAGAACAAGTGCCGGTTAGAAATGTTGAGGTTGACAAGGACTTAACTTATTATGAGGAGCCAGTAAAAGTGCTAGATACCAAAGAGAGAGAAACCAGAAATAAGGCGGTGAAGCAATACAAGATCCTATGGAGTAATCATGGGGAAAATGATGCGACATGGGAAACAGAGGAATATCTTCAAAGAAATTACCCTCAGTTCTATAACAAATGGTTAGTCCTACCAAATCTCAAGACGAGATTTCCTTTAGGGGGGAAGATTTGTAACACCCTAGGTGTTAATCACTGCATAAGCATGTGCATTTGCATAACATAATCGTCATCTCATGCATTGCATTGCAATTAACCTTATGTCATGCTTTATTTTATCTAGTTATGTTTGCTATGCCATGTTTTGAGTGAATGATTATTTGAATGCTTGTTTTAGACCTACACTATGCTTAGTCATGCTTAGGATGAGTTTTAGAATCATGTTTATGTGGGTCATTGCTTTGGATGTGATTTATAAACTTTCCTTGCTTGTTTAAACCCTTTTTAAGTGTTTTTGGAAAACCTTTCAAAAGTGCTTGATAAAATGGTTTTCAGTCAAAAAGTTTTTTATATGAAGTGTAGTACTTTTTATGAGGATCAAAAAGTGTTTAGCTTTCTCTTTGTGAAAATGCTTGGAAAAGGTCCAAAGGTTGCCAAACAGTTTGGTCAAGTTTGAGTTGGTTTCAAATTTGAATTTTCTCTAAGTCTTTTCCAACCTTGCTGTTTTTGAGCCATAGTTTCAAAACGGTACTGAATTAGGAAATGTTCATATTGAGAGTTTTGTAGCTTATGAAATTCTCTTCAAAATCAGTATTTTGAGTTTTTCCAAATTCCACACGAATCTCGGTGCACGTGCCAAAACAAAGAAGAAGTCGGGATGGGGGGTGACCTATCGGCCGCCAGCGCGGCCGACAGGGGCCCAGCGCCCGTCCCCAACCCATGCGCGCGGACGTGGCATGGACGCCGACACCGATGTATAGCTCGGATTGCGCCGTTCCGACCGGCCGCCAAGATAAAAGGGGCACGGGCGTGTTGCCCTAACCCTAGCACGCTCCCCAACCGCCGCCAGCTCCCCTTTCGCGCGAAAAGCGCCGCCCGAAGCTCACCACCGCCGTCGCCATCGCCCGCGTTCCACCACCACCACCACACCAACCTTCATCAAAAATTAATCCCTAGCTCCACTTAGCTTAGCTCTACCTCGTCCAAACCTCAAAAAAAGGTAAAACCCAAGGTAAAGGCCGCATTTCTCGGTTTTCCGTCTGCCGGCGTTCGGTCCGCCATGGCCGCCGCCGTGCCGAGCTCGTCGTGCTCGAGTAGATCAGTCTTAGGGTCTTGTGTAGCATGTTTTAGCATCGTCTTGAGGTGCTAGAGCTAGTACTCGAAGTAGTTTGGTCGATCTCCCCGTGAGTTCATCGAAACGCGACCTCGCCGTCGCTCTGCTCGCCGCCACCGCCGTGCATGTGCATGGTTTGCGCTCGATGATGCGTTTCCGTGCTTGTTCTTTCCATTCATGTCCATGTTGTGACTCGTAGAGTCAAGAATGAGGCTTGGTTCACTTGGTCTCACCGTGGAATGGCTCAACGCCCGGCAAAGCGCACCGCCGCTCACCGCCGTTCGCCGTCGTCGTGGTTTTCGGTTAGTTTTAGCTCGCGAGGCATGCCATTCGATAGATCTCGTCAAGACGAAGCCGTAGATACCCTTGGCTCACCGGAAAACCCACCACCGGCAAAGAACCACCGCAGTTGGCCCCGCTTTGCTACGCTTTCCGTGTCGCTGACACGCGGAGCCTAGCTGTCAACCGTGTTTTCTTTTTATGTTTTGTTTTTCCGAGAATTTGTACATGTCTTGTAAAATTTGTATCTCGGTCATTTTTAGCTTAGTTTTGAGTGAAACAAATTTTGTCATGTTTGTTATGCTCTGTTCTACAGTAGAAAAATATTAGTTGGTATTTTCTGATACTTTTTATATATAGTTTTATTTATTGCTATAAATGGCTTGTTTTTAGCAAAATAGATATCTCTGTTTTTGATGCATGGCAAAAAATATGGTTCTTGTGCAAATGTTTCTATTTTGAATAGCAGAGTGAGGGAAAAATAGGTTCTATACTATGTTTTTGTGGTAGAAATGTGATTTTTGATTTATGTGCTATTTATCATGTTTTCTTAGGAAATTCATAGGAAAATATTGGTAGTAGATTTTGTCATGATAATTTTTGTGGGCATAAGTCTTGCTTGTTAGATAGATTTTCATATTCAGAAATCTGTTGTTTCACACTTTTCATAATACAAAGTATTTTCATGCTTAGTTTTCTTGTCATCTTGCCATTTTGTATAGGGCAGTGTGTGCATGTTCTTGCCATGAAATTTTTATGGTAGACTTAAAATAGCAGTAGAGTGCTCCTGTAATTTTTGTAGATTTTTCTAAGGTGTTTGCATATTTATCACTTTTTATGTTGCATAGAAAATGCTTTTAAAATGCATGGTAACTTTAGGTTTAAAATATTTGGATGGTGTATGTTTTTCCTTAGCATGTTTAGGGTCAGTAAGTGTGACTGGTTTGCTTGTGAAATGAGTTTTACCATTACCATCTTTTTAGTACCTATATTTCCTTTTTACAAATGCTTTTTTGATATAATTAGTTAGGGATTATCATTTTGTGTGAGTTAGTTTGTATTTTTGGGTGACTAGTAGGTTTGTTAGGTGTTTAATGATCCTAATTACTTGCCGGTAAAATTTGGGCTAGTGTATGTGTTTGGTTGATTTATCGGAGATGTTGCAAGTTGCATGTTGCCTAGGAACAGGTTTCTCTGTTTTGCCATTTTCGAGGCTGTAGATGTCGGAATCTATTCTAACATTTTTTATATGGGTTGTAGGAAATTTTATAAGCTTTCCAATAAATATTTACTTGCTGTATTTGGAGTTATAGAACTACTTCTATGGTTGTTTTAATCTTGTGACATTTCTTCTTTTGCCATTTTTCGGGTTTGGAATAGAGTGCTTGTTGATGTAGATTAGTAAAGTTGTTTGTGTAGTTATCATTATATTTCTACCGAAGAGATATGCACTTACTAATATCATACATCATAATGCATTCATCCATTCCTTCTTATATTCCTTCTTATATATATATTACATATATATATATGTACATATATATATATATATATATATATATATATATATATATATATATATATATATATATATATATATATATATTTGTGCATTCATAATATTCATCCTAGCATATGCACTTTGTTGGCGGTCACTAACGACGTATTTTTAACATCAACATTCTACCAATAAGGGGTGAAACTATACCTTACTACACACATATACATTTATTATTGACATAATTCCACTTGTAGTGCAAGAATAATGTTTTGCGGGATTTATATAAAAACCAAGTGGAAAATGTACCAAAAGGCGCCTCCCCGAAAGCGCATTCTGAAGAACATCAAGCCCAAGGGAGAAATGGACCAAAATGATGTAATCGGGCGAATCAACACCGCCCCACAACTTTTCAAAGCGAATGACGACGGCACGCCGCCAAAGCTCGGGCGAGCCGGGCGGAAGGGTGCGACCGCACACCCACCCATCCCTGAGGCGGTTCGAGCCCGGGTTTGGCGGCGGTGCATTAAACCATGAGGAGGGCGGTGCACGCGTTGGTGGCGGGTGCACTTGATCCGACGTCCGGGAGATGGTCGGTTTTGGGGAATTTAGTTCTTAGGCCCCTCCCCACTTGTATAAGTAGCCCCCCCTCACCTCCTCTCTCACACACACCTCACAGGAGAGCCACTCTCTCCCTCTCTACTCTTCTTCCTCCTCCTCCTAGTAGGATTAGTAGGATGTGGAGCTAGGCAAAGCCACCAAGGAGGGCTTGGCTCCTTGGAAGATGGATTCCGGGAATAAATCTATATATGGTATTCTTCCAAAGCCTTGCCCTTTATCTTATCTTGGTTGTGCATTAGAATTAGAGTCTTCATGTTATTTCTATGCTTCATGATTTATCTTATGATCTAACATGTTGTTCTCTTGACATGATCATGACGTATGAACTAGTCTATAGTTCCCATGTTATGATATCGTCATAGAACTTTATGCTTAAACCATTCATGCAATATAATTGAGTAATGTCGGGATTGAGCTGAGGTGGCGGTTCGTTGTCCTTCGGGTTTGCTCGTGTCCTACGCCGTCCATCCGTAAGGTGGGGCCCATGGGGGACATGAGTAGTGTCCTAGTATGCGAACGTGGTGTCCGGATACCAGGTATCCTTCGAATATGACGTCATGCCCCGGTCGAGGGGGTAGGCGGCAGGGTCGTGATAGCCCTGTCCGTCCTTTGTAATCCCCACACATTCGTATGTTGTGTAGGAGTCTAAAGTGCCTTTCCATTGGGCGGTATGCACCGGGAAGGTCTCCCTGTCCATCTCACTCTCAGCTCTGACCTCTTACTCATGAGTGTTGCATGACTATCAGCTGGTTCTATGCACAGCCATGACTAGAATCTGTATGCTCGACTTAGGTCTTTCTTTATTCCTTATTTATCTTTATCCTTGAGTTTGGCTTGAGTGAGTGGCCAAGTTATCCTTGTACCGTTCCCTAAATATCCCTGTTATGAACATTGGTCCATTGCATAGTCATGTTATCTTGTTCATGTCTCTCTTAGATCCTTATTTCACCATCTCTTCCTTTGGGAAAATATAAATAACGATACCCTAAATATCTCCGGGTGAAATGCTACAATGATAGATCCGTGCGTTTGCGGATGAATATCTATTTTGGCAAGATCTAACACCATTGATATTGCTAGTAAGATCACCGACATGGTGGTTTTACTTAGGAATGTTAGCGGCACATTTCTGGCGCCGTTATTAGAGATGGGTTCTAAACTGTTTCTAGTGATTGCGCTAAGAAATGTCAACAAGCATTTCTAGCGCCGTTCTTGGGGAAGGCATTGGTTTTTCTAAGGAATCTATTAGAACATGTTCATCATGATAATATGCATGTGTAGTGACCTTTGTTTATAACAGGTTTATCTAAAAAAAAAACTCTTATAAATAAAATAAAAAAAACTTTTATAAAAAAAACTTTTATAAAAAAATCTTATAAATGAAAAGTAAGGACATGTTATCAAGTTAGTATGCACCTTCGGTATTCTTGTCGCTAACCATTTCGTGGTGACTAAGAAGAACAAAGGGGCACGTGACGCTTTGAAAACATGGGGGCTACATCAATAAGAAAACTTTGATGCTCTTGGGTGGAGGAACGCGACTCAAAAGGAGACCCGACCTTGCACACTCGACTTTTTCACGAAAGTCCAAGTGTGAGAGGGAAGACGGTGATAATATCAAGTTCCACGTACAAGGGGATCATAAAAAAAGAGAGAAGTGAAAAAAAAAAGAAAAAAAAGAGATGAATAAGAGATTAGCCTCCCCTTGCTATATAAAAAAAAAAGAGAAAAAAAGAGTTGAAGAAAAAAGAGAGATATAAAAAAAGAGAAAAAAAAATAAATAAATAAAAAAAAAAGAGCTGGTTGAAAAAGAAAAAAAAAAAGAGAAAAAAAAAAGTGTTGTCGAAAAAAAAAATATTTAAAAAAAAAAATAGGAGGAGAGAGGGGCGAGGTTGGCCCCACATGGTCAAAATAAACATAGTGGCACCTGACTCCACCCAAAGCATTGCTTCCATGTAAGCAAGAAGGGATCTTCCTCTCCCAAGGCCTTTGTCGCAAGCACCAAGGTATATGGATCATGTATGTTCTTCGTGGTGCGCCTTAGCCTTGATGCTTACCTGAGTAAGTTCGGTATGCCTCCCTACTGCTTTCGGCTGAGGAAGTCATAACCAAACCAAGATCATCTTGCCACCGACGCGGCAATTCTAAACTCTATCCTCAAGCTGCCGATCAAGTAAACTTCAGTACACAAAGGTCCAATAAAAAAAAGTAAAAAAAAAAAAAAAAAAAAAAAAGGGGTAAAGGAAAGGAGGAACATCCTCCTTTACACCTTTGTGACCACTAAGGCCCAAGGTCCATATACACTACCTGTGTGTATCACCTAAGCCTAGTGGCCCACCTGAGATGGACCATCAAGCGACCACCGCGGAAGTTTTAACATCTTGCCTTCATGCGCGGTTGGTACACACACACACACTCAGGTAAGCAAAGGTAATACACCAATTCTTTTTACTCATACTTATCTCCATATAAAAAAAATTCATGTTTTCTTTGTTTATGAAATATGATGCGGGTTTGGATGCGTTTGCATGTCGCTCATGTGATACATCCATAGGTCTTTTAAATCAAGCATGGTGCTTGGGTTAAAATTGACCTCCTTTAATCAAATATCGACAAGGTGTTGAAATTTGATTAATGAACCCAGAGCTAACGTCATAAACATTTGAGTTATTTCATGATGGAGATAAAGCAAGGCTAGACTTATATTGCATCTTTATCTTAGCCTTGTTTGAGTATGAAAAGTTTGGTGAAACTCTTATGTTCTCCCTTGATAATAAAATCTAAAAAAAAAAAACAAAACTCTTTTGCTCCTTCCTGCATATGTTTTGAATTTCGGTAATCACGAAGGATGGTAAGTCCACTTTCGTGAATCTAGCATGTACTAACCATGCGGGGAAAAGCCAAAAAGCACGGGGAACAACCCCGATCCGATGGGCTTTGAGCTAGCTTGGGGAGGACCAAAACATGGTAATGTGAACCTTTCACTCTCATCCTTTTTCGTTACCATGCAAAAAAAAAAAATATATATTTAGAAAAAAATAAGAACAATAATAAAATCTTGTTCACCTTTCAAAGTCTTTACCTCCTTTGGATGAATCTTGTTATCAATTTATGCTTCCTTTACGTATACTAACATGTTATGGTTTGGGAGCGGTGATCATTCATATGGTGATCATACTTCCATAGACTCTTTGAATTGAGCATGGTGCTTAGGTCAAAAAGTCTACCCTAATCAGATTAGACATGGAGTCGAGTTTGATTATTGAATCGGAGTCTGCTAGTGTAGAATTTGATCGACCATATAGACTAACCCCTGCGGAATCTATCAACTTCAAGAGGGTAAGTTCAAGAGGCGACAATGGAGATCAAAAGTTGTTTGGTGAACCAAAAAAAATAATATAAAAATAATAATAATAATATAAAAATAAATAAACCCTTTGAAACCCTAAGAATGGTTGTCCCATTCTTCCAAGATCATCACAAGTCAAGCTTGGGGGAGTCTCTGGCACGCTCAAAAGACGATGTTAATCAAAGATCAATTCATGGCGTTCACAAGCTAGCAACGTTCTTAAACCGAAGGTAAGTCAAAAGCTAGCTTGGGGGAGGACTCCCACAAAAGGTAACTCGTATCTCACATTGCATTCAGTTATTTTCTTATCTTATAAGAATGATGAGATATGAGAATTAAAAAAAAAAGAGGGAAGATGAGAAAGAGAGAGAGGAGATTTATTCCACTCCATATATATGTGTTGTAGAAATGTTTAGTTCTACCCCTGTTGAAATGATGAATAGTTGCTTTGTCTTATGATTTATCTGTGCCTAGTTTATAACTTAAATTTCTCTAAGATTTGAGTTTAGTGGCTAAGTTTTATTTCACCTTGAAAAGCCTGAATCATGTGGGTTGCACAAGCTTATCTGATCTAAGTAGTTGCGAGTTATGATTTGGTGACATGGACTTTGCTATGACATCATTCTTAGAGTGACCTGATATCCGAGTTTTATTTTCAAAAATCAAAATTCAAAAAGTTCCTCGATGATATGCATTTCCCACCAAAGCCATATGACATGATAATATGATCATTCATGAAAAACCTTAGTCATATCTTTGCTTGTTCTCGTGGTGAGCCTATGTCAAATTGTTTGTAACCTATGTCGAGATTCTTTTCATATTCCCAAGATCAAGATTCACGTACACCCAGAAATAAACTGCCAACTCTTACACTGAGAGTTGCGCACAACATGCACCCTTCCATCCACCACAAATATACTCCATGCATTTGTACCATGACCTCTCAGAAAAAATTCTTGTTCCAAATGGAGAAGTATGGGCTATAAAGACAAAAAAAAAGAGATGGACAAAATGTCCCAAATAAAAAGACGCGGAAGTCAGTACTCGTCCAAAAAAAAAGAGAGAAGAGAAAAGAAAAGAAAAGGAATGAATAAAGGTAGCCCATACCTCCTACACTATTCCACCAAAAAGAGAGAGTCATGATACCTGGAGTACAAAAATACAAAAATTCCACACACTTGCACATCTTGATCTAGGTCTATGACTAGTTTCTCCATGTGGTTCGGTTTTTGACACTGGCAACATGACATGACACAAGTATGCCAATCTTTTACCTACCCGTAGCTCCACAAAAAAGCCTTATTTAGCCGTGGTAGGCAAAAGAAAGGCAAATCTAAGCCTTTGGTGAGGAACAACCACATACAAATTCTGAGCAATCAAGAGATCATTCGAGGAACTATATTCTTTGCAAAAATATTTCAAAACCACTGGATTGATAGTCTCTCAAAAGAGTGAAAGATAAGCAAGTTCGTCGATCTGTTCTATCTTGCAACCACCCAAGATTCAGAAACAGCTGAAAAGCCCCACAAACGATGAAAGGTAATAAAGGGTGAGTAAGCATGCCATTTTAATCAAATTCTAGTAGAAAATTTTTGTTATAAACATGGAACATTTGAAACATAAACGGCATAGAAGCAACTCACGATCAACAACCAAGTACTTATCTTTTGCGAGGATGCGCAAAGGGTAAGCTTGGGGAGTTTGTTGACGGTTAAGCTAACGACATATTTTTAACGTCAACATTCTAGCAATAAGGGGTGAAACTATACCTTACTACACACATATACATTTATTATTGACATAATTCCACTTGTAGTGCAAGAATAATGTTTTGCGAGATTTATATAAAAACCAAGTGGAAAATGTACCAAAAAGGCGCCTCCACGGAAAGCGCATTCTGAAGAACATCAAGCCCAAGGGAGAAATGGACCAAAATGACGAATCTGGGCCGAATCAACACCGCCCCACAACTTTTCAAAGCGAATGACGACGGCACAAAAAGCTCGGGCGGCCGGGCCCCGAGAAAGTGCGACCAGCACCCTAAGGTGCTTGGCGGAGGCGGTTCGAGCCTGTGTTTGGCGGCGGTGCATTAAACCATGAGGAGGGCAAAGGCGCGTTGGTGGCGGTGCACCTTTGCATCACGGGCGTCCGGGAGATGGTCGGGTTTGGGGAATTTAGCACTTAGGCCCCTCTCCCACTTGTATAAGTAGCCCCCCTCACCTCCTCTCTCACACACACCTCACAGGAGAGCCACTCTCTCCCTCTCTACTCTTCTTCCTCCTCCTCCTAGTAGGATTAGTAGGATGTGGAGCTAGGCAAAGCCACCAAGGAGGGCTTGGCTCCTTGGAAGATGGATTCCGGGAATAAATCTATATATGGTATTCTTCCAAAGCCTTGCCCTTTATCTTATCTTGGTTGTGCATTAGAATTAGAGTCTTCATGTTATTTCTATGCTTCATGATTTATCTTATGATCTAACATGTTGTTCTCTTGACATGATTGTTGACACCTGTTATAGCATAATTTTATAAGTCAAATAACATGAAATAAGGGCTCAAGTCAGAGACCAACATAAGTCTAGGGGTCTAACTAATATATTTCCACGAGTTTTGGTGTTCTGTGACTTTCCAGGGACTTAACAGATAAATGCAGAGAAGAATGGAGAAAGTTCCGGAATTTACATCTCATACGATGACAAGACTTGACCGTGAAGTAATTCAACCCAAAATGTGGACTAAAACACTCTAGAAGGTACCAGAGGACACCAGAAGAAACACGAAGACCAGAACCTTCTGGACCCTGGCGGCCGCCAGAGCCATTTAGGCCGGCCGCTAGGTGGGTCCCACCTATCATCCTCTCCTTTCTATGGCGGTTTACCACCGACCTTGAGGTTGTATCTACATCGTTATTGAAGGTCGGTTTGATCCAATGGTCATCGTTCATCGCCAAGGCCTATATAAGAAGGCCCCCGACCCCGGGGGCTAAACCCTAATTCATTATCATTCATATCTCTTGACCTGTTGGTCATAGAGGTGTCCCAATGTGAGGACAACCTCTCCTCTCTAGGTCTAGATTAGAACTAGAACTAGAAGAGTTAGCATTCAAGAGAGGATTAGAACTCATTAGTTCTAATCTTTAGAACAAGAGAGATAGAGAGAGGGAAGGAATCGGAGGAATTACCTACCTTTGTCGGTGCTATCTCCATACTTGTACCTCGGTGGAAGTTAATCTACACTTGGAATTACTCACGGTAATCTACTTCTTCTTTTATAAGTAATATTGTTTTATATTTATTCTTATTGGTCTATGAGTCTCTTTTGAGTGCTTTAATCTGGTACCTAGATTAGAGTAATATTCGCAGTGCAAACGTGGTGTTTGGACTCGGGTATCTCGTAGATACACCCTACCTTCCGGAGTGTGGTAGTTCATGGTAGTGACAGTACCATTTATTCCTTTGTATTCCACCTCCCGTTGGATAGGACTAGTAGGGCATGTGAGTGCCGGGGGAGAGTAAGTTTTGTCCTTACTTTCCTTTGGGTGCTTCCCCATAAGTATACTATCAACATCACTTACCAAAATAAGATTTAGATATCTTAGTAATCCTCTCTATACCCTCAACCTTCTTAAGTCTTGTGCTACTCCGGGTTAAGATTAGATCGTAGTCTCCCTCACCCGTTTCCCTGTGGATTCGATATTAAACCCTCTCCCTGGTGAAGTGCTCACTGGTATCCGTGCGCTTGAGGATTATACAAATTATAAATATTTCTATGGGCTTAGCAAATACCAACAAGCATTTAAAGCGCCGTTCTTGGGAAACGAGTTCTTTGAGTTGACTTCGAATCTACCTTATCCTTGTATCATATTCTTTTATTCTTTTATCTCTTCTATTCTATTCTTTTGTTTTTCATTATGAATTCCACGCCTATCTATAAATATCTTATACCCACAAGCGAAAGCTTTAGGCAACCAGAATCTTCAGAGCCTATCCTAGCAAAGTCCTATGAGCTACGCTTGGGTTATATAAGAATGGTTCAGGAGCTAGCCTTCTCGGGAGAAGGTGAGGCCAACCCACACTCACACCTACAAAAGTTTGAGGAAATCATGGGTTGCCTTCGTTTGGAAGGTATATCCGATAATACCTTACGCTGGAAGTTCTTTCCGTTCTCTTTGACGGGAAAAGCTAAACAGTGGTATTACTTGAACGTAGAGAGAGTGAAAGGAGATTGGGGAACATTAGTGTCCAAATTTTGTACATATTTCTTTCCCACCTCCAGAGTGGTCCGTCTTCGTATAGAACTTTTAACTTTTAAACAAGATAAAGAAGAGTCTCTTACTGCATCATGGGATCGTTTTAATGACCTCATCAACACTGGCCCAAACCTTGGTATTCCAGACCCAATCCTTCTCCAACACTTTTATTTTGGTCTTACTAAGGAAGATGCAGAGGACCTTAGTGCAGCTTTTGGGAGGTGCATTCCTTTCTCTGCATCCGCTAGAGAAGCAAGAGATGTCATTGGCAGATGTTGTGGATACGCCACCTCCACTAGAATTTTTCCCGAGAAAAATGAAGAATTACCCTCCGATCAAGGAGAGGAAACTACGATAGCTAATTCACAACAATTCCAAATTCAAGACTTAGCTATCCATCCTGAACCATCAACATCCCAAAATCCCCCAAAGGAAGAAGAAATTCCACCTTTAGAAGAAACTTGTAAACCTACCCTTAGTGATTTTGGGAGAATAATAAATTCTCAACCATACGAGAGACCTCTAAGTGACCACAATTCAGATTCTTTTGAGATGTCTCTTATTGAAAGTGTTTATAAGAGATCTCCAAGTGATTATAATTCAAATTCTTTTAAGGAGAAGTCTCTTATTGAATATGTTTATCCTTTCAAAAGACATTGGGAAGAACCCAAGGATGGCGTGTCTGATCTTGCCATAGAAGGAGAGCAAAGCTATCTAGAAGACAATCTTATCTTCTCCCCTTCTATGTCTAAACAAGATGATTTATTCAAACCCATCTCTAAACCCATCCTTGTCCCCGATGAATCCACATATGCTTCCTTCTTTGAGACTCATGATGAGCCTAGAAATTTACCACAACAACCTAAGCATAGGAATCATCAAGACCACCAAGAAGACCAACAACAATGGCTTGAGAGTGTTAAAAACCTATGTACCATAGCCATTGATTGTACGGATGACATCTTAGACATTATTAGCCAGAGAGACACCAACCCAAGGGATCCCTTAGACAGTCATGATGAATTAACCTTGGAGTTTGGGAAGGAAGACAACATTAGTGAGTATGAGAGCTGCCTCATAGACACCTCATCTAATCCATATTCACATAATAACCTTCCTGAATCACCTAGTCTCTCTATCACTATCCCACACGAGATCTTCAACCCCCTCATTCTCTCTCCTCCTATAGATTTTGAAAGGGTGGTTGTAGATGCATATATCTATAATAAATATTCTAGATCTCGTTGACACAAAATTTTGAGGTAAATTGATGTTGGAAGGGAAACCACTTCATCATCATGAATCATAATTCAATAGGTTTCCCAAGGACGAGCTTGCTGTCCTTAAACAAGCACTTCTTGAGAAATAACATGAGTGTTTACCTTATTTCTATAGTACCCTTGTGAAATAAGCATAGAGATATAAATGAGGAAATATTCCTTCGGGTATTCTTGTCGCTAACCATTTCAGGTCTAGAGCAAGAAGAACGAAGGATAACAATGTAAGGTATGTCCAACCAATCATTATGCAACATGAAATCACATGCATAGAAATATTTCCTTATCATGTTGCTACACTATCTTGGTTGCCTCTACCGTTTGAGACATGCTCAATCTACTAAATAACTTTTGTCATGCTTTTCATCTCTCTGTTTGAGCTAATCTCTATAATGCCTTCATACTACTCTTTTCTACCATAGTATGCTTTGGTTTGGGAATGCATCTAGAGTGTTTCCAAAGGCTTTTAAATTAAGCATGGTGCTTAGGTTAGAACACCTTCCTTAATTGAATTAGACATGGAGTCTAGTTTAGTTATTGAACTAAAAGTTGCTTGTGTAGACATTGGTATACCTTGTTGGACTAACCCTTGCAGACAAGAAGAAACTTTCAAATAAGCTTGGGGGAGGTCCTGAGATAAACTCATACTAAAGATGAAGCAAGAGAAAGAAGAGGAGTGCCATAAACAAAATCTACAAACAAAAGCACTTGCTCAAGGATTAACTTAAGGATGAATGACACATGGAGAAGGAAGACCAACTCCACCAAGGATAATCCAATCATGCTCTTCCTCTCCACATGCTCCCATCACACCCCACATGCTTGGTTTGCAACCTCTCTATTCCTTATTGCTCTTTTCTACAAGTTTGAATGGTTTTGATGCATGAAAATCAAACTTAAGGTTTCATAAGATCATTCCTTTAGAAAAGCAAGGTGAGTATGGAAATATGAGAAAAAATATCTATGCTAAAATTTTCAACCAAACTTTTCTGAAGCATAGAAAGTAACCTTAGCCCTGTAACAACACTATCCTGGTATTACTTGCATATTCCTTCGGGTATGTGTTGTTAACTAACGATATACAGAAATAAAACCATGAGAAGAAGCAAGACCCAACAAATCTCTCACAAGGAGGACACGCTTTCGTACATAGAAGAACCTTATGGAATAAAAAGGGAAGAAGACAAGTTAGGAAAAACTACACAAGATGCCAAATAAAGAAAGCTTCAAGCAAAAGAAAGCACCACCACAAGTTGCTACAAATTGCCATCATGCTCCAATAATAAGGTAGTATCTTAAGGTAAGTTGTTAATAAATAAGCTTTCCTTAATTATGGCATGTTCATAGATGAAGAACCAAACATGTTAGAGTAACACCCTTGCTTGATCGACTTCATTAGCTCAACATGTTTTGTTTCTTTTGTTGTTCCTAACACCACCTTCTTGATCTCATAGTCCTAATCATTCTAACAAATGTATTGCAACATTCATGTTCCATCTTCTGATCTTATCACCCTTGTTATAGAAACAGAAACACATAAACATTAATTTTATCTTGTTTGATGTGCCCGAGGTTTTAAGAAGAATGAACTCTTGGTTCTACATTGGTGTTTTCCCACCAACAGAGCCCTTGCACTGATCTACGCTTTGTCTTTACATGCGGGACACACTTTGAGCAAAATGTGGAGGAGTCTTCACTACCCCAAAAATTCTACAAAAGTAAATGTCCCGATTCCACCAAAGCATGCACACAAAACAAGAGGTCAGCCAACCCCCACTATCAAACTTTCACTTCTAAATGTTGGACCAACAAAAGAACATGGGTGACACCATTACTAAGATCGATGATACACTCAAGGAGTAACCAAGGTAAGTAGTCTTGTTCAATGGACTTAAAACATTGAACCCTCGCCGAAAAGGTAACTCGGTAGTTATCCATATTTAATTCTTAGCATTGCATATTTAGTTGCATATCATATTTATCTTTCTCGCATCTTGCATCAAAGATATTTATTTCTTTGCATAATCATTTTTCTTTAGCATATTTAATTTCTGCATTAGCATTGCATTGAAAAACCTTAAAGCCCCATGTGAATAATCTTGTGGTGTGTAATAACCCATAAGGATATTCACCGTGGTGGCATAAAAATAATTATTCATTCATCTAGTTGCATTTGCATCATAGTTCTTTGCATACATATAAATTTATAAAACTCCAAAAATATATATTTTCCTGCTGAAGATTTACATAGAATAATTTTGATCCATCTCTAGGCACATGAAGCTAATGTGGCTAACCCCTAATGCTTAATCAAGTTCCACTAGCTTTGTTGTCTATTTGAGTTCAACAGATTCGAAGGGAGAGAGACATGATAGGTCGACATCATCGTCGCCATCTACCTCAACTTCCTCATCATCAATGACCCTACACTTCAATCCAGCTTGGGGGAGAGCACCCCCAGTTATCCCGATAAGTATCTCTACTATAGTATTATTATTAACTAAATATTTAGTTTGCTTGGTTTGCTAGAGAGTTTGTTAGAGTCTAGTTTTATAAAAGTCTAGTCGTTTAAAGATTCTTTGCTAGAGTTTGGGAATAAATAAATAGGAGTGTACCAGAGGTTTTCTTTTCCACCAACATAAAATGATCTCTAAAGCTACTTCTCATGCATGGAAATGATGAATAGTTGCTCCATCGTAAATCTTTTTCAGTACCTAGCTTTCAAGCTTAGTTTCTCTTGAGCCTTAAATGCAAAACTGCTTTGACTTGAGATTTACTCTGAACCTGAAACCTGTGGGTTGCAAATTGCTTGCTCTAAAGTCTAGGTAATTGACGAATATGATATATGAGAGTCTGAGCTGCTATTGATCTTATTCCTAGTGATGCTAGATTTCTAGAGATTTATTTTGAAACTTTAAAATGTGCACATGATAAGTTCCTATGTGACAAAGTGTTGAACCTCCTACCACAGCCATATATACATGCTCCCTAGATTAGGAAAACCCTTTGACATATATATATAGCTGCTTTGCTTTGCATTGAGTTTGTTCAATCTTTGTCGACCCTTAGAAACTTGTCATGCTGATCATGTACACTCCACTCCACTCCATTTTACTCCATTCCACTTCACTACATTCCACTTCACTTGACTCCATACACTTATATGCTATTTCCACACTGGAAGTATGCATCCACCATATACACCCATTATCCATCCACTATATCCACTAAAAATGTTCTACTCCTATCCTGGGATAGAGCAACCAAAAATATTCCCTATACCCATCCACTTATCCATTTATAGCCAATATCTTACAGAAGCTCCATTACTCTTGTCTATCTCTCAAAAAGTTATTGCGAAAGAGATTTGGGTTGTATTTAAAAAAAAAAGAGGGAGATGAAAAATGGACAAGTGTCCTACGGGCGAGTAGAGCCTACCTCCCTAAGAAAAAGAGGAATAAAGGAGAGTTAAAAAAAATGGACAAGTGTCCGTAAAAAAACAATGGGTACTTAGATGCTCGCCTCTCCATAAAATAAAAATAAAGAAAGAAAGAAAAAGATACAACCCAAATTCTCTCAAAGTTTTCAGGTTTCAAAAGAGAGATAATTTCTCAAGGAGCAAAAGTAGAATTAGGCTTTCCCCTCATTCATTAGATACACCTCATTGCATTCATTGCATTTCCTACCATTACCTACCACCATACACATGCACCACTTGATCAGTGTGACTCGTGACTTTGGATCCATTGCTTGAACTTACAATATATGCTTAGTAAGTAGATGTAGTTTTCTCCCACCTATAAGCTCCGGATATAAGCCTTAGATATAGAGTGAGAGAGAAGAAGGCATAATCTTGTCCGATTGCCTTAGTCCAAAAATACCACATATTATGAGAGAAAGGCAAAACAACCTTGCTGCCTTAGTGAGGATCCACCAATACCACAAATGAGAGACTTAAGAGAGTCACATCAGGAACTTTGAGTTTTATTTTGAAAATCATTAAAAACTCGAAAGACAGTTGAACAAAGAGTTTGAGATATGATGCTTGACTTGATTGTTCTATCTTTCAATTACCCAAGATCCCAAGAAAAAGCTATAAGTTCCATGGTTAAAGGTAATATGGGTAAGTTGAAAGTTGAACAAGTTTATTCTTATCTGGAGGAGAAATTTTGTTTGAAAGCATGTGTACTCTTAAGGTGTGATAAGCGTTGCAAAAAGAACTCCCCGATCCAAGTAAGTAGTTTAATATAATATCATGTGTCTTGCTAGAGACTAGCAAGAGGTAAGCTTGGGGGAGCTTGTTGACACCTGTTATAGCATAATTTTATAAGTCAAATAACATGAAATAAGGGCTCAAGTCAGAGACCAACATAAGTCTAGGGGTCTAACTAATATATTTCCACGAGTTTTGGTGTTCTGTGACTTTCCAGGGACTTAACAGATAAATGCAGAGAAGAATGGAGAAAGTTCCGGAATTTACATCTCATACGATGACAAGACTTGACCGTGAAGTAACTCAACCCAAAATGTGGACTAAAACACGGTACCAGAGGACACCAGAAGAAACACGAAGACCAGAACCTTCTGGACCCTGGCGGCCGCCAGAGCCATTTAGGCCGGCCGCTAGGTGGGTCCCACCTATCATCCTCTCCTTTCTTTGGCGGTTTACCACCGACCTTGAGGTTGTATCTACACCGTTATTGAAGGTCGGTTTGATCCAATGGTCATCGTTCATCGCCAAGGCCTATATAAGAAGACCCCCTGACCCCAGGGCTAAACCCTAATTCATTATCATTCATATCTCTTGACCTGTTGGTCATAGAGGTGTCCCAATGTGAGGACAACCTCTCCTCTCTAGGTCTAGATTAGAACTAGAACTAGAAGAGTTAGCATTCAAGAGAGGATTAGAACTCATTAGTTCTAATCTTTAGAACAAGAGAGATAGAGAGAGGGAAAGGAATCGGAGGAAGTACCGCCTGTCGGTGCTATCTCCATACTTGTACCTCGGTGGAAGTTAATCTACACTTGGAATTACTCGGTAATCTACTTCTTCTTTTAGTAAGTAATATTGTTTATATTTATTCTTATTGGTCAATGAGTCTCTTTTGAGTGCTTTAATCGTACCAAGATTAGAGTAATATTCGCAAAGGTAAACGTGGTGTTTGGACTCGGGTATCTCGTAGATACACCCTACCTTCCGGAGTGTGGTAGTTCGTGGTAGTGACAGTACCATTGATTCCTTTGTATTCCACCTCCCGTTGGATAGGACTAGTAGGGCATGTGAGTGCCGGGGGAGTGTAAGTTTTGTCCTTACTTTCCTTTGGGTGCTTCCCCATAAGAATACTATCAACATCACTTACCAAAATAAGATTTAGATATCTTAGTAATCCTCTCTATACCCTCAACCTTCCTAAGTCTTGTGCTACTCCGGGTTAAGATTAGATCGTAGTCTCCCTCACCCGTTTCCCTGTGGATTCGATATTAAACCCTCTCCCGGGTGAAGTGCTCACCGGTATCCGTGCGCTTACGGATTATACAAATTATAAATATTTCTGTGGGCTTAGCAAATACCAACAATGATCATGACGTATGAACTAGTCTATAGTTCCCATGTTATGATATCATCATAGAACTTTATGCTTAAACCATTCATGCAATATAATTGAGTAATGTCGGGATTGAGCTGAGGTGGCGGTTCGTTGTCCTTCGGGTTTGCTCGTGTCCTACGCCGTCCATTCGTAGGGGTGGGGCCCATGGGGACATGAGTAGTGTCCTAGTATGCGGGGCGTGGTGTCCTGGATGCCGTATCCTTCGAATATGACGGCATGCCCCTGCCGAGGGGGTAGGCGGCGTGGTCGTGGACAGCCCCGTCCGTCCTTTGTAATCCCCCACGTTCGTATGTTGTGTAGGAGTCTAAAGTGCCTTTCCATTGGGCGGTATGCACCGAAGGTCTCCCCGTCCATCTCACTCTCACTCGACCTCCTACTCATGAGTGTTGCATGACTATCACCGGTTCTATGCACAGCCATGACTAGAATCTGTATGCTCCACTTAGGTCTTTCTTTATTCCTTATTTATCTTTATCCTTGAGTTTGGCTTGAGTGAGTGTGTCAAGTTATCCTTGTACCGTTCTCTAAATATCCCTCGTTATGAACATTGGTCCATTGCACATCAAGTTATCTTGTTCATGTCTCTCTTAGATCCTTATTTCACCATGCCTTCCTTTGGGAAAATATAAATAACGATACCCCTGAATATCTCCCGTGAAATGCTACAATGATAGATCCGTAAACTTGCGGATGAATATCTATTTTGGCAAGATCTATCACCGTTGATATTGCTAGTAAGATCACCGACATGGTGGTTTTACTTAGGAATGTTAGCGGCACATTTACTGGCGCCGTTATTAGAGATGGGTTCTAAACTTTGTTTCTAGTGATTGCGCTAAGAAATGTCAACAAGCATTTCTAAGCGCCGTTGCTTGGGAAGGCATTGGTTTTTTCTAAGGAATCTATTAGAACATGTTCATCATGATAATATGCATGTGTAGTGACCTTTGTTTATAACAGGTTTATCTAAAAAAAAACTCTTATAAATAAAATAAAAAAAACTTTTATAAAAAAAAAAAAAAAAATAAAAAAATCTTATAAATAAAAACTAAGGACATGTTATCAAGTTAGTATGCACCTTCGGTACTCTTGTCGCTAACCATTTCGGTGGAGACTAAGAAGAACAAAGGGGCACGCGACGCTTGAAAATATGGGGGGGCTACATCAATAAGAAAACTTTGATGCTCTTGGGCGAGGAACACACTCAAAAGGAGACCACGACCTTGCACACTCGACTTTTTTCACGAAAGTCCAAGTGTGAGAGGGAAGATGGTGATAATATCAAGTTCCACGTACATGGGGATCATAAAAAAAGAGAGAAGTGAAAAAAAAAGAAAAAAAAAGAGATGAATAAGAGATTAGCCTCCCTTGCTATATAAAAAAAAAGAGAGAAAAAAGAGTTGAAGAAAAAAGAGATATAAAAAAAAAGAAAAAAAAATAAGTAGATAAAAAAAAAAAAGAGCTGGTTGAAAAAGAAAAAAAAAAGAAGAGAAAAAAAAAGTGTTGTCGAAAAGAAAAAAATATTTAAAGAAAAAAAAAAGGAGGAGAGAGGAGGAGGGTTGGCCCCATATGGTCAAAATAAACAAAGTGGCACCTGACTCCACCCAAAGATTGCATCCATGTAAGCAAGAAGGGATCTTCCTCTCCCAAGGCCTTTGTCGCAAGCACCAAGGCATATGGATCATGTACGTTCTTCGTGTGCGCCTTAGCCTTGATGCTTACCTGAGTAAGTTCGGTATGCCTCCCTCTACTCCGGCCTGAGGAAGTCATAACCAAACCAAGATCATCTTGCCACCGACGTAGCAATTCTAAACTCTATCCTCAAGCTGCCGGTCAAGTAAACTCAGGTACACAAAGGTCCAATAAAAAAAAAGTAAAAAAAAAGGAGAAAAAAAAGGGGGTAAAGGAAAGGAGGAACATCCTCCTTTACACCTTTGTGACCACTAAGGCCCAAGGTCCATATACACTACCTGTGTGTATCACCTAAGCCTAGTGGCCCACCTGAGATGGACCATCAAGCGACCACCGCGGAAGTTTTAACATCTTGCCTTCATGCGCGGTTGGTACACACACACACACTAGGTACGCAAAGGTAATACACCAATTCTTTTTACTCATACTTATCACCATATAAAAAAAATTCATGTTTTCTTTGTTTATGAAATATGATCTGGGTTTGGATGCGTTTGCATGTCGCTCATGCGATACATCCATAGGTCTTTTAAAATCAAGCATGGTGCTTGGGTTAAAATTGACCTCCTTTAATCAAATATCGACAAGGTGTTGAAATTTGATTAATGAACCCAGAGCCGACGTCATAAACATTTGAGTTATTTCATGATGGAGATAAAGCAAGGCTAGACTTATATTTCATCTTTATCTTAGCCTTGTTTGAGTATGAAAAGTTTGGTGAAACTCTTATGTTCTCCCTTGATAATAAAATCTAAAAAAAAAAACAAGCTGCTCTTTTTTGCTCCTTCCCGCATATGTTTTGAATTTCGGTAATCACGAAGGATGGTTAGTCCACTTTCGTGAATCTAGTATGTACTAACCATGCAGGAAAAAGCCAAAAAAGCACGGGGAACAACCCCGTTCCGATGGGCTTTGAGCTAGCTTGGGGAGGACCAAAAACATGGTAATGTGAACCTTTCACTCTCATCCTTTTTCGTTACCATGCAAAAAATATATATATATATATTTAGAAAAAAAAATTATAACAATAATAAAATCTTGTTCACCTTTCAAAGTCTTTACCTCCTTTGGATGAATCTTGTTATCAATTCATGCTTCCTTTTTGTATACTAGCATGTTATGGTTTGGGAGCGGTGATCATTCATATGGTGATCATACTTCCATAGACTCTTTGAATTGAGCATGGTGCTTAGGTCAAAAAGTCTACTCTAATCAGATTAGACATGGAGTCGAGTTTGATTATTGAATCGAGCTACTAGTGTAGAATTTGGTCGACCATATGGACTAACCCCTGCAGAATCTATCAACTTCAAGAGGGTAAGTTCAAGAGATGACAATGGAGATCGGAAGTTGTTTGGTGAACCAAAAAAAAAATATAAAAATAACAATAATAAAATAAAAATAAATAAACCCTTTGAAACCCCAAGAATGGTTGTCCCGTTCTTCCAAGATCATCACAAGACAAGCTTGGGGGGTCTCTCCGCACGCTCAAAAGACGATGTTAATCAAAGATCAATTCATGGCGTTCACAAGCTAGCAACGTTCTTAAACCGAAGGTAAGTCAAAAGCAAGCTTGGGGAGGACTCCCCAAAAGGTAACTCATATCTCACATTGCATTCATTTATTTTCTTATCTTATAAGAATGATGAGATAAGAGAATTAAAAAAAAAAGAGAGGGAAGAAGAGAAAGAGAGAGAGGAGATTTATTCCACTCCATATATATGTGTTGTAGAAATGTTTAGTTCTACCCCCGTTGAAATGATGAATAGTTGCTCGTCTTATGATTTATCTCGTGCCTAGTTTATAACTTAAATTTCTCTAAGATTTGAGTTTAGTGGCTAAGTTTTATTTCACCTTGAAAAGCCTGAATCATGTGGGTTGCACAAGCTTATCTCGATCTAAGTAGTTGCGAAGTTATGATATGGTGACATGGACTTTGCTATGACATCATTCTTAGAGTGACCTGATATCCAGAGTTTTATTTTCAAAAATCAAAATTCAAAAGTTCCTCGATGATATGCATTTCCCACCAAAGCCATATGACATGATAATATGATCATTCATGAAAAACCTTAGTCATATGCTGCTTGTTCTCGTGGTGAGCCTATGTCAAATTGTTTGTAACCTATGTCGAGATTCTTTTCATATTCCCAAGATCAAGATTCACGTACACCCGAAATAAACTGCCAACTCTTACACCGAGAATTGCGCACAACATGCACCCTTCCATCCACCACAAATATACTCCATGCATTTGTACCATGACCTCTCACAAAAATTCTTGTTCCAAAAGGAGAAGTATGGGCTATAAAGACAAAAAAAGAGATGGACAAAATGTCCCAAATAAAAAGACGCTGAAGTCAAGACTCATCCAAAAAAAAAAGAGAAGAGAAAAAGAAAAGAAAAGAAAAGGAATGAATAAAGGTAGCCCATACCTCCTACACTATTCCACCAAAAAGAGAGTCATGATACCGGAGAACAAAAATACAAAAATTCCAATGAGACTTGCACATCTTGATCTAGGTCTATGACTAGTTTCTCCATGTGGTTTGGTTTTTGACACCGCAACATGACATGACACAAGTATGCCAATCTTTTACCTACCCGAGAGCTCCATAAAAGCCTTATTTAGCCGGTAGGCAAAAAGAAAGGCAAATCTAAGCCTTTGGTAAGGAACAACCACATACAAATTCCGAGCGATCAAGAGATCATTCGAGGAACTATATTCTTTGCAAAAATATTTCAAAACCACTTTGGATTGATAGTCTCTCAAAAGAGTGAAAGATAAGCAAGTTCGCCGACCGTTTCTATCTTGCAACCACCCAAGATTCGAAAACAAATTGAAAAAAGCCCCACAAACGACGAAAGGTAATAAAGGGTGTGTAAGCATGCCATTTTATTCAAATTACGGTAGAAAATTTTTTGTTATAAACATGGAACATTTGAAACATAAACGGCATAGAAGCAACTCCCCGATCAACAACCAAGTACTTATCTTTGCTCGAGGACGCCAAGAAAGGGTAAGCTTGGGGGAGTTTGTTGATCGGTCACTAACGACGTATTTTTAACGTCAACATTCTACCAATAAGGGGTGAAACTATACCTTACTACACACATATACATTTATTATTGACATAATTCCACTTGTAGTGCAAGAATAATGTTTTGTAGGATTTATATAAAACCAAGTGGAAAATGTACCAAAAGGCGCCTCCCCTGAAAGCGCATTCTGAAAGAACATCAAGCCCAAGGGAGAAATGGACCAAAATGACAGAATCGGGCGAATCAACACCGCCCCACAACTTTTCAAAGCGAATGACGACGGCCTGCCAAAGCTTCGGGCGAGCCGGGCCCCGAAGGGTGCGACCGCGCACCCTAAGGTGCGGCCGCACCCATCCTAAGGCGGTTCAGGCCCGTGTTTGGCGGGCGGTGCATTAAACCATGAGGAGGGGTGCGCGCGTTGGTGGCAGTGCCGTGCATCCGGGCGTCCGGAGATGGTCGGTTTGGGGAGAATTTAGCACTTAGGCCCCTCTCCCACTTGTATAAGTAGCCCCCTCACCTCCTCTCTCACACACACACCTCACAAGAGAGCCACTCTCTCCCTCTCTACTCTTCTTACTCCTCCTCCTAGTAGGATTAGTAGGATGTGGAGCTAGGCAAAGCCACCAAGTAGGGCTTGGCTCCTTGGAAGATGGATTCCGGGAATAAATCTATATATGGTATTCTTCCAAAGCGCCCTTTATCTTATCTTGGTTGTGCATTAGAATTAGAGTCTTCATGTTATTTCTATGCTTCATGATTTATCTTATGATCTAACATGTTGTTCTCTTGACATGATCATGACGTATGAACTAGTCTATAGTTCCCATGTTATGATATCGTCATAGAACTTTATGCTTAAACCATTCATGCAATATAATTGAGTAATGTCGGGATTGAGCTGAGGTGGCGGTTCGTTGTCCTTCGGGTTTGCTCGTGTCCTACGCCGTCCATCCGTAGGGTGGGGCCCATGGGGACATGAGTAGTGTCCTAGTATGCGGGGCGTGGTGTCCTGGATGCCGGTATCCTTCGAATATGACGGCATGCCCCTGTCGGGGGTAGGCGGCGTGGTCGTGGACAGCCCACGTCCGTCCTTTGTAATCCCCCACGTTCGTATGTTGTGTAGGAGTCTAAAGTGCCTTTCCATTGGGCGGTATGCACCGGGAAGGTCTCCCTGTCCATCTCACTCTCAGCTCTGACCTCCTACTCATGAGTGTTGCATGACTATCAGCTAGTTCTATGCACAGCCTTGACTAGAATCTGTATGCTCCACTTAGGTCTTTCTTTATTCCTTATTTATCTTTATCCTTGAGTTTGGCTTGAGTGAGTGTGTCAAGTTATCCTTGTACCGTTCCCTAAATATCCTTGTTATGAACATTGGTCCATTGCACAGTCATGTTAGCTTGTTCATGTCTCTCTTAGATCCTTATTTCACCATGCCTTCCTTTGGGAAAATATAAATAACGATACCTCAATATCTCCCGGTGAAATGCTACAATGATAGATCCGTGCGCTTGCGGATGAATATCTATTTTGGCAAGATCTATCACCGTTGATATTGCTAGTAAGATCACCGACATGGTGGTTTTACTGAGGAATGTTAGCGGCACATTTCTGGCGCCGTTATTAGAGATGGGTTCTAAACCTGTTTCTAGTGATTGGCGCTAAGAAATGTCAACAAGCATTTCTAAGCGCCGTTGCTGGGGAAGGCATTGGTGTTTTCTAAGGAATCTATTAGAACATGTTCATCATGATAATATGCATGTGTAGTGACCTTTGTTTATAACAGGTTTATCTAAAAAAAAAAAAACTCTTATAAATAAAATAAAAAAAACTTTTATAAAAAAAAAACATTTATAAAAAAAAATCTTATAAATAAAAACTAAGGACATGTTATCAAGTTAGTATGCACCTTCGGGTATTCTTGTCGCTAACCATTTCAGGTGGAGACTAAGAAGAACAAAGGGCACGCGACGCTTGAAAACATGGGGGCTACATCAATAAGAAAAACTTTGATGCTCTTGGGTGGAGGAACGCACTCAAAAGGAGACCACGACCTTGCACACTTTCGACTTTTTCACGAAAGTCCAAGTGTGAGAGGGAAGACGGTGATAATATCAAGTTCCACGTACAAGGGGATCATAAAAAAAAAGAGAAAGTGAAAAAAAGAAGAAAAAAAGAGAGATGAATAAGAGATTAGCCTCCCCTTGCTATATATAAAAAAAAAAGAGAGAGAAAAAGAGTTGAAGAAAAAAGAGATATAAAAAAAAGAAAGAAAAAAAATAAATAGATAATAAAAAGAGCTGGTTCAAAAAGAAAAAAAAAAATAAGAGAGAAAAAAAAAAAAAAAGTGTTGTCGAAAGAAAAAAAAAATATTTAAAGAAAAAAAAAATAGGAGGAGAGAGGAGCGAGTTAGCCCCACATGGTCAAAATAAACAAAGTAGCACCTGACTCCACCCAAAGCATTGCATCCATGTAAGCAAGAAGGATCTTCCTCTCCCAAGGCCTTTGTCGCAAGCACCAAGGCATATGGATCATGTACGTTCTTAGTGTGCTTTTAGCCTTGATGCTTGCCTAAGTAAGTTCGGTATGCCTCCCTCTGCCCCCGAGGAAGTCATAACCAAACCAAGATCATCTTGCCACCGACGCAAAGAATTCTAAACTCTATCCTCAAGCTGCCGGTCAAGTAAAACTCAGTACGCAAAGGTCCAATAAAAAAAAGTAAAAAAAAAGGGAAAAAAAAGGGGGTAAAGGAAAGGAGGAACATCCTCCTTTACACCTTTGACCACTAAGGCCCAAGGTCCATATACACTACCTGTGTGTATCACCTAAGCCTAGTGGCCCACCTGAGATGGACCATCAAGTGACCACCGCAGAAGTTTTAACGTCTTGCCTTCATGCGCCGGTTGGTACACACACACACACACTCAGGTACGCAAAGGTAATACACCAATTCTTTTTACTCATACTTATCTCCATATAAAAAAAATTCATGTTTTCTTTGTTTATGAAATATGATCTGGGTTTGGATGCGTTTGCATGTCGCTCATGCGATACATCCATAGGTCTTTTAAATCAAGCATGGTGCTTGGGTTAAAATTGACCTCCTTTAATCAAATATCGACAAGGTGTTGAAATTTGATTAATGAACCCAGAGCTGACGTCATAAACATTTGAGTTATTTCATGATGGAGATAAAGCAAGGCTAGACTTATATTGCATCTTTATCTTAGCCTTGTTTGAGTATGAAAAGTTTGGTGAAACTCTTATGTTCTCCCTTGATAATAAAATCTAAAAAAAAAAAAAAAAAACAAGCTGCTCTTTTGCTCCTTCCTGCATATGTTTTGAATTTCGGTAATCACGAAGGATGGTAAGTCCACTCGTGAATCTAGCATGTATTAACCATGCAGGAAAAGCCAAAAGCACGGGGGAACAACCCCGATCCGATGGGCTTTGAGCTAGCTTGGGGGAGGACCAAAACATGGTAATGTGAACCTTTCACTCTCATCCTTTTTCGTTACCATGCAAAAAAATATATATATATTTAGAAAAAAATAATAACAATAATAAAATCTTGTTCACCTTTCAAAGTCTTTACCTCCTTTGGATGAATCCTCATTATCAATTCATGCTTCCTTTTTGTATACTAGCATGTTATGGTTTGGGAGCGGTGATCATTCATATGGTGATCATACTTCCATAGACTCTTTGAATTGAGCATGGTGCTTAGGTCAAAAAGTCTACCCTAATCAGATTAGACATGGAGTCGAGTTTGATTATTGAATCGAGTCGCTAGTGTAGATTTTGGTCGACCATATGGACTAACCCTTGCGGGAATCTATCAACTTCAAGAGGGTAAGTTCAAGAGACGACAATGGAGATCGGTTGTTTGGTCAACCAAAAAAATATAAAAATAATAATAATAAAATAAAAATAAATAAACCCTTTGAAACCCCAAGAATGGTTGTCCCGTTCTTCCAAGATCATCACAAGACAAGCTTGGTGGGGAGTCTCCCCGGCACGCTCAAAAGACGATGTTAATCAAAGATCAATTCATCGCGTTCACAAGCTAGCAACGTTCTTAAACCGAAGGTAAGTCAAAAGCTAGCTTGGGGAGGACTCCCACAAAGGTAACTTCGTATCTCACATTGCATTCGGTTATTTTCTTATCTTATAAGAATGATGAGATATGAGAATTAAAAAAAAAAAGAGAGGAAGAGAAGAGAAAGAGAGAGAGAGATTTATTCCACTCCATATATATGTGTTGTAGAAATGTTTAGTTCTATCCCTGTTGAAATGATGAATAGTTGCTCTGTCTTATGATTTATCTCATTGCCTAGTTTATAACTTAAATTTCTCTAAGATTTGAGTTTAGTGGCTAAGTTTTATTTCACCTTGAAAAGCCTGAATCATGTGGGTTGCACAAGCTTATCTCGATCTAAGTAGTTGCGAGTTATGATATGGTGACATGGACTTTGCTATGACATCATTCTTAGAGTGACCTGATATCCAGAGTTTTATTTTCAAAAATCAAAATTCAAAAGTTCCTCGATGATATGCATTTCCCACCCTTACACCGAGAGTTGCGCACAACATGCGCCCTTCCATCCACCACAAATATACTCCATGCATTTGTACCATGACCTCTCACAAAAAATTCTTGTTCCAAAAGGAGAAGTATGGGCTATAAAGACAAAAAAAAAGAGATGGACAAAATGTCCCAAATAAAAAGACACGGAAGTCAAGACTCGTCCAAAAAAAAAAAAAAAGAGAGAAGAGAAAAAAGAAAAGAAAATGAATAAAGGTAGCCCATACCTCCTACACTATTCCACCAAAAAGAGAGAGTCATGATACCTGGAGTACAAAAATACAAAAATTCCACACACTTGCACATCTTGATCTAGGTCTATGACTAGTTTCTCCATGTGGTTTGGTTTTTGACACTGGCAACATGACATGACACAAGTATGCCAATCTTTTACCTACCCAGAGCTCCATAAAAGCCTTATTTAGCTGGTAGGCAAAAAGAAAGGCAAATCTAAGCCTTTGGTAAGGAACAACCACATACAAATTCTGAGCGATCAAGAGATCATTCGAGGAACTATATTCCTTGCAAAAATATTTCAAAACCACTGGATCTGGACGTCCGAGAGATGGTCGGTTTGGGGGAATTTAGCACTTAGGACCCTCTCCCACTTGTATAAGTAGCCCCCCCTCACCTCCTCTCTCACACACACCTCACAAGAGAGCCACTCTCTCCCTCTCTACTCTTCTTCCTCCTCCTCCTAGTAGGATTAGTATGATGTGGAGCTAGGCAAAGCCACCAAGGAGGGCTTGGCTCCTTGGAAGATGGATTCCGAGAATAAATCTATATATGGTATTCTTCCAAAGCCTTGCCCTTTATCTTATCTTGGTTGTGCATTAGAATTAGAGTCTTCATGTTATTTCTATGCTTCATGATTTATCTTATGATCTAACATGTTGTTCTCTTGACATGATTGTTGACACCTGTTATAGCATAATTTTATAAGTCAAATAACATGAAATAAGGGCTCAAGTCAGAGACCAACATAAGTCTAGGGGTCTAACTAATATATTTCCACGAGTTTTGGTGTTCTGTGACTTTCCAGGGACTTAATAGATAAATGCAGAGAAGAATGGAGAAAGTTTCGGAATTTACATCTCATACGATGACAAGACTTGACCGTGAAGTAACTCAACCCAAAATGTGGACTAAAACACTCTAGAAGGTACCAGAGGACACCAGAAGAAACACGAAGACCAGAACCTTCTGGACCCTGGCGGCCGCCAGAGCTATTTAGGCCGGCCGCTAGGTGGGTCCCACCTGTCATCCTCTCCTTTCTATGGCGGTTTACCACCGACCTTGAGGTTGTATCTACACCGTTATTGAAGGTCGGTTTGATCCAATGGTCATCGTTCATCGCCAAGGCCTATATAAGAAGACCCCCTGACCCCAGGGCTAAACCCTAATTCATTATCATTCATATCTCTTGACCTGTTGATCATAGAGGTGTCCCAATGTGAGGACAACCTCTCCTCTCTAGGTCTAGATTAGAACTAGAACTAGAAGAGTTAGCATTCAAGAGAGGATTAGAACTCATTAGTTCTAATCTTTAGAACAAGAGAGATAGAGAGAGGGAAGGAATCGGAGGAAGTACCGGCCTGTCGGTGCTATCTCCATACTTGTACCTCGGTGGAAGTTAATCTACACTTGGAATTACTCTGGTAATCTACTTCTTCTTTTATAAGTAATATTGTTTATATTTATTCTTATTGGTCTATGAGTCTCTTTTGAGTGCTTTAATCTGGTACCTAGATTAGAGTAATATTCGCAGTGCAAACGTGGTGTTTGGACTCGGGTATCTCATAGATACACCATACCTTCCGGAGTGTGGTAGTTCGTGGTAGTGACAGTACCATTGATTCCTTTGTATTCCACCTCCCGTTGGATAGGACTAGTAGGGCATGTGAGTGCCGGGGGAGAGTAAGTTTTGTCCTTACTTTCCTTTGGGTGCTTCCCCATAAGTATACTATCAACATCACTTACCAAAATAAGATTTAGATATCTTAGTAATCCTCTCTATACCCTCAACCTTCTTAAGTCTTGTGCTACTCCGGGTTAAGATTAGATCGTAGTCTCCCTCATCCGTTTCCCTGTGGATTCGATATTAAACCCTCTCCCTGGTGAAGTGCTCACTGGTATCCGTGCGCTTGCGGATTATACAAATTATAAATATTTCTATGGGCTTAGCAAATACCAACAAGCATTTCTGGCGCCGTTGCCGGGGAAACGGTTGCTGAGTTGACTTCGAATCTACCTTATCCTTGTATCATATTCTTTTATTCTTTTATCTCTTCTATTCTATTCTTTTCTTTTTCATTATGAATTCCACGCCTATCTATAAATATCTTATACCCACAAGCGAAAGCTTTAGGCAACCAGAGTCTTCAGAGCCTATCCTAGCAAAGTCCTATGAGCTACGCTTGGGTTATATAAGAATGGTTCAGGAGCTAGCCTTCTCGGGAGAAGGTGAGGCCAACCCACACTCACACCTACAAAAGTTTGAGGAAATCATGGGTTGCCTTCGTATGGAAGGTATATCTGATAATACCTTACGCTGGAAGTTCTTTCCGTTCTCTTTGACGGGAAAAGCTAAACAGTGGTATTACTTGAACGTAGAGAGAGTGAAAGGAGATTGGGGAACATTAGTGTCCAAATTTTGTACATATTTCTTTCCCACCTCCGTGAGTGGTCCGTCTTCGTATAGAACTTTTTAACTTTTAAACAAGATAAAGAAGAGTCTCTTCTTTTGCATCATGGGATCGTTTTAATGACCTCATCAACACTGGCCCAAACCTTGGTATTCCAGACCCAATCCTTCTCCAACACTTTTATTTTGGTCTTACTAAGGAAGATGCAGAGGACCTTAGTGCAGCTTCGGGAGGTGCATTCCTTTCTCTGTCTGCTAGAGAAGCAAGAGATGTCATTGACAGATGTTGTGGATACGCCACCTCCACTAGAATTTTTCCCGAGAAAAATGAAGAATTACCCTCCGATCAAGGAGAGGAAACTACGATAGCTAATTCACAACAATTCCAAATTCAAGACTTAGCTATCCATCCTGAACCATCAACATCCCAAAATCCCCCAAAGGAAGAAGAAATTCCACCTTTAGAAGAAACTTGTAAACCTACCCTTAGTGATTTTGGGAGAATAATAAATTCTCAACCATACGAGAGACCTCTAAGTGACCACAATTCAGATTCTTTTGAGATGTCTCTTATTGAAAGTGTTTATAAGAGATCTCCAAGTGATTATAATTCAAATTCTTTTAAGGAGAAGTCTCTTATTGAATATGTTTATCCTTTCAAAAGACATTGGGAAGAACCCAAGGATGGCGTGTCTGATCTTGCCATAGAAGGAGAGCAAAGCTATCTAGAAGACAATCTTATCTTCTCCCTTCTATGTCTAAACAAGATGATTTATTCAAACCCATCTCTAAACCCATCCTTGTCCCCCTATGAATCCACATATGCTTCCTTCTTTGAGACTCATGATGAGCCTAGAAATTTACCACAACAACCTAAGCATAGGAATCATCAAGACCACCAAGAAGACCAACAACAATGGCTTGAGAGTGTTAAAAACCTATGCACCATAGCCATTGATTGTACGGATGACATCTTAGACATTATTAGCCTGAGAGACACCAACCCAAGGGATCCCTTAGACAGTCATGATGAATTAACCTTGGAGTTTGGGAAGGAAGACAACATCAGTGAGTATGAGAGCTGCCTCATAGACACCTCATCTAATCCATATTCACATAATAACCTTCCTGAATCACCTAGTCTCTCTATCACTATCCCACACGAGATCTTCAACCCCCTCATTCTCTCTCCTCCAATAGATTTTGAAAGGGTGGTTGTAGATGCATATTTCTATAATAAATATTCTAGATCTCGTTGACACAAAATTTTGAGGTAGATTGATGTTGGAAGGGAAACCACTTCATCATCATGAATCATAATTCAATAGGTTTCCCAAGGACGAGCTTGCTGTCCTTAAACAAGCACTTCTTGAGAAATAACATGAGTGTTTACCTTATTGCTATAGTACCCTTGTGAAATAAGCATAGAGATATAAATGAGGAAATATTCCTTCGGGTATTCTTGTCGCTAACCATTTCAGGTCTAGAGCAAGAAGAACGAAGGATAACAATGTAAGGTATGTCCAACCAATCATTATGCAACATGAAATCACATGCATAGAAATATTTCCTTATCATGTTGCTACACTATCTTGGTTGCCTCTACCGTTTGAGACATGCTCAATCTACTAAATAACTTTTGTCAGGCTTTTCATCTCTCTGTTTGAGCTAATCTCTATAATGCCTTCATACTACTCTTTTCTACCATAGTATGCTTTGGTTTGGGAATGCATCTAGAGTGTTTCCAAAGGCTTTTAAATTAAGCATGGTGCTTAGGTTAGAACGCCTTCCTTAATTGAATTAGACATGGAGTCTAGTTTAGTTATTGAACTAAAAGTTGCTTGTGTAGACATTGGTATACCTTGTTGGACTAACCCTTGCAGACAAGAAGAAACTTTCAAATAAGCTTGGGGGAGGTCCTGAGATAAACTCATACTAAAGATGAAGCAAGAGAAAGAAGAGGAGTGCCATAAACAAAATCTACAAACAAAAGCACTTGCTCAAGGATTAACTTAAGGATGAATGACACATGGAGAAGGAAGACCAACTCCACCAAGGATAATCCAATCATGCTCTTCCTCTCCACATGCTCCCATCACACCCCACATGCTGGTTTGCAACCTCTCTATTCCTTATTGCTCTTTTCTACAAGTTTGAATGGTTTTGATGCATGAAAATCAAACTTAAGGTTTCATAAGATCATTCCTTTAGAAAAGCAAGGTGAGTATGGAAATATGAGAAAAAATATCTATGCTAAAATTTTCAACCAAACTTTTCTCAAGCATAGAAAGTAACCTTAGCCCCAGAACAACACTATCCTGGTATTACTTGCATATTCCTTCGGGTATGTGTTGTTAACTAACGATACAGAAATAAAACCACGAGAAGAAGCAAGACCCAACAAATCTCTCACAAGGAGGACACGCTCGTACATAGAAGAACCTTATGGAATAAAAGGGAAGAAGACAAGTTAGGAAAAACTACACAAGAGGCCAAATAAAGAAAGCTTCAAGCAAAAGAAAGCACCACCACAAGTTGCTACAGTGCCATAATGCTCCAATAATAAGGTAGTATCTTAAGGTAAGTTGTTAATAAATAAGCTTTCCTTAATTATGGCATGTTCATAGATGAAGAACCAAACATGTTAGAGTAACACCCTTGCTTGATCTGACTTCATTAGCTCAACATGTTTTGTTTCTTTTGTTGTTCCTAACACCACCTTCTTGATCTCATAGTCCTAATCATTCTAACAAATGTATTGCAACATTCATGTTCCATCTTCTGATCTTATCACCCTTGTTATAGAAACAGAAACACATAAACATTAATTTTATCTTGTTTGATGTGCCTGAGGTTTTAGAGAAGAATGAACTCTTGGTTCTGTTGGTGTTTTCCCACCAACAGAGCCCATGCACTTGATCTCTGCTTTGTCTTTACATGCAGGACACACTTTGAGCAAAATGTGGAGGAGTCTTCACTACCCCAAAAATTCTACAAAAGTAAATGTCCTGATTCCACCAAAGCATGCACACAAAACAAGAGGCTGCCAACCCCCACTATCAAACTTTCACTTCTAAATGTTGGACCAACAAAAGAACATGGGTGACACCATTACTAAGATCAGATGATACACTCAAGGAGTAACCAAGGTAAGTAGTCTTGTTCAAAGGACTTAAAACATTGAACCCTCGCCGAAAGGTAACTCGGTAGTTATCCATATTTAATTCTTAGCATTGCATATTTAGTTGCATATCATATTTATCTTTCTGCATCTTGCATCAGCATATTTATTTCTTTGCATAATCATTTTTCTTTAGCATATTTAATTTCTGCATTAGCATTGCATTGAAAAACCTTAAAGCCCCATGTGAATAATCTTGTGGTGTGTAATAACCCATAAGGATATTCACCGTGGTGGCATAAAAATAGTTATTCATTCATCTAGTTGCATTTGCATCATAGTTCTTTGCATACATATAAATTTATAAAACTCCAAAAATATATATTTTCCTGCTGAAGATTTACATAGAATAATTTTGATCCATCTCTAGGCACATGAAGCTAATGTGGCTAACCCCTAATGCTTAATCAAGTTCCACTAGCTTTGTTGTCTATTTGAGTTCAACAGATTCAAAGGGAGAGAGACATGATAGGTCGACATCATCGCCGCCATCTACCTCAACTTCCTCATCATCAATGACCCTACACTTCAATCCAAATTGGGGAGAGCACCCCCAGCTATCCCGATAAGTATCTCTACTATAGTATTATTATTAACTAAATATTTAGTTTGCTTGGTTTGCTAGAGAGTTTGTTAGGAGCCTAGTTTTATAAAAAGTCTAGTCATTTAAAGAGTCTTTGCTAGAGTTTGGGAATAAATAAATAGGAGTGTACCGAGGTTTTTTCTTTTCCACCAACATAAAATGATCTCTCGAAGCTACTTCTCATGCATGGAAATGATGAATAGTTGCTCCATCGTAAATCTTTTTCAGTACCTAGCTTTCAAGCTTAGTTTCTCTTGAGCCTTAAATGCAAAACTGCTTTGACTTGAGATTTACTCAACACTAAAACCTGTGGGTTGCAAATTGCTTGCTCTAAAGTCTAGGTAATTGACGAATATGATATATGAGAGTCTAAGCTGCTATTGATCTTATTCCCGGTGATGCTAGATTTCTGGAGATTTATTTTGAAACTTTAAAATGTGCACATGATAAGTTCCTATGTGACAAAGTGTTGAACCTCCTACCACAGCCATATATACATGCTCCCTAGATTAGGAAAACCCTTTGACATATATATAGGCTGCTTGCTTTGCATTGAGTTTGTTCAATCTTTGTCGACCCTTAGAAACTTGTCATGCTGATCATGTACACTCCACTCCACTCCATTTTACTCCATTCCACTTCACTACATTCCACTTCACTTGACTCCATACACTTATATGCTATTTCCACACTGGAAGTATGCATCCACCATATACACCCATTATCCATCCACTATATCCACTAAAAATGTTCTACTCCTCTCTCACGGGATAGAGCAACCAAAAATATTCCCTATACCCATCCACTTATCCATTTATAGCCAATATCTTACAGAAGCTCCATTACTCTTGTCTATCTCTCAAAAAGTTATTGCGAAAGAGATTTGGGTTGTATTTAAAAAAAAAAGAGGGAGATGAAAAATGGACAAGTGTCCTACGGGCGAGTAGAGCCTACCTCCCTAAGAAAAAGAGGAATAAAGGAGAGTTAAAAAAAATGGACAAGTGTCCGCTGAAAACAATGGGTACTTAGATGCTCGCCTCTCCATAAAATAAAAATAAAGAAAGAAAGAAAAAGATACAACCCAAATTCTCTCAAAGTTTTCAGGTTTCAAAAGAGAGATAATTCCTCAAGGAGCAAAAGTAGAATTAGGCTTTCCCCTCATTCATTAGATACACCTCATTGCATTCATTGCATTTCCTACCATTACCTACCACCATACACATGCACCACTTGATCAGTGTGACTCGTGACTTTGGATCCATTGCTTGAACTTACAATATATGCTTAGTAAGTAGATGTAGTTTTCTCCCACCTATAAGCTCCAGATATAAGCCTTAGATATAGGGTGAGAGAGAAGAAGGCATAGTGTCCGATTGCCTTAGTCCAAAAATACCACATATTATGAGAGAAAGGCAAAACAACCTTGCTGCCTTAGTGAGGATCCACCAATACCACAAATGAGAGACTTAAGAGAGTCATATCAGGAACTTTGAGTTTTATTTTGAAAATCAGTAAAAACTCCAGAAGGACAGTTGAACAAAGAGTTTGAGATATGATGCTTGACTTGATTGTTCTATCTTTAAATTACCCAAGATCCCAAGAAAAAGCTATAAGTTCCATGGTTAAAGGTAATATGGGTAAGTTGAAAGTTGAACAAGTTTATTCTTATCTGGAGGAGAAATTTTGTTTGAAAGCATGTGTACTCTTAAGGTGTGATAGCGTTGCAGCAACTCCTGATCCAAGTAAGTAGTTTAATATAATATCATGTGTCTTGCTAGAGACTAGCAAGAGGTAAGCTTGGGGGAGCTTGTTGATACCTGTAATAGCATAATTTTATAAGTCAAATAACATGAAATAAGGGCTCAAGTCAGAGACCAACATAAGTCTAGGGTCTAACTAATATATTTCCACGAGTTTTGGTGTTACGTGACTTTCCGGAACTTAACAGATAAATGCGAGAAGAATGGAGAAAGTTCCGGAATTTACATCTCATACGATGACAAGACTTGACCGTGAAGTAACTCAACCCAAAATGTCGACTAAAACACTCTAGAAGGTACCAGAGGACACCAGAAGAAACACGAAGACCAGAACCTTCTGGACCCTGGCGGCCGCCAGAGCCATTTAGGCCGGCCGCTAGGTGGGTCCCACCTATCATCCTCTCCTTTCTATGGCGGTTTACCACCGACCTTGAGGTTGTATCTACACCGTTATTGAAGGTCGGTTTGATCCAATGGTCATTGTTCATCACCAAGGCCTATATAAGAAGACCCCCTGACCCCAGGGCTAAACCCTAATTCATTATCATTCATATCTCTTGACCTGTTGGTCATAGAGGTGTCCCAATGTGAGGACAACCTCTCCTCTCTAGGTCTAGATTAGAACTAGAACTAGAAGAGTTAGCATTCAAGAGAGGATTAGAACTCATTAGTTCTAATCTTTAGAACAAGAGAGATAGAGAGAGGGAAGGAATCGGAGGAAGTACCGGCCTGTCGGTGCTATCTCCATACTTGTACCTCGGTGGAAGTTAATCTACACTTGGAATTACTCTGGTAATCTACTTCTTCTTTTAGTAAGTAATATTGTTTATATTTATTCTTATTGGTCTATGAGTCTCTTTTGAGTGCTTTAATCTGGTACCTAGATTAGAGTAATATTCGCAGTGCAAACGTGGTGTTTGGACTCGGGTATCTCGTAGATACACCCTACCTTCCGGAGTGTGGTAGTTCATGGTAGTCACAGTACCATTGATTCCTTTGTATTCCACCTCCCGCTGGATAGGACTAGTAGGGCATGTGAGTGCCGGGGGAGAGTAAGTTTTGTCCTTACTTTCCTTTGGGTGCTTCCCCATAAGAATACTATCAACATCACTTACCAAAATAAGATTTAGATATCTTAGTAATCCTCTCTATACCCTCAACCTTCTTAAGTCTTGTGCTACTCGGGTTTAAGATTAGATCGTAGCTCCCTCACCCGTTTCCCCTGTGGATTCGATATTAAACCCTCTCCCGGGTGAAGTGCTCACCGGTACCCGTGCGCTTGCGGATTATACAAATTATAAATATTTCTGTGGGCTTAGCAAATACCAACAATGATCATGACGTATGAACTAGTCTATAGTTCCCATGTTATGATATCGTCATAGAACTTTATGCTTAAACCATTCATGCAATATAATTGAGTAATGTCGGGATTGAGCTGAGGTGGCGGTTCGTTGTCCTTCGGGTTTGCTCGTGTCCTACGCCGTCCATCCGTAGGGTGGGGCCCATGGGGGACATGAGTAGTGTCCTAGTATGCGGACGTGGTGTTCGGATGCCAGGTATCCTTTGAATATGACGGCATGCCCCGGTCGAGGGGGTAGGCGGCGGTCGCGATGATGCCACATCCGTCCTTTGTAATCCCCCACGTTCGTATGTTGTGTAGGAGTCTAAGGTGCCTTTCCATTGGGCGGTATGCACCGGGAAGGTCTCCCTGTCCATCTCACTCTCAAGCGACCACCGCAGAATTTTTAACGTCTTGCCTTCATGCGCGGTTGGTACACACACACACACACACTTTCATGCGCAAAGGTAATACACCAATTCTTTTTTACTCATACTTATCTCCATATAAAAAAAATTCATGTTTTCTTTGTTTATGAATATGATCCGGGTTTGGATGCGTTTGCATGTCCCTCATGCGATACATCCATAGGTCTTTTAAATCAAGCATGGTGCTTGGGTTAAAATTGACCTCCTTTAATCAAATATCGACAAGGTGTTGAAATTTGATTAATGAACCCGAAGCGGCGTCATAAACATTTGAGTTATTTCATGATGGAGATAAAGCAAGGCTAGACTTATATTGCATCTTTATCTTAGCCTTGTTTGAGTATGAAAAGTTTGGTGAAACTCTTATGTTCTCCATTGATAATAAAATCTAAAAAAAAAAAAAAAAGCTCTCTTTTGCTCCTTCCTGCATATGTTTTGAATTTCGGTAATCACGAAGGATGGTAAGTCCACTCGTGAATCTAGCATGTACTAACCATGCGGGAAAAGCCAAAAAGCACGGGGAACAACCCCGATCCGATGGGCTTTGAGCTAGCTTGGGGAGGACCAAAACATGGTAATGTGAACCTTTCACTCTCATCCTTTTTAAGTTCTGATGCAAAAAAATATATATATATTTAAAAAAATAATAACAATAATAAAATCTTGTTCACCTTTCAAAGTCTTTACCTCCTTTGGATGAATCTTGTTATCAATTCATGCTTCCTTTTTGTATACTAGCATGTTATGGTTTGGGAGCGGTGATCATTCATATGGTGATCATACTTCCATAGACTCTTTGAATTGAGCATGGTGCTTAGGTCAAAAAGTCTACCCTAATCAGATTAGACATGGAGTCGAGTTTGATTATTGAATCGAGCTGCTAGTGTAGAATTTGGTCGACCATATGGACTAACCCCTGCGAGGAATCTATCAACTTCAAGAGGTTAAGTTCAAGAGGCGACAATGGAGATCGAAAGTTGTTTGGTGAACCAAAAAAAATATAAAAATAATAATAATAAAATAAAAATAAATAAACCCTTTGAAACCCCAAGAATGGTTGTCCCGTTCTTCCAAGATCATCACAAGACAAGCTTGGTGGGGAGTCTCCCCGCACGCTCAAAAGCGATGTTAATCAAAGATCAATTCATGGCGTTCACAAGCTAGCAACGTTCTTAAACCGAAGGTAAGTCAAAAGCAAGCTTGGGGGAGGACTCCCACAAAGGTAACTCGTATCTCACATTGCATTCAGTTATTTTCTTATCTTATAAGAATGATGAGATATGAGAATTAAAAAAAAAGAGAGGGGAAGAAGAGAAAGAGAGAGAGGAGATTTATTCCACTCCATATATATGTGTTGTAGAAATGTTTAGTTCTACCCCTGTTGAAATGATGAATAGTTGCTCTGTCTTATGATTTATCTGTGCCTAGTTTATAACTTAAATTTCTCTAAGATTTGAGTTTAGTGGCTAAGTTTTATTTCACCTTGAAAAGCCTGAATCATGTGGGTTGCACAAGCTTATCTGATCTAAGTAGTTGCGAGTTATGAGATGGTGACATGGACTTTGCTATGACATCATTCTTAGAGTGACCTGATATCCAGAGTTTTATTTTCAAAAATCAAAATTCAAAAGTTCCTCGATGATATGCATTTCCCACCAAAGCCATATGACATGATAATATGATCATTCATGAAAAACCTTAGTCATATGCTGCTTGTTCTCGTGGTGAGCCTATGTCAAATTGTTTGTAACCTATGTCGAGATTCTTTTCATATTCCCAAGATCAAGATTCACGTACACCCAGAAATAAACTGCCAACTCTTACACTGAGAGTTGCGCACAACATGCACCCTTCCATCCACCACAAATATACTCCATGCATTTGTACCATGACCTCTCACAAAAAATTCTTGTTCCAAAAGGAGAAGTATGGGCTATAAAGACCAAAAAAAAAGAGATGGACAAAATGTCCCAAATAAAAAGACGAGGAAGTCAGTACTCGTCCAAAAAAAATAGAGAGAAGAGAAAAGAAAAGAAAAGAAAAGGAATGAATAAAGGTAGCCCATACCTCCTACAATATTCCACCAAAAAGAGAGAGCCATGATACCTGGAGTACAAAAATACAAAAATTCCACACACTTGCACATCTTGATCTAGGTCTATGACTAGTTTCTCCATGTGGTTCGGTTTTGACACCGCAACATGACATGACACAAGTATGCCAATCTTTTACCTACCCGAGCTCCACAAAAGCCTTATTTAGTCGGTAGGCAAAAAGAAAGGCAAATCTAAGCCTTTGGTGAGGAACAACCACATACAAATTCTGAGCGATCAAGAGATCATTCGAGGAACTATATTCTTTGCAAAAATATTTCAAAACCACTGGATTGATAGTCTCTCAAAAGAGTGAAAGATAAGCAAGTTCGTCGATCTGTTCTATCTTGCAACCACCCAAGATTCAGAAACAGCTGAAAAGCCCCACAAACGACGAAAGGTAATAAAGGGTGAGTAAGCATGCCATTTTATTCAAATTTTAGTAGAAAATTTTTGTTATAAACATGGAACATTTGAAACATAAACGGCATAGAAGAAACTCCTGATCAACAACCAAGTACTTATCTTTGCTCGAGGATGCGCAAAGGGTAAGCTTGGGGGAGTTTGTTGACGGTCACTAACGACGTATTTTTAACGTCAACATTCTACCGATAAGGGGGTGAAACTATACCTTACTACACACATATACATTTATTATTGACATAATTCCACTTGTACTTGCAAGAATAATGTTTTGCAGGATTTATATAAAAACCAAGTGGAAAATGTACCAAAAGGCGCCTCCACAAGCGCATTCCCTGAAGAACATCAAGCCCATGGGAGAAATGGACCAAAATGACAGAATGGGCCGAATCAACACCGCCCCACAACTTTTCAAAGCGAATGACGACGGCCCGCCAAAGCTCAGGCCGAGCGGGCCCGTAAGGGTGCGACCCATCCTGAGGCGGTTCAGGCCCAGGTTTGGCGAGGCGGTGCATTAAACCATGAGGAGGGCGGTGCGCGCGTTGGTGGCAGGTGCACTGCATCTGGACGTCCGGGAGATGGTCGGTTTGGGGGAATTTAGCACTTAGGCCCCTCTCCCACTTGTATAAGTAGCCCGCCTCACCTCCTCTCTCACACACACCTCACAAGAGAGCCACTCTCTCCCTCTCTACTCTTCTTCCTCCTCCTCCTAGTAGGATTAGTAGGATGTGGAGCTAGGCAAAGCCACCAAGGAGGGCTTGGCTCCTTGGAAGATGGATTCCGGGAATAAATCTATATATGGTATTCTTCCAAAGCCTTGCCCTTTATCTTATCTTGGTTGTGCATTAGAATTAGAGTCTTCATGTTATTTCTATGCTTCATGATTTATCTTATGATCTAACATGTTGTTCTCTTGACATGATCATGACGTATGAACTAGTCTATAGTTCCCATGTTATGATATCCTCATAGAACTTTATGCTTAAATCATTCATGCAATATAATTGAGTAATGTCGGGATTGAGCCGAGGTGGCGGTTCGTTGTCCTTCGGGTTTGCTCGCGTGTCCTCGCCGCCCATCCGTAGGGTGGGGCCCATGGGGACATGAGTAGTGTCCTAGTATGCGGCGTGGTGTCCGGATGCCGGGTATCCTTCGAATATGACGGCATGCCCCTTGTCGAGGGGTAGGCGGCAGGGTCGTGATAGCCCTGTCCGTCCTTTGTAATCCCCACACGTTCGTATGTTGTGTAGGAGTCTAAAGTGCCTTTCCATTGGGCGGTATGCACCGGGAAGGTCTCCCTGTCCATCTCACTCTCAGCTCTGACCTCCTACTCATGAGTGTTGCATGACTATCAGCTGGTTCTATGCACAGCCATGACTAGAATCTGTATGCTCCACTTAGGTCTTTCTTTATTCCTTATTTATCTTTATCCTTGAGTTTGGCTTGAGTGAGTGTGTCAAGTTATCCTTGTACCGTTCCCTAAATATCCCTGTTATGAACATTGGTCCATTGCACAGTCATGTTATCTTATTCATGTCTCTCTTAGATCCTTATTTCACCATGCCTTCCTTTGGGAAAATATAAATAACGATACCACTCAATATCTCCGGTGAAATGCTACAATGACAGATCCGTGCGGCGCTTGGATGAATATCTATTTTGGCAAGATCTATCACGTTGATATTCCTAGTAAGATCACCCGACATGGTGGTTTTACTTAGGAATGTTAGCGGCACATTTCTGGCGCCATTATTAGAGATGGGTTCTAAACCTGTTTCTAGTGATTGCGCTAAGAAATGTCAACATGCACCATATCAGGATCGGAGGAGTTGATCGAGGAGCGATCGGGAGCGGAGGGGAGCTTCTCCACCTCGAGTGCGCGCCCGAAAGATCCCACGGGAGGAGAAGGGCGGACCACCGAGCTTCCTAAGTGTCCTCGACCACATGCCTGCGACTTTTAAACAAACGCAAGCCACTGGTGCATTTCCACTTTCCTATGCTTTCTAACTAAATTGACTTGCGTCCTTTATATGTTTGATGCATTAAGTATAGGAAATGGTTGAAACCGTTGATGCAGAAATATCCTTGTTGAAGTTGTTACCCATCCTATTTAGTAGTCTAGGTTATATAAATGCTCAGTTATGATGATTGCGATGAAGCGATGTAATTTCCGGTCACTTGTGAGGATGTTTGATGGTTAGTCACATGGGTGACTAGCAAGTCTGGAGATATATAAAAAAAAAGTAAAACATGACTTAGATTGGGTGGAAATTGTTGTCCTCCACCTGATCGGTTAAGGAGGACTGATTCTTTATCGGAAGGCGGTCAAAAAAAGTTGAAAGTACCTATTCATATAGTAGGCTCCGCGGGGTTGTGAGCCACGAAGCTAGTGGAACTATTGCAAGCCAAAGATCTCATCCCATTTGTAGACGCTCCTCATTGGTGCTGGTTGGAGGGGGATTTTTGGATCGGGCATAGGAAATTCTGAGAGTAAGCAAGGCTTAGAGTCAGAACCTGGGTGGCCCAAGATGAGGGGGTAGCCGGCAGGCCCGTGATTCTTGAACGAGTTCTGGTGGTGATTAGGGCTACTCTTGCAAAGTAGACCTAGTTTATGACAGGGTGTTTCGCCAGCTGATTTAAAATCGATTCGAATCGCCATGTCTCCTGGACAGTGAGAACCTGAATGTTTTCGCGGCACTGTAGTTAATATCACAACAATGTTTATATCTGTTTATGCTACTAATGTTTAAAATGTTGATCAAGTTACTTATGCTGTTATTTATTTATATTGCTGAGCATATGTCTTTAATCTTGACTATATAGGACTTATGGTTATATATAATATTTAACCTTTTAACTTGAAAGAACCTAAATAGTATGTGTAGGCGCATTAATCAACTTTTACTTTTGAAAATAAATGTGAGTCAGCCAGCTCCACATAAAGCCTAGCATAATCCTTGGAGTCTTTATTTTTGGTTTAAGGCGGGTAAGTCTAGCTGAGTATTTGTGTACTCGGGGTTTTACTCCCATTGTTGCAGGTGATCATCTTTACCATGGTTATTGCAAGACTTGTTTGTATCCTGCTGATGATGAGTAAAGGCCGTAGGCAAGGTATTCCATAACCCCCCCTCCTCCCCATGTTGCAAGGGGTTGACACTATTGTTGGCACTATCTTATTTTTATTTTCCACTGAACAACTTATTTGTTTTCGAAAACTATTTGCTTTCGCACTTGTGAACTATATTTGTAATCAAATGCTACATCGCACTCTGATAATTTATAATTTGAATTTGGTTTGAGACACCTGTGGATTTGCACTCTAAGCTCAATGATCCTTGGTTGTCGTTGATGAGTTTGAAATCACTTTCGAGAGATTTCCTAATACCGAGTTTATATGGACTCAAGTGTAGACTGTGATTGCTTCGGTGATCGGGAATTATACTTGATTTCTTATAAATTGGTCGGCTCTGTCACAGCTGGCATCAGAGCTTAGTTCGGTGCTTGCAATCTAATCACGGTGTTTAAGTTAAAATAATATTCTTCTCTATTGCAAAAAGTTTTGCGAAACAAAATGTTTTACAAAGGTGTGAGTAAAGAGTTTGCAAAATTAATAGTGCCATGGTCATACCCTTTATGCCCAATTAAGGACTATCAGGTGGCTTTACTAACTTGGGAAGGGATATTGCATCATATTTTATTGTTTGTGCTTTGGATTGCCGTGCGGTAAGTAGTAATGCGGGGGCTACTCACTTGAGTGGTCATGAATGGATCTAATACCTCTACGCCCCAAGTAAATGATGTTCAATGCATCTACGCCCAAGGTAAATGATGTGAGCTTGTGAGAGCATGATTGGACAATAGCCAATCTAGAGGGTTAATAACTGAAGTATGTCATACCAAGTGTATGTCGTGCTGAGGTTCCATCGAGAGCTCCAAGTTCGGGTAGTGCCCCTGTAAACTTGTGTATGGGTACACGGGTGTGCAGGGTGTAAAATGTGTTTTCCACCCATTGTGCGATACCGTCCGGTGGACGATGAAGGTAAATGCAATTTAAATTCATGCATTGCATAAATATATATGTGGGGGCTGAAATGAAATAGCAGGTACACTAACAACTCAAATGTGTAGACCGACTAGATACACTTTATTTTCTTTTGAAAGATCGTTGGATATGCCACCACTTATACGAATAGAAACTTATCTTTCCTAAATCTGTGAGATACGTAAGATACGTTCATGCATCATGTTTAAATTTCCAACCATAACATTCATGCATACTTTCCATCTTTCCCCTTAATTAGTACTTGCCATACTTGTTAAAAAATGAGCTATCACTTCTCAATCTCACACAATCTTCTAAATCTTGCTACAGATGGCTGCCCCTTTTGAGCCGCTAGAGCTTCCGGAGATCTGGAGTACACCAGCCTTGCTGTGGGAGACTTTGCAGTCAGTTGGTTATGCTTAGGAACCCACTTACATGTGGAGACCGAACCATGGGAGAGGAGCAGTGCCGTGGTTCTCAGTTGAGGTGACAGTGCAGGCGCATCCCACCGATCCGCAGTGGCCAGCTTTTGAGCTCATGGGACAGGGACCCGACGCTTGGGCAAAATACTCGTGTCGCAAAGACTTGGAGTCTTAGACCAGCTCGCAGAGGACCATGGAGCCGCACTTGCTGGCGGACCTGCCATGGTGTTTCCTCGTGACGTGCCACCAGAGGAGAACGAGGACCTGGGTGCTACTGGTATGGCTGCTATGAGGGCCATGTTTACAGTGATGAAGTTGAACGGGACACTCCAGGCCGCTACCGCCGAAGCTACTGCAGAGGCTACCCGTGCTAGAGGAGAAGCACGTGAGGCACAGACGAGTCTTAGGAGGTTGAGGAGGCACACAGACCACATTCAGGAGCGTCTCTCCATCACTATTGGAGAACGCAACAGGGCAGTGGATGACTTTGATAATGCCCGTCGTCGCATTCGTCAGCTTCTGGGCGACCAGAGCGAGGACTAGAGTCGGGAGCTGTAGTGCTAGATGGAGAGGACCACCACAGTGCTGAGAACGATGCCTCAGCTGTTTCCCAGGATCTAGATAGCTATGTTCCGACTCCATAGATGCGCACTAGATGATAGCTAGTATGTCTTAATGTAGGAAGTATGCCCTTGTCAGTCCAGTGGTGTTAGTGTTATCCTTATCGCTATGTTTCACCTTATCATGAGATGTCAGCATGTAAGACTTGGATCCCTTATTATCTATCAAGACCACTATGTATCATTTGAGACCCTAATCTATTGTGCAATATATGTGTCATGTTTTATGATACTTGTGCGCTATTTTGATATTTGGTGGATGATGATATCGAATTTGGGCAACACTTTCGCTCTTGGTTGTGGAAGTTTTGGAGTATACAAATTGCATCGACAGTAATTATTAGGGTGATGTGTGTGATGATATTGAGATTATCGTTACCTGTATTTGTTGGACGAATTTATTCTTTCAATAAATTCCGTGTAACTTTAAATTCGATACATATACACCGTGGCAAACATCATCTGATGGCTATTGTTGGTTTAAATTGTGCAGATGACGCAAACTCATTCAGGTGTTGGGGGAAATAACCAGCAACAGCCGCCACCACCACCTCCCATGAATCGAGGAATGCGCTTTAACTAGTTTTACGGGTGAGTTGCGCAACATCTCGGGCAACACTGCACAGGGAGGAGGAGGAGGTCGCAATGATGGTGCAGAAGATAGGTACCATTCATACAAAGAATTCAAGGGCACCGAACCACCTAAGTTCACACTTGCACATGAACCACTTGAGGCGGAAGAATGGATTAACTTCAAGAGAGGAGAAGTTCGTGATCGCTAAATTTGACCGAGGAGCGTAAAGCTGAATATCTTTGCTCATTTGCTTGAGGGACCAGCAGAATTTGGTGGAAAAATCACCGTGCCACCTACCCAAAGAATGTTCCCATTGCCCCGGTTTCAGTTCACGGTACCTTTTTGTGATACTTACCTTCCTCCTGGTGCTATAGCCAAGAAGAAGGGGGAATTTATCAAGCTTGGTCAGGACAACAAGACAGTGACTGAGTATCTGGAGGCTTTCAATAACCTGTCCAGATATGCTCCTGAGATGGTTAATACCGAGGTCAAGAAGTTGGCTAGTTTCAAGAGAGGACTGAACCTAAAAATGCAGAAGACTATGGGAAATTCCACCAAGGATACTTTCCAGGCCTTTGTTACTGACTGTCTTCATCAGGAGACCAGTAATATTCTTTATGCTGCTTCCAAAGGCAAGAAAAGAATTGCTTTCTCTTACAATGGAAAGAAAACATCTCATAGTCAAACAGGCATAAGGGTACGCGGGTACGCGAGGCAGAAAACCCCACTTTCCAACATGCAGCCCCAACACAATTTATGTGTCTATAGTATTCTTTTGGAACCCTATATGATAAGTCTAGTACGATTAAAAAGTTTATTCGCAGGGTCAATGTTCCTGAGCAATATGACCGCAGCCAATATTCAGCTTTAACACATGTGGCGGTAGACCATTGGGTGTCAAAGTGTTAAGGAACTAGGTGGATTCCCCGCGCGTTGCCACGGATATGAAGGAGAAATCTATGAGTTAGAATATTACTATCACCCTCCTATTCTTTTTCTTTCTTTTTTCCTTTTTTTTATTCTCTTTTTTTTATTTTTTACTTTACTCTATACCAACTACCATCAGTGGAGCCTACCTGTAATTTTATCAAAATATATCCATATGAGATCTTGTTTTGAAGGATTTAATAAAAGGAATTCAATGGTGTAATCGGAATTTAATTTAGTTTTTTGGTTTGTGAGTTATAACATTTTTTAGTTACTTCAAACAGTAGGGTCCGCCGCTGGATGTCATGGTGTTACTAGGGCTGCTGAGGTGGCATACTTGCATATTGAGAGAACTCCTTAGTGGAGGTTCTCTATATAGGTGTAGTAGATTCCTGAGGGTAGTACTTGTGCAGCATTCACCGCACAGTCATAGTTTTGGTACACCATCTCATCCCTTGGAAATGAATTATCAGCTTCATGTTAATCATATCAACCTAGTCATTCTGTGTAGATAATATCGCTCAAGAGGTGATGTAGTCTTTGTTTGACATATTTGCATTGACCCTAGGGAATATGCAATCAATTAGCGTATCAGGATCAATATCTTTCCCGGTTTGTCGTACGCAGATATCATGAGGAAGACAGATTTCAACATCACCATTCACCTCCACAGAGCCTCCACCGATGCGTAGTAGGTATTCTGCAAACCACGGGTCACTCTTTGCCCTCATGTTGTGCACCAATTTGAGATGTCCTATGGAATCCCAAAGGTATGACATCCACAGTGAGGCATTGACTATCCGAGCCTTCGATCCTCTTCGAACGATGGGAGAACCTGTTAGAAATCTTCCTCTGAACACCACAATCTTTCCCCCGAACGATAGCTCAGGTCGATCCCTCTGAACAACGGGGTTGGAGGGAGGCGAGCTCGAGTGGGAGAGCGAGCGAGAGGATCTCGGGCCTCTCTCCATCGGCAGCAGGCAAGGCTGAGGAGGTGGGCGTGCACTGCCCGGCATGGTAGCCATGCGCCCATTTTATCGAACAGGTGGCGAGCGCGGATGATCCCGACTTCGGGTCCCAAAAATGGCATATTCCGAGTAGAAACAGCCCTAAGGACTTAGAAGAAACTTGTTGCCCACCTTCCACTCTACAAACTCTGCCAAGGGTGTTTGGTCATTAGGGCAGCAGATTAGTTGTTAAACAGTCCTCAAATTGATAGTGTCAACGAGAAAACAAAGATTAAAGAAGAGCTCGGTTTTTGTTGGTTTTGGAAGGTCAAACTTGGTCAAACTAGTCCCAACCTTTTTCACATCCTTCACCAAAGTATAAACTTCAACTTTTATTTTTGGACCAATCATTGGTGCTTAACAAAAACTTAGGAACACGACATGTCAACCATCATTGCCACTTTGAAATCTCGGAATATTTTTAAGGACTAAAAACAATGCGATTCAAACTTTGAGCCTCTCTTTGATTTATTTAGAAGCAGATTTGACTCTTGGTTACAAAGTTTGTAGCACACAAACCAAGATACCATTTTGCTTAAAGTCCAAACCTCCGGCCTGCTACCGTTTGGTCGGGTCGGGTCGTAAATTTGGCGCTAATGCTATGAGAGAAAAAGTACCGTTGGACCGGCCGGTGGTCGGGTGATCTTTGTGAGAGAAAGTACTGGCTCACCGGGCCGGTCGGGTCGATAAGCCAAGCGAACAGGCGCTCATATCTTGAACAGAAGTCATTGTTTCATCTTGGTCAAAGCAAAGATCACGATAAAGCTTAAATGGTTCTTTTGGTCCACTTGAAGCACCTCCTTGACATTTGCTCGAAATTGAACCTTTCATAACTTTTTGTTTATGAGTTTAATTAGAGATGTTTGAGCAAGGTTGCAAGGTTTGGTCGACATCAATGTCAACATTCACTTTAACACTACAAATCAATCACTGATATTGCTTACTTGATTCCAAATTCGCTGCTTAACTTGTGCCTAACACCTGGGGTGTTGCAGCTAAACACTAAAAAAGTATCATTGTGACAATGTAGGAGTAAAATCAAGCAACAAGGAATTAATAATGTTAATGCCAATCCGGAGATCAACACAATGGATCCGTACTCCAAAGTGAAGGGCCACTCAAGCAAATTGAACAATGCAGATCAAAGACACCCAACATATACTGACAATGACACTAAATATTACTACATTAAAGCGAGAAAAGTTTCTTGCTAACTAGACAGTCACATAGGTACTTGATAGTTATCGTAGTTACACTCAACACCTACTACAAGTTGGCGGTCACCAACTACATATTTTTTTCCCGTCAACATTCTACCAAAAAGGGAGTGAAACTATACCTTTTCATACTCATATACATTTATTACTAATATATTTCCACTTGTAGTGTCCAAAATATATTTTGTAGGATTTATAATAAATATAGGTGGAAAAACGACCAAAAGGCGCCAACCCTGGAAAGCGTATTTCAGAAGAACACAAACCCAGGGGTGAAACGGGCCAACACGACAGAACTAGGCCGAGCAAACACCGAGGCACAACATTTCAGGCCCAGGAATGCCACCACGCCAAAGCCCAGGCCGAACCGGGCCCAGGGGGGTGCGCGCGCACCCTAGGGTGCGGCCGCACCCTCCCAGAGGCGGTTCAGGCCCAACTTTGGCATGGCGGTTCCTTTAATGCTGAGGAGGGCGGTGCGGAGGTGGGTCGGCCAGTTCACTGCACCTAAACGCCGGTTCAAGGTCGGTGTAGGGTAGGTTTTACACTTAGGTCCCTCCCCCTCTTGTATAATTAGCTCCCTTCTCCTCCTTCTTCCACACACACCACAAGGAGTCCACTACACCACCACTACCTCTCTCTCTACCACCACTACCTCTCTCTCTCTTCTTCTTCTCTTATTCTTCTATTGGTTAGTATTTGGAGTAGAAGAGCTACAAGGAGGGCTTGTCTCCTAGAAGAAAGAGCTTGCTTGGTAATATATCTCTCATGGAGCATTCTTCTATTTGCAAGTCCTTATTCTTAGTCCATGGTTTAACTTATGAATTAGAGTATAGTCTTGTTCATGTTATAGTGTTGATATATGAACTAGCATATAGTTGGTATATCATGATTTTGACATGTTCATATTCGTTCTTCATCGATCATCATATGCCTAACATGATTAGAGGTGGGATAACGGTTCGTTGTTCCTTCGGGTTTGCTCTTGTTCTAGTCCATCCATTCATAGAGTGGGGATCCTGGGGGGGGACAAGAGTAGTGCTCTGATATGCGGGCATGGTGCTCGGGTATTACGACACCTGCGGATATGACGGTGTGCCATGGTCGAGGGGGTAGGCGGCTAGGTTGTGACAGCTCTGACCATCCCTTGAAATCCCCCCACGTTCGTACGACTATGTAGGAGTTCGTAAATGCTTCCCATTGGGCCGGATGGTATCCGGGGAGTCTCCCTGTTGTCCTAGACCTAACCATTCTTATATCGTGTTGCATATGATCCTAACTATTCATTTGTATGGCCGTGACTAGATACATTAGACTACTCCATTAGGTTATTCATTTATTCTTTATCTATTTTCTTTATCCTTAAAGGTGGTGGATTCTTATGTGTGTGTCACACTATCTATAAACCGTTCACTTACCCCTGTTATGATCAAGTTGTACTTAAGCGTAGACATGTTTCACTATTTAGATGCCATGCTAGCTTCTTATACACAAGCCTTCCTTTGGGAAAATATAAATAACGATACCCTGAATACTTCCGGGTGAAATGCTACAATGATAGATCCGTGCGCTTGCGGATGAAATATCTATTATTGCAAGATCTATCCCGTTGACGTTCCTAGTCAGATCACCGACATGGTGGTTTCACTCAGGAATGTCAACGGCGCGTTTCGAGGCGCCGTTATTAGAGATGGGTTCTAAACTTGTTTCTAGTGATTGCGCTAAGAAACGCCAAGAAGCATTTCTAGCGCCATTGCCGGGGAAGGCATTGTGTTAAGAAATCACTAGCTGGCTATGAATATGGAATGTGTATGCGTGGTAGCCACTTGCTCATACAGGCTAATCTTTTATGTTTTCTCCTGTTGTGGATGAAAACAGGATAGTGTATGTCAGGTTTCCAACTGCTGGAAAACTTCATCGAGGATCCCGAGGCACTCCTAAGGAAGAATAGGTCTCGTGCCTCTTCTTCTTCAGCCGGAACCCCGACAGTTGAGGCCGGCGTCCCTGCACCAACCATACCGCAAGCTATGGCTCAAAAGTCGCTGCGCGATTTCTCTGTTCCCGCTGTTGCCAACGTGCCCACTGGGCCGGTGGTTAATGTGGCGAACAAGAACTTCGAGCTGTGTACTGGGCTAATCACCATGGTGCAGGCCAGTCCATTCTGTGGACTGCCGAGCGAGGACGCCAACGCTCATCTCCAACACTTCCTTGAGCTGTGCGACACTATTGTCATCAAGGACGTCAAGCCCGACGTTATCAGGTTCTGCTTGTTTCCTTTCTCCATCGTGGGAAAGGCGAAACGGTGGTTCTACAAGGACAAGGAAGCTGTCAATACGTGGACCAAGTGTTCCACAGCGTTCCTGGCTAAGTTCTTCCCCATAGGCAAAACCAATGCCCTACGGGGAAGGATCGCCAATTTCCAGCAGAATTCAATGGAACCCATTCCGAAGGCGTGGGAGAGGCTGTAGGAATATATTCAAGCATGCCCACACCACGGGATGGAAAACTGGCTGGTGCTCTAGAACTTCTATAATGGTCTCACGGCCATATCGAAGGGGCACCTCGACGCCGCTGCTGGTGGCACATTTCTATCACTCACCATCGACCAGGCCATAGCCCTGATCGACAAAATGGTGGCAAACCAAAGCTGGGGGGAGGACAGAACCCCAGCCAAAACACAAAAAGGCATGCACATCGTGAAGGAGGCGGATATGCTTGCCGCAAAAATGGATCTATTGCTGAAGAAACTAGAGGAGCGCACAGTCAACGCTGACACTCAGTAGCGCCCAGTTTATGCCACAGACTCTCACATGACCTGTGAGACCTGTGGTGAAGTTGGCCACTCGGGGGATAATTGCCCTGAGACCCGAGAAGAAGCTGCATTCATCCACAATAGCAACGGGTATCGTCAACCTCAGCAAGGCTGGAACAACCAGTCCCGTCCACCATTCCAAGGTAACCAGGGTTACAATTCCAATTATAACCCCGGTCAGCCTTCACTCAAGGACCTGGTGTTGGGCCAAGCCAAGATTAACGAAAATCTGACCAAAAAGATGAGCCAAACAGACAAAATCTTAGAAGGGGTGAATAACAAGCTGGAGGGTCTGACATCAGCTGTGAAGAATCAGTTAAGCTTTAATAAGATGATAGAGACACAACCGGCCCGGATTGCGGCACAAGTACCGAGTAATGACTCGACTCGGGATCCCGGGGCAACCCGAGACCCCACACGAGTCGATTAACATGATATCTCCGAGGCTCGATCAACCCAAGGAGCTTGAAAAAGTCCCCGTGAGCTCGCCATTCATTGCCAAGAAGGGCGACCACGACGCCCACTCATCAACCGCGCTATTGGCCCCCATACCTTCGTTAACGCATTTTGCGACCTTGGGGCCCGATATCAATGTGATGTCCAAGGCCACTTTCAACGTAAATTCATGGAGGTACGGTTACACCGCAAACTTCGTCCTCTAAATGGCGAGATCAAACAACATGGCGGCCCGAGGGAATACTCGAAGACATGCTTATCAAGGTGAGAACGGAGTACATCCCCGCGCAGACTTTGTGGTCCCGGATATGGGACCGACGGAGGATGTGTCTCCCTCCCGGGGAGGCCGTTTCTCTATCTGACCAAAGCCGATATCCGCATGGGGAAGGGCTTCATCATTTTTCATGTCGAGAGTAAGGCGGTAAAGTGCCCATTCATTGGGTACAATAAACAATGCACCCAAAGAGATCATCAAAGAGGCCGGTATGGTGCATTGAAGGATCCGACTCAAACCCCCGGAGCGGTGCTTACCGTCGATGGGAGGGGAGAGTCGGTGCGTGACTATAAATAACCGGCCCCTTTGCCAACAAAAATTGGCACTCAAAAAAAAATATATATATATATATATACTTTCATAATAAAATATTTATTTATTTTATTTTAAAAAAAAGAGGGGTATTTTTGCTATTTTTGAAAATAGTTATTCACAAAATTATATATAGTTTGAAAATAAAAATAATAAATTTTTATAAATAAATGATTTCATGAAAAATAAGAAAAATATTTTCTAAATAAAAGTACATATAGAAATATTTTCAAAATAATTTTTCTATTTTATAAAATAAAACTATTTTTGAAAATTTTTGGAGAAAATCAAAAAGGAGAGAAAACGAATCAAACAACGCGAGCAAACAACGGTCCGCGAACTTCTCATGACCGTTGAGCACGCCTCGCCAAGGCTCGATAGCATCGGCCTCGGGCGGGTGTGGCACCACCCCAGTGGTGCGCCCGCACCTATTTGGCGCCATGCGGGCCCCACCTTCGCCAACGGCTCCTAGCCGTTGCAAGGAGCGTGCCCCGGCCGTTTGCTCGGCTATAAATAGCCATGGCGCCGGTGTGAGAGCACCCACCTTCCATTCTCACTCTTTCTCACTCTCACACTCTCTCCCACTTGCTCTACACTCCATTTTCTCCACCAAAAATATTGTCCCAAGCAAGATCACGGGTGTGGAAGTTCATACTTTCAACTAACCCTTGCACACCCAAGATCCTTGCTCAAGTGTTTTTGCAGCAGCCATGAAGAAGGTCGGGGAGAGCCCTTAGCGGGTTGAGGCGTCGTCAATGCAAAGCTCACGACGCACAAGCACGAGCTCCGCCCTCAACTTCGACGACGTAGAAGGCTCCCCATGCAAGAAGATGCTGCACCCGTCGGGGAGGAAGAAGCTCAAGCTCCCCCGACAATCAACGAAGCCGACGCTCCGTTCCTCAACATTCAAGGAGATCGGGAGATGCAAGCATATTGTTGACGGTCCTTAACGCATATATTTTGACCACCAAAGTAAAGTAAAATGACAACATTTCATGCTATATCGTGAACAAATATTATTTATATAACGAGTTCCACGAGTTTTGGTGTCTCCAAATATTTTGCGGGGAATCTCAATTTATCATCAAAATAAAGTATCTCAAATGGTGAAACGGAGTACATCATTGCGTAGAGCTCGTCGCTAATGAAAATAGACATATCATTTGCCATGTTTGGACTTCGGAGTAAAAAGATATCACATAAATAAAATTACCATGCAAGTGGGTCCCACACTCACGTGAACAGCGCCATTCACATCCTACCAGACGCGGACACGTGGCGCAGCAGAATTTGCACCCACGCGCTGCTGTGTCGGCGCAGCAGGGCGGCAAGGCCGCTGACATGCGGGCCAAGAGGGGCCCAGCTTCCCACGCGGGGAACAGACCCGACCAGGCGGGCCAACGCCCAGGCACCATGTCCCCCCGCGCGCGAGCGCATCCCGCCTGCAGCCCGGTTTGCCCTGCCTGGTGGACATGTGGCGGCCGCCCGTTGGAGCGCGCAAGGCGGTGCACGGTCCAGGCGCTTGAGGCGCGATTGGACCGGCCCAGCCGGCCGGTTTTGGCCCACCGACTCCAGTTTTCCTTCCAGAAATGGCAGACAGCGCATATCAGTCCGGTTCGGCTCCGGTTCACCGCCTTAGAGGCCGGTTTTGCTCCGGTTTTTGACACGGGTCGGTTGCATGGCTGTAGAGGCGGCTGGAATTGTTTCCTCTCTAGTATAAATATAGGGCCTCTCCCCCTATTGTAAACACATTCTACTCAATAAAGCTTCAATTCCACATTATATACATTGTAGTAGTGTCCCTCTAGGTGCTCTCCACCTAGTTGTATCAATTAGAAAAGAGGAAGAGAGGAGAGGGAAGAGCAGAGGAGTAGCCGAGTTTGTCGGATTCGCCCCGAGTTCGTCGGATTCGGCCCGAGCCTTGTACCTCTACGGAGTCAACTCTTCTCGAGTTATATCCAGGTTATCTTGTGGTAATCCCGAGATTATTATTTGACTAAATTCAGTCCTTACTTTATTTTACTTGCTGGATCTCCGCTCGACCGAGTGTTCTAGTCCAGGATCAGGGCTAGTTCAGTAATCATTAGCATAGACGTGGTGTCTAGGCTAGTGTATTACCTGAGTTTGTGCCCAACCCAACGGATAGTTTGTGGTAGCCCCGAGGGTGACAGCTCCGACCAGGCCATTGTATTCCACCACGTTCGGGTTGGTGTTTTCGTAGAGCTTTTGGCGGCCTGACCCCGATTACCGTTTCCCAGTCTTTTCGAGAATCGGAAAGGTACCGCTGCTCCGAGGCAAGTAAAGTCTAGTAAGCCTGAACCTTGGTATCTAGTAATCTTGGGAAAAACTTAGAGAACCCCTCTCTGCCTACAAAAATATCTTTCCACCTTACCTCTTGGACAATCTTGTTTCTTCTCTAGTTCACTTCTCGTTCCCCGTGGAAATCGATACCTAGGAATACTCTGGGTGAAAGCTACAACGGTATTCCGTGCGCTTGCGGAATTATCTGCTTACGCTAAGATATACCAACAAGCTTTCTGGCGCCGTTGCCGGGGAACAATAGTTGTTCTAGGATCGAACCAAGTCATCCGTGTATCTTTTTTCTTTTTATCACCATTTTTATGCACCTCACCACCACCACCATCACTACCACATGGATTCAATGCCCATCTATAAATTTTCGGCTCCAAAGGGCGATTCGTTGGAGCCTCCACCATCATCCCATCCGATTCTTACAAATGGTTACGAAATTCGCCCCGCTTTCATAGCCATGGTACGGGAGCTACCCTTCTCTGAGCGTGACAATGAAAATCCATATAGCCACCTTCGGGAATTTGAGCACTTGTGTTCTTGCCCCATTTTATCTGGCATGACACAAGAGACCATTAAGTGGAAACTATTTCCGTTCTCCCTTTTGGGTAGAGCGAAACAATGGTATGCTCATACCATTGGAGGGTGTTCACGGAGATTGGGATGAACTTCGAGACAAATTTTGTCTTGCTTTCTTCCCTAATTCCAGAGTCGTTGCCCTTCGAATAGAAATTATAAAATTTCAACAAAAAGAGAAGGAGACTCTAGGAGCATCCTGGGCCAGGTTTTTAAGTCTTATAAATACTGGTCCAGACCTCTCCTTGCCTGACCATGTTCTTCTTAGCCACTTCCATAATGGTCTTAGAAAGGAGGATGCTCTCCAACTTGACCTTTCTTCTGGAGGCTCGTTCGAACATAAGTCCATTAGTGAGGGGAAAGCCATTCTAGAGAAAATCCTAGAGAACACCCCATACACCGGCATATATGACGAGTTTCCCGTAGAAATAATAGAGTCAAGCCCCGACCAACAAGAGGAGGCACCTACAACCGAATTTGAAGTTCCTTCAAATTCTTCTCATAATTCAGTTGTCGAGGAACCTCCCGTTAAGGGAGCATGCTATCAAACACTTGGGGATGAAGAATCCCCTCCTTTTGCATGCCCCTTTGAATTTGAGGATGACCTCTTTGTTGATGATGATTTTGGGAAGACCTTAGAGCTTCCCAATTCAACACCATCATACACCTCAAATTCTGATATGAGACATCAAAAACATTCACAACACATAGAGGGTGAATCAATTCATATAGAAGATATTTCTATACCCTCAACCTCTATGCCCACACATGATGTCTCATTCAGGGGAGAGCTTGAGACCATCTCCGCAATAACAATGACTTATCAATGTTTTGCGGATGATTTGAACTATCATGAGGAAGAAACTGCTCCCCCGAGAATGGGAGATTTCATCAATGAACATGGAAGTTACATTCTAAATGTCCCATCCATTCCATGCTCATATGAAAACTCTCCCGAGCCGATCCATAATGTAGCCACCACTTGCAAAATCTACAACCCCTATGTTCTCTCTGTCCATAAAAACTTTGAAAGGGTTGTTGTAGATACTTTTGTCTATCATAAATTCTACAAATTTCGTGGTGCCTTGGCCCGAGTTTGCCAGATCAACAATAAAGGTTGGTGTTGGAGGGGAAACCACTTCACCAACATTGGGTTCAAATTCAAAAGGTTTCCCAAGGACGAGCTTTCGTCTTTAAACAAAGCACTTTCGGGAGATAACCCGCTCTTTCAATAAAATTGTTCTTTACAAAAAAAAAAACTTTTCTTATTAATAAAAAGCAAGAACATGTTATCAAGCTAGTATACACCTTCGGGTATTCTTGTTGCTAACCATTTCAGTGAAGACAAAGAAGAACGAAGAAGCATACGATGCTTGAGAACATGAGGCTACATCAACTACAAACTTTGATGCTCTTGGGTGATGGAACACACTCAAATGGAGGCCCTCGACCTTGCACACTTTGGACTTTTACACAAAAGTTCAAGTGTGGGGGAGGAAGATGTAAGTCTGAGTTCCACGCACACCAAGGGGTCATTCAAAAAAAAAAAAGAGAATAAAGATGATGTGAGCCCGGCCTTGCTATAAAAAAAAAAGAGAGAGAGAAAAAAAGAAGGATTGAAAAAAACAAATAAAAAAAATGATGAAAAAAATGGAAAAGAAAAAAAGAAGAGAGAGGAGGATGCTTCCCTAGACCTTTGCTATCATCAAAGGTTATGAACTATGCACACCATACATGTGTGTGGCTCAAAGCAATGATGGTTACTTGAGTCGAACCATGTACAACAAAGTCACCTGCAACAACTTCAAAGCTCCATCCACATATGCTTTGCCGGCAAATGTACTCGAGGTAATGCAAAGGTAATAAGTGTTCACCAACTCCTTCAATTATATGTATCTCCACGAAAATACAAAGCCATGCTTCCCATGTTTATGTTATGTATATGCTCGGTTTGAATGTTGTCACATAGGCCTATGTGGCACATTCATAGGCTTTTTAAATTAAGCATGGTGCTTAGGTTAAAAATAGCCTTCTTTAATCAAAATTTGACTTGGTGTTGAATCTTGGTTAATGAACCTTGAGTTTTTATTTGCATAAATAATGAGAAGTAATCAATCTTTGGAAATAAATCAAGACTATGTTTATGTTGCAAACTTCACCTTGGTCTTGCTTGAGCTTGAATGAAAGTTGGATGAACATAAAAAAAATTAATAATTTTGTTTTGCACAATGAACTTGTTCTATCATGTTCTTGTTTTGGAATAAAGATCTGCCTCTCTCTCTGAAAAAACATATAAATAAAAATGTTATCCAAAAAAAAAATGGTGCTGCCCTTCGGGTATTCTATATCACTAACATCTACAGGAATGAAGGGTGAATAATATTGAAAAACCAAAAGCACCAAACCACATCATGAACTGATGGAGGAGCATGTATACAACTCGGTTTGATCTTTTTCTCCCCATCTATTCATATGCATGCTCCTGGTTCTAGACTTATTGCAAAATTTAAAAAAGAACCAAGTCCACACTTAGATTTGAAATTTGAAAGTAAATATGAATATAGCTCTTTGAAGTATGGCCTGCATAAATTTTGTTCCTTACATATCCTTGGTGCTTGTGGGAAAAATATATATAGGAAAAACATATTGCCTAAGTTGTTGTGAAGTGAGATATGGCACCGGCATAGAAATCCATCCTTTTCTATTTAAATACTTGGAGAATTTCTTTTTATAAATGCTAAAATTCATAGCTTCACTTACTCCTCAATGGTGAGATATTCCTACCAAGGCCAAATATATCATGTTACATGTTGAAAACCTTCTACATATGCTACTTGTTATTGCATTGAGCTCTGTCAAACTTTGTTGACCCGTGTTGAGAAGTTTATCATGCTCTTGAATCAAGATCACGCATTACACGCCACCAAATAAATGCACTACTCCTAGACTGGGGAGTAGGCGCAAAAACATACCTTTCATTTAGATCCACCAGAAAAATGTTCTACTCCTACACCGAGTGAACACAAATTTCTTGGTTAGGTTTCTTTCTAATAAATGCTCCAAATACTTGTTCATATCTCTCTCTCAAAAAAGTTTGCAGAAAGAGACATGAGGCTATCATCAAAAAAAAAAGAGAGATAGATATCAATAAAAAAAAAGAGTGAAAGAAAAAAAAAAAAAAGTGAAAGAACAAAAGAAAAGAAGGATGAGAATAAAAGATAGCCCATGTTCTCACAATATTTACCAAAGTCTCAATAAAGAGAGAGATATTTCAAGGAGCAAAGTAGAAATAGGTTAGCCACTTTATATATCCACCATATATCCACACACTTGCACATCTTGATTTAATTGTATGACATTTTTCTCCATGGATCCATTATTTGACCCAAAGAAAATATGCATTGCAAGTATGCCAACAAATATTTCCTACCCGAGCTCCACATAAGCCTTTTTAGAGGTAGGAAGAAAAAGAAGGCAATGCTTTAAAAATGCCTTGGTGAGGAAAATATACACATTGAGTGATTTGAGAGTGCCATTTGAGGAGTACTTGTGAGCTATGCTTTATTTTCAAAATATTACAAAACCTCCAAGTTACTCGGATGCGAAAATGGGATGAGATGACTTTGTTTCAGAGCCGTTCCATTTCTCAATCGCTCAAGAATATATGTTAGACACTCCACATATCCCATGGGTATGAGGTATGTTTTGGGATGATATTTTATGTTGGGTTCATAACTAAAATTGCTATGTTTATACGTACTTTATCTTTATCCTTTACTCGAGACGAGCAAAGATCCAAGTGTGGGGAGCTTGTTGATGGTCCTTAACGCATATATTTTGACCGCCAAAGTAAAGTAAAATGACAACATTTCATGCTATATCGTGAACAAATATTATTTATATAACGAGTTCCACGAGTTTTGGTGTCTCCAGCTATTTTGCGGGGAATCTCAATTTATCATCAAAATAAAGTATCTCAAATGGTGAAACGGAGTACATCATTGCGTAGAGCTCGTCGCGCTAATGAAAATAGACATATCATTTGCCATGTTTGGACTTCGAGTAAAAAGATATCACATAAATAAAATTACCATGCAAGTGGGTCCCACACTCACGTGAACAGCGCCATTCACATCCTACCAGACGCGGACACGTGGCGCAGCAGAATTTGCACCCACGCGCTGCTGTGTCGGCGCAGCAGGGCGGCAAGGCCGCTGACATGCGGGCCAAGAGGGGCCCAGCTTCCCACGCGGGGAACAGACCCGACCAGGCGGGCCAACGCCCAGGCACCATGTCCCCTACGCGCGAGCGCATCCCGCCTGCAGCCCGGTTTGCCCTGCCTGGTGGACATGTGGCGGCCGCCCGTTGGAGCGCGCAAAGGCGGTGCACGGTCCAGGCGCTTGAGGCGCGATTGGACCGGCCCAGCCGGCCGGTTTTGGCCCACCGACTCCAGTTTTCCTTCCAGAAATGGCGAGACAGCGCGCATATCAGTCCGGTTCGGCTCCGGTTCACCGCCTTAGAGGCCGGTTTTGCTCCGGTTTTTGACACGGGTCGGTTGCATGGCTGTAGAGGCGGCTGGAATTGTTTCCTCTCTAGTATAAATATAGGGCCTCCCCCTATTGTAAACACATTCTACTCAATAAAGCTTCAATTCCACATTATATACATTGTAGTAGTGTCCCTCTAGGTGCTCTCCACCTAGTTGTATCAATTAGAAAAGAGGAAGAGAGGAGAGGGAAGAGCAGAGGAGTAGCCGAGTTTGTCGGATTCGCCCCGAGTTCGTCGGATTCGCCCCGAGCCTTGTGCCTCTACGGAGTCAACTCTTCTCGAGTTATATCCAGGTTATCTTGTGGTAATCCCTAGATTATTATTTGACTAAATTCAGTCCTTACTTTATTTTACTTGCTGGATCTCCGCTCGACCGAGTGTTCTAGTCCGTGATCGTGGCTAGTTCAAGAATCATTAGCATAGACGTGGTGTCTAGGCTAGTGTATTACCCGAGTTTGCGCCCAACCCAACGGATAGTTTGTGGTAGCCCCGGGGGCTGACTCAGGACCAGGGCCTTTGTATTCCACCACGTTCGGGTTGGTGTTTTCATAGAGCTTTTGGCGGCGACCCCGATTACCGTTTCCCAGTCTTTTCGAGAATCGGAAAGGTACCGCTGCTCCGAGGCAAGTAAAGTCTAGTAAGCCTGAACCTTGGTATCTAGTAATCTTGGGAAAAACTTAGAGAACCCCTCTCTGCCTACAAAAATATCTTTCCACCTTACCTCTTGGATGATCTTGTTTCTTCTCTAGTTCACTTCTCGTTCCCCGTGGAAATCGATACCTAGGAATACGCTGGGTGAAAGCTACAAGGGTATTCCGTGCGCTTGCGGAATTATCTGCTTACGCTAAGATATACCAACACATATCTCCTACTCAAGGATCGTGTGTTCCAACACACACCCGGAATCGACCCCGACCTCCTTGAATAGACAGGTATGGACGATGAATTCCCTATCCTTTGGAAAGCAGTTGGGTGGCAAGATTTTCCCCCTCTTGAGGAGGAAGGTTCTTGCCTCCTAACAATCCAGTTTCTATGCATGCTGGTAGAGGACAAGCTAGGAATTTCTTTCCGCCTTTTTGGTCGATCTTATCATATTAAGTGGGTGGAACTAGCTGGTCATTTGGGCTTTAGTTATAGATGTGCACTAGATGTGGATAATGCTTTACCCGGCTTCGTTAGACACAAGTTTTGGGAAGATATTTCCGGTGCTCATGAGACCGGTATCTTCAAACCTCGCCACTCACAGATCCAGCATCCATCACATAGATTTATTCATCACTGGATGTCCTTGGCATTGTTTCCTAGGCACGGGGTTAGATGGGTGAATGAAACTGAACTTAAGCTTCTCTATGCCATTGTCCACAAGGTGAAAGTAGCTCCAGTGGTAGAGATGTGCAGGGACCTTTTACATATTATCACTTAGGTTGCCGTTCCAGTTACCTGCACATCACTTATCACACACATCGCTTCTACGATTGGAGCATTGGACAATGTGCAGATAGAGTACATTTCCACACCCCGCGACATTCGGATCAAGGTACCGCGGCTAGTCCTAGGGCACTTAGCAAAGACACTACCTTCAGGAGAGCTTGGTTACACTTTTCCTGGCTATGCAACTGTGATTCGGTTACCTAACCCGGACCTACAGTTGTATAAAAGCCAGTCACTAACATTTGAGCTCAAGACTGCTGATAGCTTACGCAGAAAGGAAACCCCTAGCAGTTCCACACGCAGTGCTAGGAGAATAGAGGCTGGTCCAAGCACACAAGCAGCATACTTCACGCCACCACCACATCCTGCGCAGATGTTCCAGGCAGCAGGGCCCTATCCTATGGGGATCCCAGGGGTTACACCCGGGTATGATCCTAGGTGGGAGCCCCAGCCTGAGATACCTGCACCATCAGAGTGGCCTGAGGGAGATTCAGAAGCATGGAGGGCCAATAGGGCTGGCTTTTCCAGTAGCTCCGATGATATGCCTCCCCCAGTCCAACCCAGGCCATCAGTACATGGGTTGGAGGCTATCAACGTTTAGCTGCAGCACTTAGACATCCGCATTAGGAACATTGAGCACACGCTCAATACCCATGTGCATAACACTAGGCAATGGCAGCAGAACTGGGAGCAGGAGAGCCAGCAGAGATGGGACCAGTTGGAGTCCAACATGGCTGCTCGCAACGCACACGAGGAAGCGTTTTGGAGGCACCAAGGCTTCTACCCCGATCAGTAGGCCTCCAGATAGCTTGGGGGAGGACCCCCACAGGTATCATTGCATAGCATATTTATGTTCAGCAAGTTTTATTTTATTTTAGCATGTTTAAATTTCTAGTAATCTTGCATTCTAAAAAAAATAGAATAAGTAGCTCTTCTAATATGCTTTCATGCCTATACATATGAGCTATGGAAATGTTTAGTTTTAGTCCCTTGTTGAAATGATGAATAGTTGCTCTGTCTTATGTTTTGCCTGTGCCTAGTTTATAACTTAAATTTCTCTAAAGTTTGGGTTTAGTGGCTAAGTTATATTTCACCTTGAAAAGCCTGATTCATGTGGGTAGCATAAGCTTTATCTGGTCTAAGTTGTTGCCGATTATGATATGGTAAAATGAGCTTGCTATGACATTGTTCTTAGAATGACTTTGACATCCAGAGTTTTCTTTTCAAAAATCAAAATTCAAAGTTCCTCAATGATATGCACAATCCTACCAGAGCCATATGACATGTTCTTTCATGCAAAAAAAAAAACCTTAGTCATATGCTACTTGTTTTCATGGTGAGCCTTTTTCAAAAAGCCGTAACCTATGTTGAGATTCTTTTCATATGCCCATGATCAAGATTCACTCGCACCCGAAATAAACGCCAACTCTCACACTAAGAGTTGCGCACAACATGCACCCATCCATCCACCAAAAATATACTCCATTCATTTTTGTCATGCTCTCTCACAAAAAATCTCAAAAAGGAGAAGTATGGGCTATGCGAAAAAAAAGAGGGGAAGAAAAAGAAAGATGGACAAATGTCCCAATAAAGACGAGGAAGTCGGTACTCGTCTAAAAAAAATGATGAATGTAAGAAAAGAAAAAATAAAGGTAGCCCATACCTCCTTCCTCCAAAAAACAAGAGAGAGTCATGATATTTGGAGTCCACCAAATACAAAAAAATATTCCCCACACTTGCACATCTTGATCAAGGCATATGACTAGTCTCTCCAGGTGGTTTGGCCTTTGACAAAGGCAACATGACATGAAACATGTATGGCAATCTTTTACCTACCCAAAAACTCCACAAAAATAAGCCTTATAGTTGGTAGGCAAAAAGAAAGGCAACCAAGCCTTTGGTGAGGATCAACCACTTACATACATTGAGAGATCGAGTGATCATTTGAGGAACTTCTTTCTTTGCAAAAATATTTAAAAACCTCTGGATAGATAGTCACTCGAAAGAATGAAAGACAAGCGAGCTCGTCGAACCATTCTATCCGGCAACCGCCCAAGACTTAGAGACGGCTCAAAAGCCCCATAAAGATGAAAGATAATAAAGGGTGAATAAACGTGCCATTTTATTCAAACTATAGTAGAACTTTTTGTTATAACCCTGGCACAGGTGAGATATAATCGGCATAGTAGCAACTCCTGATCAACAACCAAGTACTTATCTTTTGCTCGAGGATGCGCAAAGGGTAAGCTTGGGGGAGTTTGTTGACGGTCACCAACTACATATTTTTCCCGTCAACATTCTACCAAAAAGGGAGTGAAACTATACCTTTCCATACTCATATACATTTATTACTAATATATTTTGACTTGTAGTGTCCAAAATATATTTTGTAGGATTTATAATAAATATAGGTGGAAAAATGACCAAAAGGCGCCAACCCTGGAAAGCGTATTTCAGAAGAACACAAACCCAGGGGTGAAATGGGCCAACACGACAGAACCAGGCTGAGCAAACACCGAGGCACAACATTTCAGGCCCGGGAACGCCACCACACCAAATCCCGAGGCGAGCCGGGCCCGGGGGGTGCGCGCACCCTAGGGTGCGGCCGCACCCTCCCAGAGGTGGTTCAGGCCCAACTTTGGCATGGCGGTTCCTTTAATGCTGAGGAGGGCGGTGCGGAGGTGGGTCGGCCGGTTCACTGCACCTAGACGCCGGTTCAAGGTCGGTTTAGGGTAGGTTTTACACTTAGGTCCCTCCCCCTCTTGTATAAGTAGCTCCCTTCTCCTCCTTCTTCCACACACACCACAAGGAGTCCACTACACCACCACTACCTCTCTCTCTACCACCACTACCTCTCTCTCTCTTCTTCTTCTTCTTATTCTTCTATTGGTTAGTATTTGGAGTAGAAGAGCTACAAGGAAGGCTTGTCTCCTAGAAGAAAGAGCTTGCTTGGTAATATATCTCTCATGGAGCATTCTTCTATTTGCAAGTCCTTATTCTTAGTCCATGGTTTAACTTATGAATTAGAGTATAGTCTTGTTCATGTTATAGTGTTGATATATGAACTAGCATATAGTTGGTATATCATGATCTTGACATGTTCATATTCGTTCTTCATCGATCATCATATGCCTAACATGATTAGAGGTGGGATAACGGTTCGTTGTTCCTTCGGGTTTGCTCTTGTTCTAGTCCGTCCATTCGTAGAGTGGGGATCCTGGGGGGACAAGAGTAGTGCTCTGATATGCGGGCATGGTGCCCGGGTATTACGACACCAGCGGATATGACGGCGTGCTAGGGTCGAGGGGGTAGGCGGCTGGGTTGTGACAGCCCTGACCGTCCCTTGAAATCCCCCCACATTCGTACGACTGTGTAGGAGTTCATAAATGCTTCCCATTGGGCCGGATGATATCCGGGGAGTCTCCCTGTTGTCCTAGACCTAACCATTCTTATATCGTGTTGCATATGATCCTAACTATTCATTTGTATGGCCCTGACTAGATACATTAGACTACTCCATTAGGTTATTCATTTATTCTTTATCTATTTTCTTTATCCTTGAAAGTGGTGGATTCTTATATGTGTGTCACACTATCTATAAACCGTTCACTTACCCCTGTTATGATCAAGTTGGACTTAAGCGTACACATGTTTCACTATTCAGATGCCATGCTAGCTTCTTATACACAAGCCTTCCTTTGGGAAAATATAAATAACGATACCCTGAATACTTCCGGGTGAAATGCTACAATGATAGACCCGTGCGCTTGCGGATGAAATATCTATTATGGCAAGATCTATCCCGTTGACGTTCCTAGTCAGATTACCGACATGGTGGTTTCACTCAGGAATGTCAACGGCGCGTTTCGAGGCGCCGTTATTAGAGATGGGTTCTAAACCTGTTTCTAGTGATTGCGCTAAGAAACGACAACAACACTGACAATGACACTTAATACTACCACATATAAACCAGATAAGTTTCTTGCCAACTAGACATAGGTACATATAGCAATAGTTAACAGACACGGAACATGAAACCAAACTACTAGCACATAATGTCATCATCCTTCCCCGACAACACGTCTCAACAAAATCCCATCTTATGACAAGGGAGGCACTAGGACCATGGTCACCTAGTAAAGAATCGGGAAGAGGCTCTACCCAACATTACCTTGCACATTTGCCACCAACTCACTCTTTCCAAGACAAGGTCTCTTGCAAAACCGCTAATCCCGACTCGAAGTAACGAATTTCATCCCTTCCATGCTATTGGGTTCGACACACTGCTAATCTTGACTCTAAAGTAGCGATTACGTTCGTAGTAGTATTGAAAATGGACGGAAAATTTTTCGTTCGACCCGTTCCGTTTTCTATTTTTGTCCGTCCGTTTCCGTATTTGTGGGATCCTGTTTCCGTATTTACGGAAGTAGAAATGGGGTTTTTCCATCCGTTTCCGAGGAATCCTGTTTTCACCCGAAATTGACTGTATTTATTCCTTTTTTCATCCCATTTTTAATCTCCATAAGATATGTCTAAAAATTTATATGTACATAAACATACTAATCACTAATTATGCATGTTAACATGTTAACACATGGCATACCAGTGAATATTGGACTAATAACTTCGTACGTGTATATTATTTTATGACTTTGTTCATGTATACTCGAGAATATTTGATCGCGTTATTCTTTCCGGCTCAACGTCTGTATTGGTTCATTTCCGTACTTCCCCGTATTGCGATTCCATTTCCGTACCCGCATTTTCCGAACCCGATCCCGTTTCCGCCAAAAAAATATAGAAACGGAAGTAGAAATGAGGTTTTCCCGTCCGTTTCCGTCCATTTTCATCACTATTCAGAAGAGAGTTCCTCTCATCATGAAGTAAGAAGGAACCTATCTCTGCGAAAATTCGAGTTACCATCATCAATTATTTTTTCTTTGAATGATTGCAATGCGGTGAAAAGAACTGGGGAAGCTTCTTTTGTGCCCATGGGACCATCATCTTCAGAAATGTTTCCTATAACTCTGGCTTCCGAATCCTCCTGTGGCATAAAAAGAACTCATGTAAGTACTATAAGATTTTGCATAGAAAAGAAAATTTTGGCAGCCGGCAGGGCAATAGATTCTAATGATACATATCAATTTATTTAGCTCGCCGGAGTTGGGGAAGAAGGGGGAGAAGCTCGCGGAACCCTAGCCCGATCCAAAAGAGAGGAGAGATGGAGAGGAGAGAGAGAGAGGGGGGGGGGAGGAAGCTGGATCCGCGGGCGCCGCCGCTAGATCCGCCATGGCCGCCGGCGAGCTCGGCGAGGTGGCGGCGTGGCCATGGTCACCCGAGGAGAGAGAGACTGCGAGAGATGAGAGGGGGCGTGTGGTGGAGAGTGCGAGAGAGAGAGAGAGGGGGTGTGCGGTGGAGAGCAGATAACGCGTCCGGGCGGGCGCGGTGCGAATGGACCGTGGATTGGACGGCTCGCGCTGTGCGCATGCGCTGAGACGGCAGCGTGCACGCTCATTAAGTAGCATTTAGGTCCATTTTTTCGAACTATTAGCCATAGCTTAATCTGTAGGATACTTTTTTAAAAAAATATTTGAAGGATATTTTTCTAAAAATTGTTGTAGGATATTTTTTCAGAAAAATACATGAGGTAACTTACCTCCGAAGAAAAATACATGTCGACAGAGCTTGGCCTCGGACTGATCAATATCTGGGTCCAAACCCATTCCAATCCTAAGGAGTAAACAACACATGCAAATCTGAAGTCACATCAACCTGCCATTTTGAACCAGCGGCCGAAACCTAAGATACGATCGGAGGGCTCTCACAAGCTGGTGAAGTATGTACTGTCTTTGAAGTTAACAGCACAAGTTTGACTTAAAGTACCAGCATTCCATCCATCTGGTACATTTGTCTTTGCAAATTGACTTAATAATTCAAGAAAATTCCTATTAATTATCCCATGGGAATGTGTAGTGTCTTTCTTTCCATGACCTACTATTGTCGTCAGCTTGTTTCGGCTTATTCTCTCGCACAGAACCCTAAACCTTACTGTACATGATACTTGCCAGATCTTGTGCGCAGGACGTGCTCCGGCGCATCCTATCACAGAGCATCTCAAGATCATCATGCAAGCCAAGCCTAAGCCACTTGACAAGTAGATATTTTCCCCATCTACCAACCTCAAAAAAGTAGCTGCAGGCCTCCTCTGCTCTACCCTTGTTGCAAGATAGCCCAAGGTTCATAACAGCGTAAGTAGCTGCTCTGGTGGAAACCACTTTGTCCATCACATCCGAAACCTCAACTGCCTCATCAACCCTTCCTATAGCGATGAACATTTCCAGAATCATGTTTGCAAGAGTGCTGATTAGGCAAACATGAGCCGTCATCCATCCTTGAAATAAGCTACAACGTGCTTTGTTCACCTCTCTTTCAGCTTACAACGTGTAAGCAGAGTGCTGTCCATTAGCTACAGACATCAGGCTTCATCCCATGGGTTTCCATCACTCAGTCTAGTAACTCAGGCAAAGAATGTTACTGCTGCTACAACAAATCTTTCACTGCACCCATAGAATTCATTCTCATCGAAACACTCAGCTGTGTAAATTGGGAGCCTCTTCTTTGCTCCAAATCTGTAAGATGCTCTTAATGCAAATGAAGTATGTGTTTATGAGAAAAAAGAGCCACGGATCGGAGGTGGGGCCGGGTGGGGCCTCAGACTCAGCTGTCCGGCCAAGGCCTTGTCTACTCCACACGCAAAACTGCTACAAGGAAAATATTATTTCAAAACAAAAATGTAAGAAACATTTAAACAGAACTCCTAGCATGAGGGGCAAACATGAGCTGGATGCAAAGTAGTCAATTCAAAGAATATGCAGTGAAGCATGGCTGATTCAAAGAAGTCAAATTCATATTCCGTGTCTGCTGATGAACCCATGCACGGATCACTAGTATTCGGAATATATGCAACCAAACACACTGTACAGCTGCTAATCTTTTCATAATATGCAGTGAAACACACTGTGCAGCTGCTGATAACCAGTATTCACTGGCTGACTACTGAATATGCTAACCTGACTACTGAATATTCTAACCTCATTATTGGCCTCATTACTTAATATATAAGCATTTGCTAACCTAAATATGCTAGGAACATACTGTGTACTAATTACCAGCACAAGGGACAACTTTGTTAAACCTGTCTTTGACCAAGTTTGTCACACATATGCACAAACAAAGAAGCTTTTGATCACTAGTACTCATTGGCTGAATAAACACCACACCAGTCAGAACATCAGTAGCATGATGAAACTATGAAAGGATCAACCAACAGAAATGGTCATCGTAACTTTCTACAGCGTCTGGTAACCTTGCTCTGTTTCTGTTATCAAGTAATGCTCTGCTTTCTTGCGCGCAGAGATGGCGGAACACTAAAAAGGCACAAGTGTGACAATGTAGGGGTAAAACCAATCAGCAGGGAAATTATGATGTTAACGCCAATCTGGAGATCAACACAATGGATCCATACTCCAAAGTGAAGGGCCACTCAAGCAAATTCAACAATGCAGATCAAAGACACCAAACATATACTGACAATAACACTGAATATTATTGCATTAAAGCAGACAAGTTTCATGCTAATTAGGCACTCACATAGGTATTCTCAACAGTCAACTAACAATGACACTAAATACTACTGCATAAAAAGCAGATAAGTTTCTTGCCAGCTAGACATAGGTACACAACAATAGGTACCACGCCTGGAACATTAAATCAAACTACTAGCACATAATGTCTTTGTCCTTCCCTCACAACTCGTCTCAACAAAAGCCCATCTTATGACAAGGGAGACACCAGGACCACGGTCACCTAGTAAAGAATCGGGAGCAGGCTCTACCCAACATTACCTTGCAAATTTGCCAAAAGCTCACTCTTTCCATCCCTTCTATGCTATCAGATTCAGTACCAATTCTCAAGACACGGTCTCTTGCAGCTGCTAATTCTTACTCTGAAGTAAGGAGTTCCATCCCATTCATGCTATTTGGTTGAGTACGAATTCTCAAGACATGGTCCCTTGCACCGCTAATCCTGACTCTAAAGTAGCGATTCTATTCAGAAGAGAGTTCCTCTCATCATCAAGTAAAAAAGAATCTATCTCTGCGAAATTCGAGTTGCCATCATCAATCAATTTTTCTTTGAATGATTGCAACGCGATGAAAAGGACTGAGGAAGCTTCTTCTGCGCCCATGCGACCATCACAACAACAACAACAACAACAACAACAACAAAGCCTTTTTGTCCCAAGCACGTTGGGGTAGGCTAGAGATGAAACCCAAAAGAAAAACACAGAGCTCAACCACCGAAGAAAAGAAGAGGGAAAAGAAAGGCAAAGAAGAACCGCAAAATGACAAAACGGGGAAACACAAAAAGAGATAAAACCCACAAGAACCAGCAAGAACTCAAGAACTCAAGAGGGCACAAGAAAAGTCAAACGATTAAGGAGGAAAAGCGAAACTGCAAATCAGGGTTCTGGCACATGAATTGCACACTTCCACCCCTTCCTATCCACAGCGAGCTCTTTATCAATATTCCACTCCTTCAGGTCCCTCTTCACAGCCTCTGCCCACGTCAAGGTTGGTCGACCTCTACCTCTCTTCACATTTTCGGGACGCCTAATTATTCCGCTGCGCACTGGTGCCTCTTCAGGTCTTCGTTGGATATGTCCAAACTATCTCAAACGATGTTGCATAAGCTTCTCCTCAATTGGCGCCACTCCTACTCTTTCTCGTATATCATCATTCTGGACTCGATCTCCTCTTGTGTGGCCACATATCCAGTGCAACATACGCATCTCTGCCACACTTAGTTGTTGGACATGTCGTCTTTTAGTGGGCCAACATTCTGCTCCATACAGCATTGCCGACCGGATTGCTGTCCAATACAATTTGCCTTTTAGTTTGTGTGGCACCCGGGGGTCGCATAAGACACCCGAAGCTTGCCGCCACTTCAACTATCCAGCTTTAATTCTATGACTGACATCCTCATCGATGTCTCCCTCCTTCTGAAGCATTGATCCTAAGTAACGAAAAGTGTCTTTCTTGGGTACCACTTGACCATCAAGGTTAACATCGCCGTCCTCATACCCCATGGCACTGAAATCACACTTCATATACTCTATTTTAGACCTACTAATCTTAAAACCTTTTGCTTCCAGCGTCTGCCTCCACAATTCCAACTTTTGCGAGACACCACCCCTACTCTCCTCAATAAGTATCACATCATCGGCAAAAAGCATACACCATGGGATATCTCCTTGTATGTCCCTTGTGACCTCATCCATCACAGAAATGTGTCATGTAACTCCGGCTTCCGAATCCTCCTGTGACATAAAGAGAGCTCATATAAGTACTGTAAGATTTTTCATAGAAAAGAAAATTGTGGCAACTGGCAGGGCAATAGATTCTAATGTGATAAATGAAACTGAAGTAAGATAACCTTGAATACAGTGTTGGAGTAGTCTCGAAGGGTGCTACCCCGATTGATGAGAACCGAAAAAAGACCGACACACCGAACTGGTGGAACAATGCTCTTCTCATTAATTTCCCATCTGTCTTTACAAAGCCTCAGAGGGCTCTATTTATAGACGTCCGTAGGACTTTACATGACCAAAATACCCATCTTCACCTACCCCTCTACTCTAGAGTCCGGTCTGGAAGGCAAGGCATTTTGGTCTTCTGGTCGCCACCGCCCAATTGCTCCCGGGACCACCTCTTCCTTTGGGTTCGGCTGGGGCCTACCGAAGTAAGAGCATTCGGCCGTGCTCCTCCGTGCCATCCTGCAAAATCAAAGAGGGAAAGAAGTTCGCATTGTTTCGGCCAAACGCCGGCCGAAAGACATCCTTTCGGTTGAAGAGCGCTCCTGTCGCTACCGAAGTGTGAGCCGAGGCGGTACGAAGCATGCGGCAACCAGCCACAGGTGCACCATCGCTCCCGAGCCGAGACCGCGTCTTTCGGTCGTGCCCGACCGAAAGACATGTACTTGGTCGCCGTAATCAACTAAATCGAGGGTGCGATACCTCTTTGCCCGAAAGCTTTTTCCTTGGCCCCCGACAACCGAAGATCAATCCTTCGGTTTTGGTGCAACCGGCCAAACCGAATGTAGGGGGTGTCCACGCCTGCTGGCCTACCCCAACAGGAGCCCCTTGACATCGAACGTGGTTTATCGGTGACTAGAAACCACTTCGGTGGCAAAAGATCATTCGGTTGAAGAAACCCCCTCGGAGGCGAAGAAGTGAAATGATTCCGGGAGTTTTCTATTTTCGTTCATTTTTCATTTTTAATTAATTTTTTTTTTTTTTTGCGGGAGAAAAAACGACCGCTACCTGGCGGTTGCCGCTGTTTTAGGGCGTCTTGTAGGGAGACGAAATGCCGCTACTGTTTGTCTCGGGGCGCGAGCCCCTCGACACTATAAGAGATCCCCCCGCGCCGGGCGAGGGACACCCCCTGCCATTTGCCGTCTCCTGCTCACCCGTGGAACCCGAGCCCAAGCTCCCTCGGCTTTCGGGTGGACAAGCTTTCGATCCTTCTTCGCCTCCCAAGGTTACCCCTGTCTTCGGGCTCTAGTGCGGTTTAATTTTTCCTCTTTTTATCTTATTTTTACTTTTGGCTTTTCTTCTTTTTCTTCTCCCTTTTGCGGTTTAGGTTGGTAATATTAAGTAGATTACGAATTCATCTTCTTCCCACAAATCCGGGTCGAGTAGCTCGGAATCGGTGAACCGAAACAGATCCGAAACCGTTGGGCCTAAAGGCGTATTCTTCTAGTAGTGATTCATCGATGGCGGCTCTTGGGGGGAATCGCCAACCGAAAGCGACTCATCTTCTTTCGGCGGGCGCCAAGCCGCTGAAAGGGAATGTTTCGGCCGAGGCATCGGCGCACCTGACCGAAGCCGCAGAGGCCGAGCCTGAACCGAAACGGTGATCCCGAGCCGGGATTGGATCAAGAAGGAACCGCTTGGGCCTCCCCCGGCTCAGGCTTTGAGGAGGATGCTGAAAGCGCAAGTTGCGCCCCCACCGAAGGATCCGGAGAGAACCGAGCACCGAAACCCAAGGAAAAGGTTTATTGGGCCGGCCGATCTCGAGTGACCGAATTGGTTCTGGATGGTTATATCGAAGCCGGTTACATGGACCGTCGACGGGCGGGCTGGCTTGCCAGGCTCCTGGGCTAGAAACTACTTCGCGACCGAAACCCCATGAAGCTCTGGTGTTTCGTGACTTTTTTGTTGTGGGTTTACGCTTTCCGTGTGTGGCCTTTCTTTATGAGGTGCTGGAAAGATTTGACGTCCAACTTCATCAGCTTACGCCTAACTCAATTGCTCGCCTGGGGACATTTGTCATGGTCATTGTTGGTATGCCTTATAGCATAATATTACTAGGCAATTAAACATGAAATAAGGGCTTAGAATGAACATCAATATAAGTCTAGGGGTCCAACTAACATATTTCCATGAGTTTTGGTATTCCATGACTTTGCAGGGACTGAACAGATAAAAGCAGATAAGAATGGTGAGAAACCTAAGAGTTTACATCTCATACGATGACAAGACTTGACCGTGAGGCAACTCAACCCAAAACATGGACTAAAACATTCTACAAGACACCAGAAGACACTAGGAGGAAGGAGACATGGTTGTGGCCCAGGGCCCTGGCGATCGCCAGGCCCATCTCTGGCGACCGCCAGGTGGGTCCCACCTGTCAGCCTCTCCTTTCTATGGCGGTTTACCACTGACATTGAGGTTGCATCTATACCGTTGTTCAAGGTCGGTTTGATCCAAGGGTCCCTGTTCATCGCCGATGGCTATATAAGAAGACCACGACCCCGGGGCTAAACCCTAATTCATTCGAATTCATACCGTTCGATTCGATTCATTCTCATCCAAGTCCAACCAAGTCTAGATCTTAAGCCCTAGTTCATCATATTAGAAGTAGTTAGCTACCTAGTTAGCTCTAGAGGAAGTCAAGCTTGCCTTGGATTCCCGATAGTCAAGGAGTAGCGGGAGCAGAGTTTCTCGTGGCTTCTCTCTTGTATCCAATCTGTAAGTATATTTGTTGGAATACAATTGCTATGACTTTGTTCTATATAATGATTATATTCTTAGTGATATGTATCCATGCTTGCTATGATTATATATCTAGTTTAGTAAGTTTGTCTCATATTTTATGCATGGAGTCGTATAGCATCCACTTAGATGATCACTTAGTGGGTGGTAGGCAATGTGTAAATGTGGTGTTTATACAACGTTTACCTGCGACTGCACCCTACATTCCAGGACGTGTGGTAGATCACGGGAGTGACAGTCCTATTGAGTCCTTTGGAGTCCACCCCCCGAATGATAGGCCAAGTTGAGCCATAATTACGGTGATGGTCAAGTTTCGTCCTTGATTGTCATTGGTAATGCTTACCATGTGTAGATGTATTGCAACCTTACCATGATAGCTAGATGTAATTGCACTAATTGTAGTATTCATTGACATATGATTATGAGTAACTTAGGAATATTCTTTCTATTCTTTCTATACAATGTTAATAGCTCATATGATACTAGTGGCATACCATGATCTTAGACTTGGATAGTTATCATTTATTTTTTATCATTTATCTTTATTATGTGACTTATCCTGTTATGAGTATTGTCAGATGCATATGGTTACTCCGCATTATACCACTACAAGTGAATCTCAAGTAAATCCCAAATTAACTTAATCTTTAGATATCCCTATCTCTCTTACTTTCCATAGACTACCCCTTCCCTGTGGTAAAATATAAATACGATACCTGGATAGACTCCCGGTGAAGTGCTACAATGTTATTTCTATCTTTGCGCTTGCAGATATCATGTTCATCTTTTATCAAGGCATATCAAGAATACCATACCCGCATTTCTTAGAGCGTTATTGCTAGGGTGACAGACTAGTATGTAGGTAATGCCTAGAAATGAGTGGTATACCTTGAGTACATATCCTTAGTGAGATTAACTCCACTATGGATAATGATACTGAGATTACACCCCACAACTAACACCGCCTAACTCCGCCTTTGTTGGATCGTGAGATTAACTTCACATCCAAGCTGACAAGTTATGATAGATACCATATACATTTCTTTCGCCTTCCTAATTTGGATCATGTTAGAAATGTCAACAAGCATTTCGGGCCGTTCTTGGGAAGGGTGCTAGTCAAAACCTAAAACAGTGTTTTCCCAATCACATAAGTTATCCTGACGCCGTTTCCAACTTTCCTAGTTTGGAAGGGTGCTAGCCAAAACCTAAACACACATACATGGAATTAAGAGAGATCACTTGCATCACATAATGCATTGAGAACCCATTATCACATACTCAAACAGGCTTACCCCTGTTGTCTACTTGTTTTTAATCTTATGCAGGGTAAATGTATGAATTGGAACAACCGTCCGGATAATTATATTGACAATCCTGAAGAATTAATCAGAAAGGCCAGAGCTAAACTCAGACAAACACCAGCACAGACATCAAGACCTTCTAATTCGGACGTTGATCAAGCTAGGCGAAGCTTATCACCTGAATTTGAGGCTATGGCTACCAAGACACTTCGTGAGTTCTCAGCTCCTACCACGGACAACATCCTCACTGGTCCGAAGGTAGAGGTTGGAGACAATGGTTTTGAACTCAAGCCTGGACTCATCAACATGGTGCAAGCCAGCCAATTCTGCGGAAAGGCACATGAAGACGCGAGTGCTCATCTCCAACATTTCCTGGAGATTTGCAGCACTTTCACTATGAAGGACGTATCCAGAGGCGCCATATTGCTATGCCTATTCCCATTCTCACTCTTGGGGAAGGCAAAGCAATGGTTCTACGCTACAACTTGGGATCTATGTTCCACAGCCTTTCTCTCCAAGTTCTTTCCTATAGGCAAGACGAATGCCTTAAGAGGGAAGATATCCAATTTCCAACAGCAACACGATGAATCTGTCCTGGAAGCGTGGGAGCGTTTCCAAGAATACATTTTAGAATGTCCACATCATGGGATGGAGAAGTGGCTGCTCATGCAAACTTTCTACCACAGGCTAGTTCCTAGTGCTCGTGAGACGATGGATGCTACAGCAGGAGGTGCTTTCTTATCACTTACATTAACCAATGCTACAGAGCTTGTGGAGAAGATGGCTTCCAACCAAAGTTGGAATGAAGAACGTCAACCCCGCAAGAGAGGAATGCACCAACTGAAAGAGGTAGATATGCTATCTGCCAAGATGGACCTAATCATGAAGAAGCTCGAGGATAGAGTTCCTCAACCCAAGGAGGTCATGCAAATTCAAGATTCCTGCATAACATGTGAAGAATGTGGAAACACAGGCCACACTGGCAGGAATTGCCCAGAGATTGTGGAGGACATCAACTTCATCAATAATAACAACAACAACTATCGTCCTCAACAGAATCAAGGTTGGAACGAACAGAGGCCCAACTACCAAGGCAACTACCAAGGTAATAATCAAGGTAATAATTTTAATAATTATAATCAACCTTCTTTGAGAGACCTAGTTCTTAGCCAAGGTAAGACCATGGAGAATCTATCTAGGAAGATAGCTTCCAATGATAAAGCTCTAGAACTTATCAACACTAGAATGGAAAGCTTTTCTTCAGCAATTAAAAATCAACATAGCTTTAATAAGATGATAGAGTCTTAGATTTCTCAGCTGGCAACTTCTGTTCCGCTAACCACACCAGGTAAGATTTCGGGCCAGCCGGAAGAATTAGAATCTGCAAATCTTGTCGATATCTTTAATGCAGGTCACTACTATAGAGAGACCTCAGGAAGCAACTGGTTGGATGACTCTATGCCACCCAAGAAGGAAGATCCAGGAAGGCCAGTCATTACGATCCAGATAGGACCACACACCTTCGACAATGCTCTATGTGACTTCGGCTCAAGCGTCAACATCATGCCTAAGGTAATATATGAAAAGATTCATGGTGAACCACTCTTGTATACAACCATGTGCTTGCAGCTGGCAGATCAGTCACTATGCTATCCCAAGGGGATACTTGAAGACGTGTGTGTGGGAATTAGAGGTTCTTATGTACCAGCAGACTTCGCAGTCGTGGAAACAGGAGGAAGCGAAAGATCAACGATCATACTTGGTCGACCATTCCTGAGCTCAGCTAAAGCTATCATCTACGCCGACAGTGCGAAGATTTGTTTCAACATTAGAGGGAGAAAGGAGAAGTTCAACTTCAAAAACAAGACACATACCTCACCTGCTCACCCGCAATGGTCTTATTCATATTTGCCAGAACCAAAGATCGAGACCTTCAATAAGAATAAAAAGAAGAACCAGAATAGATACAAGAAGGCGCAACCTACAAAGGTAATGGTGGTTAATAAGGTAAGTTCTGAAAATGACCATCTACTTCCATCTCCAATGCTTCGCAAGCAAGATGATCCAGGTACTCCTACCATCGCATGCTCTATTAATTATTTAACTTTCAATAATACATTCTGCGATACAGGGTCCGGCATCAACTTAATGGCAAAGGTAACATATGAACTATTATTTGGGAAATTGCCCTTGCAACCAACATTTGTGCAGTTGCAGATGGCAGACCAATCATACAGGGTTCCAGAAGGAATTGCTAAAGATGTACCAGTCAAAATCATGGACCACTATGTCCTCACTGACTTTATAGTCATGGACATGGGGAAAGATGAAGATCCTCCAATAGTGCTTGGGAGACCGTTCCTCAACACTACACGCGCCATCATCTACATCCATACAGGAGAGATTCACTTTCAGTTTCCTACAGAAAAGGTACGTGTGTTCTTTAATAGTTATAATAATTATGAGAAACCCAAGAAAAGCAGGTCAGCTCGTCGCCGCCAAAGAAGGCAGTGGATTAAAGATTCAGGAGGTGAGAAGGTAAGTGAAGAGATTAAATCCCTTACACCTGAACCATCCATGGAGAAAGAAGAATCAACCACTCCAGAGAAGAGTCCACCAGCTAAGCTAAAGTGGAGGAAGAAGAAGACATCTCCCAAATCATCATCAGAAGAGACAATAGAATCATCAGTGCCACCAATTGTGACAACTGATGTACCATGGGAGTAAAGAGCGTAACTAGACGTCCCGTTCGGAGGACTCTAATCGCCGAATCCTCACCGAAAGGTAACTCGGTAGTTATCCATATTTAAATTCCCAAAGATTGCATATTTATCTTTTAGCATCTTATATCTCGCATTTGAAAACAACAAAAATATTTTGTGCTTTGTTCTGTGAAAAACCTTAAAGCCCCATGCTAGTAACCTCGAGGCTTAACCCTCTAGGCTATTTGCTGTGGTGGCATAAAAATAAAATAAAGATGCATAAGTACTTTATCTTTTCTTGCATAGAAAAAAAAATAAAAATCCAAAAAATATATATATATCCCAGGCAACCTAAAAGCAATGTGGTTAACCCCTAATGCTTAATCAAGTTCCACTAGCTTTGTTGTCTATTTGAGTTCAGCAGGGATTTTTGAAAGGAGAAAAGACATGATAGGTGCCACCATTGTCGCCATCTACCTCAACTTCTACAACAACCACACTTCAACCCAGCTTGGGAGAGTGCACCCCGATTATCCCGATAAGTATCTCTATCTATTTTATAGTATTAATATTATTAGTTAAATATTTGGTTTGCTATAGAGTTTGTTAAGAGTCTAGTTTTATAAAGTCTAATCGTTTAAAGAGTCGTTTGTTAGAGTGTGAGAATAAAATGATCAAGAGAGAGTGTACACCGTTTGCTTTGCTCAACTAAAATGAACCCTAAAATTTGCCAACATGGAGATGATGAATAGTTGCTCCGCCATAATTTCTTTCTAGTACCTAGCTTTCAAGCTTAATTTCTCTTAAGCTCTAAATGCAAAACTGCTTTGACTTGAGATTTACTCTAAACCTGAAACCTGTGGGTTGCAAATGCTTGCTCTAAAGTCTAGGTAATTGACGGATATGATATAAGATAGTCTCGAGCTGCTATTGATCTTACTCCTAGTGACACTAGATTTCTGGAGATTTATCTTTTGAAAATATGAAAATGCACATGATAAGTTCTTGTGTGACAGAGTGTTGAACCTTCTACCACAGCCATATATACATGCTCCCTAGATTAGGAAAAACCCTTTTGAGATATATATAGGCTGCTTGCTTTGCATTGAGTTTGTTCAATCTTTGTGACCCTTAGAAACTTGTCATGCTGATCATGTACACTCTACCTCATTCCATCTCGCTACATTTCCACTCAACTCGACTCCATTCACCTATATGCTATTTCCACCCTGGAAGTACGCATCCACCATATACACCCATTACACCACTATCCATTCACTATAGCCACCAAAAATGTTCTACTCCTATCTTGGGAGAGAGCAACCAAAAAAATATTCCCTATACCCATCCACACATTTCTAGCCAATATCTTACAAAGCTCCATAACATTTGTCTATCTCTCAAAAGTTATTGCAAAAGAGATTTGGGTTGTAGTTCAAAAAAAAAAGAGAGAAAAGAAAAAAATAAAGGAGAGTTAAAAAATGGACAAGTGTCCACTAAAAACAATGGGTACTTAGATGCTCGTCTCTCCATAAAAGAAAAATAAAGAAAAAGAAAGAGATACAGCCCAAGTTCTCCTAAAGTTTCCAGATTCCAAAGAGAGATGATTCCTCAAGGAGCAAAAGTAGAATTAGGCTTTCCCCTCATTCATTCCATATACCTTACTATATTCCCTACCATAATATCCACTATATTCTATCCACCATACACATGCACCACTTGATCAGTGTGACTCGTGACTTTGGATCCATTGCTTGAATTTACAATATATGCTTAGTAAGTAGATGTAGTTTCTCCTACCTATGAGCTCCAGATATAAGCCTTAGATATAGGGTGAGAGAGAAGAAGGCATAGTGTGCTACTTGTCTTAGCTAAAAATACCACATATTATGAGAGAAAGGCAACACAACCTTATTGCCTTAGAGAGGATCCACAAATACCACAAATGAGGGACTAGAGAGGGTCACACCAAAAGGAACTTTGAGTTTTATTGAAGACTTATAAAAACTCTAGAAGGACAGTTGAACAAAAGATTTTGAGATATAGTGCTTGACTTGGACTGTTCTATCTTTCAATTGCCCAAGATTGAAGAAAAGGTTATAAGCCCCAAAGGAAAAAGGTAATATGGGTAAGTTGAAGGTTGAAAAAGTTTATTTTTACCCGAGAGAAATTTTGTTTGAAAGCATGTGTACTCTAGAGGTGTGAAAGCGTTGCAGCAACTCCTGATCCAAGTAGTTAATATAATATGACAAGTCTTGCTAGGGACTAGTAAGAGGTAAGCTTGGGGGAGCTTATTGGTATGCCTTATAGCATAATATTACTAGCCAATTAAACATGAAATAAGGGCTTAGAATGAACATCAATATAAGTCTAGGGGTCCAACTAACTGTTGGTGTTTCTTAGCGTAAGCAGAATAGTCCGCAAGCGCACGGAAATACCGTTGTAGCACTTCACCCTAAGTGTTCAAGGTATCGATTTCCACGAGGAAACGGGTGTTAAGTCGGGGCTCGACTAGCTACCGGGAGGAAGATGGAAAGGGTGAATCGGGTAGTGAGTCTCTACTACGGCGGATTTTCCTAAAGCCAAATTACTTCTTTTTCTTATACGTTCACGTAGCCACCGGCTCTCCCCCTCGGTGCGCGAAGGGTCCGGCCTCCGGACTATCGCACAACCGGACGTGGAGGAATACTAAGGTCAAAACAGGCTGTCACCACCGCCGCCTACCTCACTACCGTGGACTGATTGGTAAACGAGGGTGACGTGTAGTTTAGACACCACGTCTACACTACTTATCACGTACTCTAGCATTGGCCAGGAGCATCCGTCTTCATCAGGAGTCCTCTACTAGAGCATCTACCGTTATGGTAAACAACGAACCGGTGAACGTATAATTAAAGTAATAATTTAAACTTCGAAGATAATTGTCGTAGATAGAAAACGGATCTCTTACTCAAACCCGGTAGGATGATCCGTAGAGGTACAAGTGCGGAGACGGAGCCGACAAGTTCGAACTCCGTCCACTTTGCGTAGGGGTCGCTACTCCTCTTCTCCACACTTCCTCCTCTCTCACTCCCTTCTACTTCTAACTTGGCTCCTTTCCTCTACTCCAATGTGTACTAAATGTGATGTGTGAGTGAATGGAGTGTAATGATGTGTATGATGATCAATGTGATATGTTATGATGAGGGGTGCCTCTCTTTATATAGTGGAGAGGAGGAGGGAATGGAGGGCTCCCCTTGCTTCGAGCTGTTCTTGGCGGGAACGAAAATTTGCACCGCATGCAACCGCCGCTTGAAAGTCGCCCGAACCGCCCCGGAGAAAGGGCGGGAACATCCGCCGAAAATCTGCGCCGGCGCCCCGCCGATGGGCGGCCGGCCCAAGTTTGGCCCGGCTTGAGCCGGGCTTTTCGCGTGCCGCCTTTTGGTCCACTTTGTTTCACCATCACGTAGGTGCGTCGGCCCGTTTTTTCGCTCGATTTCGGTGCGGTGGCCTTCCCTTTGACAAGGCGCAATCCTGATTTTGCGCTTTCTTTGTTGATTGGGCGTATTTGTACTAGTTTCCACTTTTGTTCCTACAAAATATGTTTTTGACAATACAAGTGGAACTAGGTTAGAAATAAATGCATATGCACCATGAGATTGCTTATTTCCCTTGGAATGAACCCGAGTTGGTGGTATAAAATGCTTGATAATGGCCGCCAACAATTCCCCCACACTTGGCTTTTACTGTCCTCGAGTAAAGTTGAACTTTTTTTTAGGGGTTTCGTAAGGTCGTTTCCTTTGTCAATATCAAAAAAAATGTTCTACCACATTATCTTAAACGATCATGCGATGGAGATAAGCGGGGAGTTCTTTTCTTTCTACTTACACTTTGCACAAATAGACTTGGTTGCTTTCAAAATTTAAAAAGAATTTTTTTTTTTTATGTTCCCGGTTCTAATCAAACTTGAGAGTACTAACAAAATTGCTTACTTCCTTGTATGAAATGTCAAGTCAAATTCTAGATTTAATGGAGGAAGTGTCATATTCCTAGATCAAAGATGTGCATATGAGAAATGTTTCTTTTTAGCTATGATGCCTCTTTGCTTTCAAAGAGTCATGGGCTTGCTGCTCTTTTTTTGGAGAAGTGGGCTCTTCTCGCCCTCGGACACTTATCCGTTATTTCTTCTCTTTCTTTTTTTTGGAGAAGTGGGCTCTACTCGCCCTCGGACACTTGTCCATTATTTCTTCTCTTTTTTTTTTTTTATATAGATAGGCGGGCATCGACGTACCCATTGTTTTTATATGGGGGCATGTGCCCATTTCTAGCATAGCCCATGCCTTTGAAGCATAAAGGGTTCATCATAATTTAGATTACCAATTTATTTGTGCAATGTGTTTTTTGATCTTGGGATTATGAAACTTCCTCAACATTTAATCTTTTTGAATTTGACAAGATTCAATGAATAAGGAAGTAGCTATTTGTTACTAATTCAGGTTTTGATTATCCCAGAACATGATATAAATATATATATATATATAGGTAACCCAAGTCTTATTTGTGCAGGGAAAGAGAAATTCAAGTAATCATGCTATCTCTCAAAGCATAAAAGTTCAAATAACGTGTGGTTTTCTTTTTTCTAACAGATTGACAACAAGGATAAAGTTTGTCTAAGTTTTTAAGTTTGCAAGTGAATTTTATCTCCCCACACTTGTTTCTTTTATAGAAGTTAACGAAAAATTATAGAGAAACAAGTGTACGAGAAAAATATTCAAAGACAAACTTTATTGAACTTCGAAATTACAAAGTAAATGAATGGAAATAAAACATGAAGAATTCAAAAAATTCTGAAATAATCGGTAATTTTGAATCCTTTTTTATTTTTTCAGCTAGACGGTCTAATTTCTCATTAAACCCACGACGCATAGTCGTAAGGGAATCCTCTAGATTTTTCACTTCTAATTTTGCTATAGCTACTTCGTTATGGATTCTTTCTATCCTTGTGTGTAGGCTGGCGATCCTTGTGTTGACCACTTTGCAAGTGTAATTTTCTTCTTAGGTTTTTCCTCCTCACTATCACCGAAAAAAAAAGGAGGCTGTCCCCCTCGATAGGAGGGCTCCCTAGTGGTGGCCTTGATCCTTTTTGACTACGTGTCTTTGGCTTTTTTGAGGGTAGTTTTTCCTACGATTTTTCCTATCGGTGGTTTTATTTGAGCGGAAGTCGTGGTTGATTTGGATGACGGCTTCACGGAGATGAGTTTTTGCGTTGGGTTTGTTTGTTTTTACGGGAGGTTTAGGGATCTGGTTCATGTTAGGTGAACCTTTGTTCTTGGCCGGGAAGGATGGCACGGGAGTTTTGATAGGTGGTAAGATTGCCAAAGGTTGGTGACACTAACATGGCTTCATCTATTTCTTCCGGGTTTTCTTGGAATGGCTCAATGTCTAGTCCTAAGGCGAGGTATAAAGCTTTGTTGTTTCCCATGGACAAAGTTGAGCAAGTAAGGATGAGGGAGAAGAGATGGTTTTGGTGTGATTTTCCATGAGAAGCTTGGGGTTCAATTTATAGAGTTTTGCGTCGAACCGTGGACCGTGCACCACAAATGTTGGGATAGGATCGCTGGGATTAATCCATGTGAGAAAACAGGAGGCACGGGGCGCAAAAGCGGGCCGCCCCCCGATCTTGCGCCGGCTTGCGCCGCGACTTTTTCCCATGATCATTATCTTATCTGAACTCTTTTTGCTATAGTGGTGCAACGGGAAAAACCCGGTTTAGGCGATGTTTTCTTTATTTTAGAAAAAGAAAAAGAAAGGGAAAAAGAAAAAAAGTTATGTGCTTTTTTTTTTTTATTTAATAGTTTTATTGTGTTTTCTTTCCAATATGTTGGTAGCAATTATGGAATTATTTTTATATTGTTCAAAATCTACCAACTTTATTTTCTCTATATATTTATTTGGAGAAGGCTCAAGGAAAAAACTTTTAAACGCGTTGGCCATTTACCTTTGATAAATTACGAATCGTCGGTGATGGTGATTGCGCCATGAGGTGCGGCGTCGGCGGCGGTGTATGGCCCCTTCCATTTGCTTGTGCGGCTTCCCTCCACCGAATAGCTTCACACGAGTTAAAGAGTAATACCTTGTCTCCTTCATGGAAAGTTTTACGTTGGATTCGGTGGTCGTGCCATCTTTTTGTTCTTTCTTTGTATAGCTTGGCACTTTTTGTGATACGCCTTCTCCCTCCATTCCTCTAGCTTCGGTTAACCTGTTTTTTTGTCTATTTTTCCCGGCTAGCTTAAGGTCCATGTTCCATGTCTTGATTGCCCAATAGGCTCGATGTTCGAGTTCTCTTGGCAAGTGACAACTTTTTCCATAGACCGGTTGGAATGGTGTCATGTCAATGGGGGTCTTATAAGCTGTCTGTATGCCCGAGTGCATCGGGGAGCTTGTCTTTCCAACCCTTCCCCCCATTGCATTGACGGTTTTTACTGCCGAGAATGTTCTTGATTTGCTTAATGTTCTTGATTTGCTTGTTGGATGTTTTACGCTTGGCGCTTGTTTGAGGATGGTAAGGTGTGGCTATATTGTGCTTAGATCCCTCTCTCGTAAGAAAGCTCGAAAGGATCTGTCTATGAAGTGTGATCCTCCATCACTTATGACCATCCTTGGTGTTCCAAACCTTGGAAAAATGATCTCATGGAACATTTTTTACGGCATGTTTGGCATCGGCGGCAGGGCATGCGAGCTTCGACCCACTTGGACATGTAGTCGATTTGCGATGAGGATGTACTCACTATCATGGGACTTTGGGAAAGGTCCCATGAAGTCAATACCCCAAACATCGAAGACTTCCACTTGGAGATTGTAGTTGAGGGGCATTGCATTTCTTGATGTGATTCCTCCTTGCGGTGACACTTTTGACATCTTCTCGATGAATTCTCTTGTGTCTTGGTACATCGTTGGCGGAAGAATCCACACCGCCCAAATCTTGGCTTGAGTGCGATGTACTCCATAATGGCCTCCGTGCGGGGCTGCATGGCATTTTTCAATGATTTGCTGTCCCTCTCTGGTGGGTACACATCTCCTTAGCATGCCGTCAGCACATACTCCGTATAGGTACGGATCATCCCACAGGTGGCAGCGACTCTCAACTTGCAACTTGTGCCTGGATTCGCCGGGTGGTACGTAACCTGAAACCATGTAATTCACAATGTCTGCATACCATGGGGTTACGTCCTCCACCTTGAGGAGCATGTCGTCGCGTAGGAAATTGTTGATCGGTAACTCCTGCATGTTAGTGAATTGCAAACGCGACAAATGATCCGCAACGGTGTTCTCTACTCCTTTCTTGTCTTTAATTTCTAAATCAAATTCTTGGAGTAAGAGAATCCATCTTATTAATCTGGGTTTAGCGTCTTTCTTAGTGAGCAAGTATTTCAATGCAGCATGATCGGTGTAGACAATTACTTTGGATCCCACTAAGTAAGACCTAAACTTATCGATAACAAACACTACAGCCGGGCTCTTTTTTCAGTTGTGGCGTAATTTAATTGAGCTCCATTTAGTGTTTTGCTGGCATAGGCAATCGCGTGATGCTTTTTATCTTTGGTTTGGCCAAGGACCGCACCAACGGCGTAATCACTAGCATCACACATGATTTCAAAAGGCAGCGACCAATCCGGTGGTTGGATGATTGGCGCTGAGATGAGTGCTTTCTTAATGGTGAGAAAAGCTTTCATGCACTCATCGGTGAACTTAAAAGGCACATCCTTAGCTAGCGTGCTTGTTAACGGTCTAGAAGTTTGTGAGAAATCTTTTATGAACCATCTATAAAATCTGCGTGGCCTAGAAAGCTACGGATTCCTTTCACGTTCACGCGGGGGGAGGTAGTTTTTCAATCACTTCAATTTTTGCTTTATCTACCTCAATCCCTCTCTCGGACACTAGGTGTCCAAGGGCGATGCCCTCTCGGACCATGAAATGGCACTTTTCCCAATTTAGTACCAGGTCCTTCTCTTGGCATCGTTGCAAGACTCGATCTAAATTCTCAAGACAGTTGTCAAAGGTTTTTCCATAGACGGAGAAATCGTCCATGAATACCTCCATGATTTCTTCAATCATGTCCGAGAATGTCGATATCATGCACCGTTGGAATGATGCGGGTGCATTACACAACCCGAACGACATTCTCCTATATACGTCACGTTCCATACGGGCATGTCAAAGTTGTCTTGCTTTGATCATCGGGGTGGATGGGAATTTGGTGATAACCTGAATACCCATCGAGGAAACGAAGAAAGAGTGTTTTGCTAACCGCTCCAACATTTCATCAATGAAGGGGAGCGAAAGTGATCTTTCTTTGTTGCCGCATTGAGTTTTCGGTAATCAATGCACATTCTCCACCCCCTGGTGACGGCACGCCGTGGAATTAATTCATTTTTAGCGTTTTCAATTACCGTCATGCCCCCTTTCTTGGGTACCACCTGGGCGGGGCTAACCCGGTCGGCCGTGTGGTGCGGGATAGATTATCCCGGCGTGAAGAAGTTTGAGGACTTCCTTCTTCCGCGACTTCTCTCATCTCATTATTGAGCCGGCGTTGTGGTTCGGCGTGAGGGTGATTTTTCGGGTCAACGGGGATGCGATGAGAGCAAATTAGAGGGCTAATCCCTTTTTAGATCATGTAATGAATACCCGAAGACCGTCCTATGTTTTTCTAGTATTTTAATCAATTTGGATGACTCCTCGTCGGTTAGTTTGTCACCGATGATTACGGGAGCATTTTTATCATTGTTTAGAAAAACATAGCGCAATCCTTCGAGGAAGGGCTTTTAGCTCAATGGGAGGTGGTGTCGTTTCTTCTTCTTTAGGGAGATCGATAAATTCATCTATCTCGCTAATTTCTTCGATGAAGAATTTGGAGTCTCTTTCTAAGGATTCTTCGGGAGTTTCAAAAGGTATTTTTGGCACCACCTCTATGGTTGTTATTGGGGACGGGGGTTCAGCTATTGTGTTTTTGGATTGTTGTATGGGTAGCGTGAACGTGTCCCTACCTAATTTGACATCTAACTCCCCCTGTGTTTGGTGGATCGTGAATAATTTTTTTCTAGGGGATGGCCAATTAGAATGTCGAAATCCTCAATGTCAAAGATGTGAAAATCAAGGCTCATTCCGACACCTTCATGGTAAAGAGAAACATTGTGTAAAACCCCCAACCCTTGGAGAGTTGAACGCATATCAGCTCTAAAAGTTTTTATTGTGGGCCAAGCGTTTCTCTTCCTCAAAATAAGTTTGGGCATAAGTTTGTGACATGATGTTGATGCCCACGGTTGGGTTATACAATATCTTGTTTTTCTGTTTTTTTTTATTATGCATTGAATGGGGAACGAGGAGTACAATTCGAATTTCTTGAGAAGACGACTCATTCTCGTGTACCCATTCGCCGCTCATGAAAGATGTTAACCCCATGATTGACTCTCGTAGAGAGTCTATGCTCAAAGGTTCTCTAGGGGTGACAGAGGCTGGTGGTCTCTTTACCGGCTTCGTATCTCGAGGTGTTTCCAAAATCTTCAAGAAAAAAAACGTCCTCGATATACGGAGGTCTCCCGTAAGGGGGTTCCTCCATTGGTTCGAGTGCGTATTTTTAGAGGTTCGGCTTGAGGCGGCGAAACCTCGTTGGACATCGGCTCAACACGGATGGGTTCTAGAGGAGGGGTGTTTTCAAGAATTCGGTCTAAAAGGGCTTCCCCTTCCTCTCGGGTTTTGTGTGTAAACGACCCTCCCGCGGTCGTGTCTAACTGTAGGGCGGAACTCTCTAGTCAAACCTAGCCGAAAATGCCGAAGCGGCACATGGTTGGGAATGGATAGTTACGGACCGGACCTCGTTAAAATTGAGAATCGTCCCCTGGGCTGCACCTAACGACTCCTTCTCCCCCCATTTGCAGTTATCTCTTGGCGAAGGGAAGCAATTCGGGATATAGGGAAGAAAGCTTGGCAAAACTTTGCCCGCAATTCCTCCCAATCACCGCTACCTTCCCTACGTTGTGGTCGAACCATCAAGCTTTCGCTCTCTCTTCAAGCGAGAAAGGGAATAGCTTCCACCTCAACGTGTCTTGTGACATGCCTTCAATGGTGAGGCAAGCACGAAGTTGCTCAAACTCCCTCGGTGATGGTATGGATTTTTTTCGTAATCATATCCCGAGAAGGATTGATCTCGAACCATGGCCGATAGGCCGTGCGGAGCTCATAACTTCGAAGGCGTGATGGGCTTCGAAGAAGATGGGCGTTCTAAGAGCTCGCCTCTTGGAGCGAGCAGTTTTGCAATAGTTGGGTGCTCCATAATTTTTTTAGATTTTTGTTTTAATGGCGGGGGTGGAAATGGATAATGTAGGATACGGGTAGACTAGGTTCGAGGACTATAACGACAACCGTTCCCGGCAACGGCGCCGAAATGCTTGTTGGTGTTTCTTAGCGTAAGCGAAATAGTCATAGCGCACGGAAATACCGTTGTAGCACTTCACCGGAAGTGTTCGGGGTATCGATTTCCACGAGGGAACGGGTGTTAAGTCGGGGCTCGACTAGCTACCGGGAGGAAGATGGAAAGGGTGAATCGGGTAGTGAGTTTCTACTACGGCCGGATTATCCTAAAGCCAAATTACTTCTTTTCTTATACGTTCACGTAGCCACCGGCTCTCCCCAAGTGCGCGGAAAGGGTCCGGCCTCCGGACTCTTGCACAACCGGGACGTGGAGGAATACTAAGGTCGAACAGGGCTGTCACCACCGCCGCCTACCTCACTACCGTGGACCGGATTGGTAAACGAGGGTGACGTGTAGTTTAGACACCACGTCTACACTACTTATCACGTACTCTAGCATTGGCCAGGAGCATCCGTCTTCATCAGGAGTCCTCTACTAGAGCATCTACCGTTATGGTAAACAACGAACCGGTGAACGTATAATTAAAGTAATAATTTAAACTCGAAGATAATTGCTGTAGATAGAAAACGGATCTCTTACTCAAACCAAGGGATGATCCGTAGAGGTACAAGTCGCGAGAGACGGAGCCGACAAGTTCGAACTCCGTGCGCCTTGGGGCGAGGGGTCGCTACTCCTCTTCTCCACACTTCCTCCTCTCTCACTCCCTTCTACTTCTAACTTGGCTCCTTTCCTCTACTCCAATGTGTACTAAATGTGATGTGTGAGTGAATGGAGTGTAATGATGTGTATGATGATCAATGTGATATGTTATGATGAGGGGTGCCTCTCTTTATATAGTGGAGAGGAGGAGGGAATGGAGGGCTCCCCTTGCTTCGAGCTGTTCTTGGCGGGAACGAAAATTTGCACCGCATGCAACCGCCGCTTGAAAGTCGCTCCGAACCGCCAGAGAAAGGGCGGAACATCCGCCGAAAAATCTGCGCCCGCCGCCGCGATGGGCGGCCGGCCCAAGTTTGGCCCGGCTTGAGCCGGGCTTTCGCGTGCCGCCTTTTGGTCCACTTTGTTTCACCATCCACGTAGGTGCGCGTCGGCCCGTTTTTTAAACCGATTTCGATCCGTTGGCCTTCCTTTTGACAAGGCGCAATCCCGATTTTGCGCTTTCTTTGTTGATTGGGCGTTTTGTACTAGTTTCCACTTTTGTTCCTACAAACTATGTTTTTGACAATACAAGTGGAACTAGGTTAGAAATAAATGCATATGCACCATGAGATTGCTTATTTCCCTTGAATGAACCCGAGTTGGTGGTATAAAATGCTTGATAATGGCCGCCAACAATTCCCCACACTTGGCTTTTACTCGCCCCTCGAGTAAAGTTGAACTTTTTTTTTTAGGGGTTTCGTAAGGTCGTTTCCTTTGTCAATATCAAAAAAATGTTCTACCACATTATCTTAAACGATCATGCGATGGAGATAAGCAGGAGTTCTTTTCTTTCTACTTACACTGCACAAATAGACTTGGTTGCTTTCAAAATTTAAAAAGAATTTTTTTTTTTGTTATGTTCCTGGTTCTAATCAAACTTGAGAGTACTAACAAAATTGCTTACTTCCTTGTATGAAATGTCAAGTCAAATTCTAGATTTAATGGAGGAAGTGTCATATTCCTAGATCAAAGATGTGCATATGAGAAATGTTTCTTTTTAGCTATGATGCCTCTTTGCTTTCAAAGAGTCATGGGCTTGCTTGCTCTTTTTTTTTGGAGAAGTGGGCTCTTCTAAGCCCTCGGACACTTATCCGTTATTTCTTCTCTTTTTTTTTTTTTTTTGAAGTGGGCTCTACTACGCCTCGGACACTTGTCCATTATTTCTTCTCTTTTTTTTTTTTATATATAGATAGGCGGGCATCGACGTACCCATTGTTTTTATATGGGGGCATGTGCCCATTTCTAGCATAGCCCATGCCTTTGAAGCATAAAGGGTTCATCATAATTTAGATTACCAATTTATTTGTGCACATGTGTTTTGATCTTGGGATTATGAAACTTCCTCAACATTTAATCTTTTGAATTTGACAAGATTCAATGAATGATAAGGAAGTAGCTATTTGTTACTAATTCAGGGTTTTGATTATCCCAGAACATGATATAAATATATATATATATATATATAGGTAACCCAAGTCTTATTTGTACAGAAAGAGAAATTCAAGTAATCATGCTATCTCTCAAAGCATAAAAGTTCAAATAACGTGTGGTTTTCTTTTTCTAACAGATTGACAACAAGGATAAAGTTTGTCTAAGTTTTTAAGTTTGCAAGTGAATTTTATCTCCCCCACACTTGTTTCTTTTATAGAAGTTAACAGAAAAAATTATAGAGAAACAAGTGTACGAGAAAAATATATTCAAAGACAAACTTTATTGAACTTCGAAATTACAAAGTAAATGAATGGAAATAAAACATGAAGAATTCAAACGACTGAAATAATCGGTAATTTTGAATCCTTTTTATTTTTTTTCAGCTAGACGGTCTAATTTCTCATTAAACCCACGACGCATAGTCGTAAGGGAATCCTCTAGATTTTTCACTTCTAATTTTGCTATAGCTACTTCGTTATGGATTCTTTCTATCCTTGTGTGTAGGCTGGCGATCCTTGTGTTGACCCTTTGCAAGTGTAATTTTCTTCTTAGGTTTTTCCTCCTCACTATCACCGAAAAAAAGCCAGGAGGCTGTCCCCGATAGGAGGGCTCCCCTAGTGGTGGCCTCGATCCTTTTGACTACGTGTGTCTTTGGCTTTTTGAGGGTAGTTTTTCCTACGATTTTTCCTATCGGTGGTTTTATTTGAGCGGAAGTCGTGGTTGATTTGGATGACGGCTTCACGGAGATGAGTTTTGCGTTGGGTTTCTTTGTTTTCGGGAGGTTTAGGGATCTGGTTCATGTTAGGTGAACCTTTGTTCTTGACCGGGAAGGATGGCCTGGGAGTTTTGATAGGTGGTAAGATTGCCAAAGGTTGAGCCGACACTAACATGGCTTCATCTATTTCTTCTTCCGGTTTTCTTGGAATGGCTCAATGTCTAGTCCTAAGGCGAGGTATAAAGCTTTGTTGTTTCCCATGGACAAAGTTGAGCAAGTAAGGATGAGGGAGAAGAGATGGTTTTGGTGTGATTTTCCATGAGAAGCTTGGGGTTCAATTTATAGAGTTTTGCGTCGAACCGTGACCGTGCACCACGTGCCGGTTGGGATAGGATCGGCCGGGATTAATCCATGTGAGAAAACAGGAGGCACGGGGGGCAAAAAGCGGGCCGGCCGCCCCAGTGCGCCGGCTTGCGCACGACTTTTTCCCATGATCATTATCTTATCTGAACTCTTTTGCTATAGTGGTGCAATGGGGAAAAACCCAGTTTAGGCGATGTTTTCTTTATTTTAGAAAAAGAAAAAGAAAGGGAAAAAGAAAAAGTTATGTGCTTTTTTTTTTATTTAATAGTTTTATTGTGTTTTCTTTCCAATATGTTGGTAGCAATTATGGAATTATTTTTATATTGTTCAAAATCTACCAACTTTATTTTCTCTATATATTTATTTGGAGAAGGCTCAAGGAAAACTTTTAAACGTTGGCCATTTACCTTTGATAAATTACCTGAATCGCCGGTGATGGTGATTGCGCCATGAGGTGCGACGTCGATGACGGTGTATGGCCCCTTCCATTTGCCGTGTAGCTTCCCTCCACCGAATAGCTTCACACGAGTTAAAGAGTAATACCTTGTCTCCTTCGTGGAAAGTTTTTACATTGGATTCGGTGGTCGTGCCATCTTTTGTTCTTTCTTTGTATAGCTTGGCACTTGTGATACGCCTTCTCCCTCCATTCCTCGTAGCTCGGTTAACTATTTTTGTCTATTTTTCCCGGCTAGCTTAAGGTCCATGTTCCATGTCTTGATTGCCCAAGAGGCTCGATGTTCGAGTTCTACGGCAAGTGACAACTTTTCCATAGACCGCTGGAATGGTGTCATGTCAATGGGGGTCTTATAAGCTGTCCCCGTATGCCCGAGTGCATCGGGGAGCTTGTCTTTCCACCCTTCCCCATTGCATTGACGGTTTTTCTCGCAGAATGTTCTTGATTTGCTTAATGTTCTTGATTTGCTTGTTCGATGTTTTACGCTTGGCGCTTGTTTGAGGATGGTAAGGTGTGGCTATATTGTGCTTAGATCCCAGCTCTCGTAAGAAAGCTCGAAAGGATCTGTCTATGAAGTGTGATCCTCCATCACTTATGACCATCCTTGGTGTTCCAAACCTTGGAAAAATGATCTCATGGAACATTTTTACGCATGTTTGGCATCGGCGGCAAGGCATGCCGTGAAGCTTCGACCCACTTGGACACGTAGTCGATCATGCGATGAGGATGTACTCACTATCATGGGACTTTGGGAAAGGTCCCATGAAGTCAATACCCCAAACATCGAAGACTTCCACTTGGAGATTGTAGTTGAGGGGCATTGCATTTCTTGATGTGATTCCTCCTTGCGGTGACACTTTTGACATCTTCGATGAATTCTCTTGTGTCTTGGTACATCGTTGGCCAGAAGAATCCACACTGCCAAATCTTGGCTTGAGTGCGATGTACTCCATAATGGCCTCCGTGGGGGCTGCATGGCATTTTTCAATGATTTGCTTGTCCCTCTCTCGGTGGGTACACATCTCCTTAGCATGCCGTCGGCACATACCCGTATAGGTACGGATCATCCCACAGTGTGGCGGCGACTCTCAACTTGCAACTTGTGCCCGGATTCGCCCCGGTGGTACGTAACACGAAACCATGTAATTCACAATGTCCGCATACCATGGGGTTACGTCCTCCACCTTGAGGAGCATGTCGTCGCGTAGGAAATTGTTGATCGGTAACTCCCCGCATGTTAGTGAATTGCAAACACGACAAATGATCCATAACGGTGTTCTCTACTCCTTTCTTGTCTTTAATTTCTAAATCAAATTCTTGGAGTAAGAGAATCCATCTTATTAATCTGGGTTTAGCGTCTTTCTTAGTGAGCAAGTATTTCAATGCAAAGCATGATCGGTGTAGACAATTACTTTGGATCCCACTAAGTAAGACCTAAACTTATCGATAGCAAACACTACAGCCAGGAGCTCTTTTTCGCCAGTGGCGTAATTTAATTGAGCTCCATTTAGTGTTTTGTCGGCATAGGCAATCGCGTGATGCTTTTTATCTTTGGTTTGGCCAAGGACCGCACCAACGGCGTAATCACTAGCATCACACATGATTTCAAAAGGCAGCGACCAATCCGTGGTTGGATGATTGGCGCCGAGATGAGTGCTTTCTTAATGGTGAGAAAAGCTTTCATGCACTCATCGGTGAACTTAAAAGGCACATCCTTAGCTAGCGTGGCTTGTTAACGGTCTAGAAGTTTGTGAGAAATCTTTTATGAACCGTCTATAAAATCTGCGCGGGCCTAGAAAGCTATAGATTCCTTTCACGTTCACGAGGGGGAGGTAGTTTTTCAATCACTTCAATTTTTGCTTTATCTACCTCAATCCCTCTCTCGGACACTAGGTGTCCAAGGATCGATGCCCTCTCGGACCATGAAATGGCACTTTTCCCAATTTAGTACCAGGTCCTTCTCTTGGCATCGTTGCAAGACTCGATCTAAATTCTCAAGACAGGTTGTCAAAGGTTTTTCCATAGACGGAGAAATCGTCCATGAATACCTCCATGATTTCTTCAATCATGTCCGAGAATGTCGATATCATGCACCGTTGGAATGATGCGGGTGCATTACACAACCCGAACGACATTCTCCTATATACGCCGTCGCTCCATACGGGCATGTGAAAGTTGTCTTGCTTTGATCATCGGGGTGGATGGGAATTTGGTGATAACCTGAATACCCATCGAGGAAACGAAGAAAGAGTGTTTTGCTAACCGCTCCAACATTTCATCAATGAAGGGAGCGGAAAGTGATCTTTCTTTGTTGCCGCATTGAGTTTTCGGTAATCAATGCACATTCTCCACCACAATGACGGCACGCCGTGGAATTAATTCACTTTTAGCGTTTTCAATTACCGTCATGCCCCCTTTCTTGGGTACCACCCGGACAGGGGCTAACCCGGGCCGCCGTGTGGTACGGGATAGATTATCCCGGCGTGAAGAAGTTTGAGGACTTCCTTCTTCACGACTTCTCTCATCTCATTATTGAGCCGGCGTTGTGGTTCGCGTGAGGGTGATTTTTCCGGGTCAACAGGGATGCGATGAGAGCAAATTAGAGGGCTAATCCCTTTTAGATCATGTAATGAATACCCGAAGACCGTCCTATGTTTTTCTAGTATTTTAATCAATTTGGATGACTCCTCGTCGGTTAGTTTGTCACTGATGATTACGGGAGCATTTTTATCATTGTTTAGAAAAACATAGCGCAATCCTTCAGGAAGGGCTTTTAGCTCAATGGGAGGTGGTGTCGTTTCTTCTTCTTTAGGGAGATCGATAAATTCATCTATCTCGCTAATTTCTTCGATGAAGAATTTGGAGTCTCTTTCTAAGGATTCTTCAGGAGTTTCAAAAGGTATTTTTGGCACCACCTCTATGGTTGTTATTGGGGACAGGGGTTCAGCTATTGTGTTTTTGGATTGTTGTATGGGTAGCGTGAACGTGTCCCTACCTAATTTGACATCTAACTCCCCGTGTTTGGTGGATCGAATAATTTTTTTCTAGGGATGGCCAATTAGAATGTCGAAATCCTCAATGTCAAAGATGTGAAAATCAAGGCTCATTCCGACACCTTCATGGTAAAGAGAAACATTGTGTAAAACCCCCAACCCTTGGAGAGTTGAACGCATATCAGCTCTAAAAGTTTTTATTGTGGGCCGCGTTTCTCTTCCTCAAAATAAGTTTGGGCATAAGTTTGTGACATGATGTTGATGCCCACGGTTGGGTTATACAATATCAAGTTTCCTGTTTTTCTTTTTATTATGCATTGAATGGGGAACGAGGGAGTACGAATTGAATTTCTTCGTAAGACGACTCATTCTCGTGTACCCATTCGCTGCTCATGAAAGATGTTAACCCCATGATTGACTCTCGTAGAGAGTCTATGCTCAAGGGTTCTCTAGGGGTGACAGAACTCGGGTGGTCTCTTTACCGACTCGTATCTCGAGGTGTTTCCAAAATCTTCAAGAAAACGTCCTCGATATACGGGAGGTCTCCCGTAAGGGGTTCCTCCATTGCTTCGGGTGCGGTATTTTTAGAGGTTCGGCTTGAAGCGGCGAAACCTCGTTGGACATCGGCTCAACACGGATGGGTTCTAGAGGAGGGGTGTTTTCAAGAATTCGGTCTAAAAGGGCTTCCCTTCCCTCTCGTGGCTTTGTGTGTAAGCGACCCTCCCGCGGTCGTGTGTCTAGCTGGGGCGACTCTCTAGTCAAACCTAGCCGAAATGCTTTGAAGCGAAGACATGGTTGGGAATGGATAGTTCGGACCGCACCTCGTTAAAATTGAGAATCATCCCGGTGCACCTAACGACTCCTTCTCCCCATTTGGAAGCAGTTATCTCTTGGCGAAGGGAAGCAATTCGGGATATAGGGAAGAAAGCTTGGCAAAACTTTGCCCGCAATTCCTCCCAATCACCGCTACCTTCCCTACGTTGTGGTCGAACCACTTTGTTTCGCTCTCTCTTCAAGCGAGAAAGGGAATAGCTTCCACCTCAACGTGTCTTGTGACATGCCTTCAATGGTGAGGCAAGCACGAGTTGCTCAAACTCCCTCGGGTGATGGTATGGATTTTAAGTAATCATATCCCGAGAAGGATTGATCCCGAACCATGGCCGAGGCCGTATGGAGCTCATAACTCGAAGGCGTGATGGGCTTCGAAGAAGATGGGCGTTCTAAGAGCTCGCCTCTTGGAGCGCGCACATTTTGCAATAGTTGGGTGCTCCATAATTTTTTTAGATTTTTGTTTTAATGGCGGGGTGGAAATGGATAATGTAGGATACACGGGTAGACTAGGTTCGAGGACTATAACGACAACCGTTCCCCGGCAACGGCGCCAAAAATGCTTGTTGGTGTTTCTTAGCGTAAGCGGGAAATAGTCCGCAGCGCACGGAAATACCGTTGTAGCACTTCACCCTAAGTGTTCGGGGTATCGATTTCCACAGGAACGGGTGTTAAGTCGGGCTCGACTAGCTACCGGGAGGAAGATGGAAAGGGTGAACTGGGTAGTGAGTTTCTACTACGGATTATCCTAAAGCCAAATTACTTCTTTTCTTATACGTTCACGTAGCCACCGGCTCTCCCCTCGTCGCGCCGAAGGGTCCGCCTCCGGACTCTTTGCACAACCGGACGTGGAGGAATACTAAGGTCGAACAGGGCTGTCACCACCTGCCGCCTACCTCACTACCGTGGACTGATTGGTAAACGAGGGTGACGTGTAGTTTAGACACCACGTCTACACTACTTATCACGTACTCTAGCATTGGCCAGGAGCATCCGTCTTCATCAGGAGTCCTCTACTAGAGCATCTACCGTTATGGTAAACAACGAACCGGTGAACGTATAATTAAAGTAATAATTTAAACTCGAAGATAATTGCTGTAGATAGAAAACGGATCTCTTACTCAAACCAGTAGGATGATCCGTAGAGGTACAAGTGCGGAGACGGAGCCGACAAGTTCGAACTCCGTCGCACTGGGCGCAGGGGTCGCTACTCCTCTTCTCCACACTTCCTCCTCTCTCACTCCCTTCTACTTCTAACTTGGCTCCTTTCCTCTACTCCAATGTGTACTAAATGTGATGTGTGAGTGAATGGAGTGTAATGATGTGTATGATGATCAATGTGATATGTTATGATGAGGGGTGCCTCTCTTTATATAGTGGAGAGGAGGAGGGAATGGAGGGCTCCCCTTGCTTCGAGCTGTTCTTGGCGGGAACGAAAATTTGCACCGCATGCAACCGCCGCTTGAAAGTCGCTCCGAACCGCCAGAGAAAGGGCGGGAACATCCGCCGAAAATCTGCGCCGGCCGCCGCAGTGGGCCGGCCGGCCCAAGTTTGGCCCGGCTTGAGCCAGGCTTTCGCGCGCCGCCTTTTGGTCCACTTTGTTTCACTGTCACGTAGGTGCGTCGGCCCGTTTTCGCTCGATTTCGGTCTGTTGGCCTTCCCTTTGACAAGGCGCAATCCTGGTTTTGCGCTTTCTTTGTTGATTGGGCGTATTTGTACTAGTTTCCACTTTTGTTCCTACAAAATATGTTTTTGACAATACAAGTGGAACTAGGTTAGAAATAAATGCATATGCACCATGAGATTGCTTATTTCCCTTGGAGTGAACCTGAGTTGGTGGTATAAAATGCTTGATAATGGCCGCCAACACTAACATATTTCCATGAGTTTTGGTATTCCATGACTTTGCAGGGACTGAACAGATAAAAGCAGATAAGAACGGTGAGAAACCTAAGAGTTTACATCTCATACGATGACAAGACTTGACCGTGAGGCAACTCAACCCAAAAAGTGGACTAAAACATTCTAGAAGACACCAGAAGACACCAGGAGGAAGGAGACCGCCAGGTGGGTCCCACCTATCAGCCTCTCCTTTCTATGGCGGTTTACCACCGACAATGAGGTTGCATTTATACCATTGTTCAAGGTCGGTTTGATCCAAGGATCCCTGTTCATCGCCGATGGCTATATAAGAAGACCACCTGACCCCAGGGCTAAACCCTAATTCATTCCGAATTCATACCAATTCAGTTCTGATTCATTCTCATCCAAGTCCAACCAAGTCTAGATCTTAAGCCCTAGTTCATCATATTAGAAGTAGTTAGCTACCTAGTTAATTAGCTCTAGAGGAAGTCAAGCTTGCCTTGGATTCCTGATAGTCAAGGAGTAGCGGGAGCAGAGTTTCTCGTGGCTTCTCTCTTGTATCCAATCTGTAAGTATATTTGTTGGAATACAATTGCTATGACTTTGTTCTATATAATGGTTATATTCTTAGTGATATGTATCCATGCTTGCTATGATTATATATCTAGTTTAGTAAGTTTGTCTTATATTTTATGCATGGAGTCGTATAGCATCCACTTAGATGATCACTTAGTGGGTGGTAGGCAATGTGTAAACATGGTGTTTATACAACGTTTACCTGTGACTACACCCTACATTCTGGGACGTGTGGTAGATCGCGGGGAGTGACTATCCCGTTGAGTCCTTTGGAGTCCACCCCCGAATGATAGGCCAAGTTGAGCCATAATTACGGTGATGGTCAAGTTTAGTCCTTGATTGTCATTGGTAATGCTTGCCATGTGTAGATGTATTGCAACCTTACCATGATAGCTAGATGTAATTGCACTAATTGTAGTATTCATTGACATATGATTATGAGTAACTTAGGAATATTCTTTCTATTCTTTCTATACAATGTTAATAGCTCATATGATACTAGTGGCATACCATGATCTTAGACTTGGATAGTTATCATTTATTATTTATCATTTATCTTTATTATGTGACTTATCCTGTTATGAGTATTGTCAGATGCATATGGTTACTCTGCATTATACCACTTTGCAAGTGAATTTCAAGTAAATCCCAAATTAACTTAATCTTTAGATATCCCTATCTCTCATACTTTCCATAGACTACCCCTTCCCCGTGGTAAAATATAAATACGATACCGGATAGACTCCCGTGAAGTGCTACAATGGTATTTCTATCCAGGCGCTTGCGGATATCATGTTCATCTTTTATCAAGGCATATCAAGAATACCATACCCGCATTTCTTAGAGCGTTATTGCTAGGGTGACGGACTAGTATGTAGGTAATGCCTAGAAATGAGTGGTATACCTTGAGTACATATCCTTAGTGAGATTAACTCCACTATGGATAATGATACTGAGATTACACCCGACAACTAACACCGCCTAACTCCGCCTTTGTTGGATCGTGAGATTAACTCCACATCCAAGCTGACAAGTTATGATAGATACCATATACATTTCTTTCGCCTTCCTAATTTGGATTGTGTTAGAAATGTCAACAGTCATGAAGATGTTGGGAGCCCCCCTAAGTGTTGACGCTTTCGCTGACTGCTATAGCTGCCACATCAGACCGAATACCATCATCGATGATGACACTCGGAAGGAATGTGAAGTGTAGTTTAGTGCTTGCACCTTTATTCCCCATCGGAACAAAAGAGTCCCTTACTTGGTGCCGGCTTTTAAGAACAAATGGCAAGATTGGACCGAATTTTGGTTCTACGTGAAAGTTAGCACTAAAGAGGCCGAAGCGCTTGCTGCTGCCGAGGGCTCAGACCGAAGCAATTGGCTAGTGAGCCAGATGATGCCCCTGTCCAAGGTCCGTTTGGTATGCCGCTGCGCTCACCGCGGCGTAGGGTACACTGAATCGATGGCCGCCTACAAGCTGATTGCCGAGCATCAGATCAGCCGAGACTTGGTTGAGGAATGGCTCGCGCTTCGGGTTTGGCCCTTACATCTGAACACCACCTTCACTAAGGACCCAAAAAATCCGGTATCCCACCAGTTGTTGGTCGCTAGTCGCCCCCCAGAATGTATGACTCCGGCGACGACTTTGTTGGTGCCATAACGATGCGGCCGACGATATTCTGGGGCCATATGGTTGGAAAGAACACAAACTGAAGGAGACATATCTTGATGCAATGCCGAAGCTTAACCGAGTCTTCGATGCCATGAAGATTTCATGCGGCATTCGGCCGGATCCTGATGCCTGCAAGGAGGCTAAAGCCGCTCGTCGAAGAGCAAACCGAGGCCAGAAATGCAGTCGTGGTTTCGGGCGCTTGGATTTGAAACCCTTCAAAAACCAGAAGCGCAAGAAGCTTGCTAACCGGGCTAAACGACCGAAGGAAGCGGCCGATGTCCGGGTAGGGCGTCTCTTGGCGAAGATCCCCGGGCGACAGAGCCGAAAGGGTTCTTATAATTACACGGGGGGTTTCAGTTCACTGACTATCAAAACGGTAGAAATCATTTTTCGACTAACACCAATCCTAACCTTCGGTTTCTTATTTCCCCGATTCACCGATATCTAGCTTTGTTAATCATATAACTGTTGTCCGATTCGTAGGTCATCTAGAGCGACTCGAGCGACATGGCGTCGAAGCAGGACCCAAAAAAAGCTATGAAGGAGATGAACGCTGATAGTATCTCCGGTGTTTTCTTTAACAAGCGCAAGCATGAGAGGCCGGGACAACCTAAGGAACTCCAGGCGAAAAAACCCCGGATTAACCGAGAGGACCCGACCGAAAGGTCAAGTCCTGCACCAATCGCGGCTACCCCCCTAAGAGAAAAACCACCGAAGGGCGCGCCGGGTAAGTCTAGATTTTACTGTGAAACCTTCACCGTGACCCCGGAGATGACTAGCCACCACCTATTCGGTCATGGGGGCCTCTCACTTGAGACCCACCCCGAAGACTACGGTGAGACACGGGTGTATTCGGGCTCGAGCTCTCCAGGGGATTTAAGTCTGGTGAAGAAGAGAACTTATCAGATTGCTCATGCTTTAGGAGCTGCCTCAGACGCGACATTGATTGCCAACGTGGACCATCAAACTCTCCCCTTTCTCCCTTCGAGCAAGGTGGTCGAAATTGCGAGCACCGCACCTCTAAGTTCGTGGTTCCCGAACTGGAGCACGATCTTTTGTCGGTGCCCCATCCGCGGATCACCGAGACGCTAAATGTTCTTGGTGCGCAGGTAAACAATGTCCCCTTGTTCGCTTTATTGTTTTTGTCTTTCGTGAGTTGACTAAATGCAATTGTGTTTCCGGGCTGATTGATGGGCTATCTCATTTACTCGCAGGTTTTGATCGCCAGCCGAACACTGGAGAAGTAGTTCCAGCTCCAAGAGTCGGATGCGACTACCCGAGTCAAGGCGGCGGAGGACAAGGCCACCAAAGCCACCACGGCATGCAAGGAGGCCGAACGCAAGGCCACCGAAGCTCTAACCCGGTCGACGGCGGCCGAAAACAAGGTGAAAGAATTAGAGAGTCAACTTGCCGCTGAGAAGGAGCGCTCCCAGAAGGTAGCCGAAGGCCAGGCCTCGATCGCTGAGGTCGGTGTCCAGGCGTATCAACGCCTCCTCACCAGCTTTGGCTTCGAGTCCATGCCCCCGGCCAATTGTTCTCACTAGGTTAGTTGGGGAGATAAAGAACTTGGAGGACATTGTGGACACCGCCCGGGCTTATGCTTCCCTGGAGACCCTGCGCGCCTTCTGCCAGACCCTAACCCAACACGGCTTTGCCCGTTTCGGAGAGCTGGTGCCGAAACGGGAGGCCACCTCTTACTGGGTGGTTTCCGATGAGGCAGCGGCCGGTGCGGAGAAGTTTTATGATAGCTTCTGGTGTCAAGGTGGCCGAGATGTGGCCTTGCTCGGGGCTGCAATGTTCCATGGCAAGGTTAGACCTTTGTTTCCCTTTCGGTTATTAAGAATTTGATGTCCTCGACTTGGACTCGCAAGGAGAAGGACGAGATCAAGGCGAAGGTGTCCGCCTATGTCCGTGCTCAAGATGGAGCCCCCAAAGGTTTGGTGTCCGGGAGCCCATCGGATGGTAACACTCGGACGTCTCCGCCCCAAGGCTCTCCTTCGCAGCAGCCGAGATCTAGGGTAGACTGAGATAATTCGGTTGATTAAGGTTTACTGACTTCGGTTGTATTGGCTTGTAATCGGTATTTTGAAACATGCTTTTTGTAATGTGATGGCGTGCAGGTTCCTAGCAAGGGGACCTCGAACTTGATTGACGAACCACCTCTCGAAAGTAGAGCGTGACGGTTTCGGAGTTAGTGGTGCTTCGTGGCACAACTTTCGGTCTCGCTTCCCAGACCGAATGGATCGATTTTTCACTTCTCGTTGCCCAAAGGTCACGCGTTGCGCGAGACTCATTCAAGCTTTCTGGGCCTCTTTTCGACCCTCTGAACGTCAGAGAAACTTGAAGAAGAGCATTCTCCTGGAACTGAAGAAGGAGATTCTGGACGAAATTGAGGAGCCCCTTGGCCCCCGCTATCGGTATTGCAACACCGATTTCCTACCAAAGTAGTTGGCTTGTAAACTACTTTAGAGAGCGGTGTTTCAGAGATTGCTAGTTTGGTGTTTGTTTCTTTCTGAAGAAACCCCCTCCTCCCGATAGCGATTACCGAAACACTGTTAAGTCGATCGAAACAATGAAATCTCACAATATATAATAGAACAGTTTACAACTAAAACTATTTTTACATTCGTTAGTAATGCTGGAGTTAGACTCCATTTGGCGGCCGAAAGGGCATTTCCTTTGCTTTTGGTAATGTTGGTGCTCGATAGGAATGTTTATAATTGAGTTGGCTTTTGAAACCGATCCCCTGTATTGCGTTTTCACCTTCGGTTGAAGGAATGATTACATTTTAAATGACGATGCCTTTGGGAGTGTGTTGACACTGATGATATCTGGGCGGAGTAGGATTCCCGGTCCTTGGATGAACCAGTTTTGGCGACGCGAAGTTTTAAACTATCGCTTTAAATTTAAAGAAACCCCCTCCCCTTCTTGGGTCCGCCGAATCGGGTCGACTTATCAATTTCACCGATAAAAAATTATTTACAATCGGTTGTTACAAATGTGTTTGAGCTCTTCGATCAAACGTGCTATTACATTCGGTTGAAACTTCTGTGGCTGGACTCCCTCCGGCGGCTGGAATGTTACCGCTTTCACTTTTGGTAATGTTGGTGCCGCAGCTTTTCCTGGATTCCCGACGACCGCCCTTCGTTTGCGGGTGAGTCAGGACACCTTTGCGTGATCTGGAAGACGAGGCTAGCGAGCTAGCAATTATCGCCAGCGAGCTTAGCCTATGTGTCGGCTTGGTGTCCCGGGCGCTAAGGCCTCGATGTTGCCGCTCTGCGTGATCCGGTAGATCAGGCCAGCCCCTTTGGTGGACCGAAATCCTTCTGATTTCAGTTGCACCGCCGAAACCCTTGGAGCTTCTCGGCAACCGGAGACAACGGCGATGGGGTTGCGCCATCGGCGGTCTTTTGGCGTGTCTCCGAGCACGATCAACCCCAATATTCGCACCTGGTAGAACTGCCATTCAGCTAGTTCTTTCCTAACTGTAGCTGGAGCGAAAAGTGCTTCGGGGTGCCTATTCTCCGAATGCGCTCACTCTCTTCCTGAGTCCTCTTAATCCTAGTTCGCTGACACTAAGCCTGACTGAAGATGCGACTGGCCAAAACCACGGTCGCCTAGAGCCCCCTTTCATTTCTAAGTGGTGTCTGAAACTAAAACTCCGTACTCTGGGTGGGAAAGGCTACCCTAGGCTTTGTTTTATAGGAGCCAAAGTGTACCCTTATGTATCTTTATAGGTGAATCTCATTAAAAGCCTCCTATCCTTCTTGACGGAGTAATGGAGGTGGTAAGTGCGGTTTTGTAACGCTGGTGCTGCGTTTCGCAATCAATGTTCTGGGTGTCATAAATTGGGCTGCTTCTAAAGAACAGTGCCTTATGTGTTGCCTTCAGTTGTGCTTTGTCGACCGAAAGCAACTATTGTTTTAGGCTTAACTGCCTTGCAAAGCGGAGGTCTTACTTTTCGTCTTTCCTCCGACCCTAAGGTTTTTCCACCCTGGGGTTTGACCCGGAAGGGACTCTTTATTGTCCGTTCTGCCGAGCCTTTCGGCCGTTTCTGGCCTTGAAGTTTTGGCATCTCTACCGATGTTTGTGATCTTTTCAGCAATCTCATGTCCGTATTGCCTTGCTGAATGAACAAAACCTGACTTCGTCATGCTTTGCTTTCGGTTGTTCTAATCATATGTCAACGCACTTCAGTGGGGGAAAACATGCTTAAGACTTAAATATCATGAAATTTACATAGGCCGCCTCATTAAAAAACCTCACCCCCCAAAAGGGTTCCCCCTATGAGGAAAAAGAGCGCGGACCTTGCAGTTTGAACTTAAATGTAGCAACAGAATATATAAAAAAGAAAATTACAACTCTGACTTTCAGGAGCGAATTACTCATGCGTAAAATCTACGTAGGTTATCGGCATTCCACGTGTGGGTCGACTCCTCCCCTGCTTCGTTCTTCAGCCGAAACACGCCTAGCTTGATCACGCTTGAGATGATGAACAGTCCATGCCACTGAGGTTGGAGTTTGCCCTGCTTTTCGGCGTACCAAATTAGGACGAGATCCCCCGCGTAGATGTTCTTTCGGAGCACTTTCTTGTCCCTCCAGTTTTTCGTCTCTTGATGATACTTCTCGAGGTTCTCAGCTGCCTGCAATTTTCTAAACTCAGATGTGTCAGCGTCCACAAATCTTTGAATTTCAGTTACCTCAGACATTTCAGTCCGGAAAGAACCGAGTTTAAGTTCCTCGGGAGTCACCGCCTCTTCTCCATACAACAACTGAAAGGGTGTGAATCCGGTTGCTCTAGAGCAAGAGATGTTGTGACCCCATACCGCTTTGTGACCATCTCAACGGGCCATTTTCCTTTTTTCGAGTCCCATAGGGATTTTGATACAGCTGAAAATATGAGCCCATTTGCTTTTTCTATTGCTCCGTTGCTTTGAGGTGATAAACCAAAGTGAAAGACAACTTGATGCCCAACTCCTCGCGAAAACTTCGAATTCGGTGGAGTCAAATTGCTTTCCATCATCTACGATGATATATGAGGGGACGCCGAATCGCAAACTATCTGCTACCAGACAAAGATGACAAGTGTACTGGACGTGATTTTAGCCAGGGGTCTTGCTTCAACCCATTTGGTGAAATATTCTAACGCCACTACCGCAAACTTGACATTGCCTGGAGTTGTGGGTAGCAGCCCAACTATATCCACCCCCCACCGCTGTAAAGGCCACGAAGGGACTATCGGTTTGGTTGGGTTTGAAGGGGCATTTTGCTTTTTGGCAAACATTTGACAACCTACGCACGTTTTTACAAGTTGTTTGGCGTCTTCGGCAGCCGACGGCCAGTAGAACCCTTGCCTCATTGCCCGGTGAGCGATCTCGTGCGGTCATCTATGAGCCCCGCACATTCCCCCGTGTATCTCGGTCAACAGTTTCTTTCCTTCTTCGACGCTGATGCACTTGAGTTTCAGTGCCACCACCCCATCCTTGTACAATTCTCCCTGGATTATAGAGTAATGCTTTGTTCTAGAACACATTCTTTGCTCTTCATACTTGTTTTCGGGCTCATATGTGCCTGATAGAAAAGCGAAAATCTGACTTCTCCAGTCATGGCTTGCTATCGCGTGTATCTGCTTCGGAGCTTCTTCTTCCTCTTTGATTGCTTTAACCGAAAGTAATTGGAAGAATACGTCTGGTGGTGTTGGAATTCCTTGGGCGGCTACTTTGGCCAACTCATCGGCTTCTCGGTTTTCATTCCTTGGTATGAATTTTATGGAGAACCCTGCGAAATGTTTTTCCATTGCCCTTATAGCTCGGAGGTACCTGACTAGGACGGGCTCACGCGCCGTGTATTCCTTCCCACAATGCCCACTTACTACCCGAGAATCGGTGTATATCACACATCTGTTTACCCCCCATAGATCTCGACTTTCGTAGCGCCCGCCAGATCTGGCTTCATACTCTGTAGTGTTGTTAGTTGATGCAAACTGTAATCTCGCCACATACCGAATGGGCGGCCCCACCGGAGGTGATAACACAGCCGAAATGCCGGTGCCCAAATCGCACCAGGCCCTATCATAGTGGGCTGTCCATACCGGTTTTGAGAAAACTTTTGGTTCATTGTGAACCGAAGGCGACCAATCAGCTATGAAATCTGCTATGGCCTGTGACTTGATGGCGGATCTGTGTTCAAAATCGATGAAAAATTCATTCAATTCGGCTGCCCATTTGCCGATTCTCCCTCCCTACCGCTATTCTTGAACAGGGCCTCCAACGGCTGAGAAGATACCACCTGAATCTTGTGAGCCTGAAAGTAATGCTTGAGCTTTCGGTGGCCATCACAACCGTGTATGCGATTTTCTCAAGTTCGGAGTAATTCAATTTTGCGTCGGAAAGAGCTTCCGACACGTAATACACCGGGAATTGTTTCAGCCTGTGATCCTGCTCTTTCTCCTCCACAAGAACGGCGCTTACAGCAACTTGCGAAGCTGCCAGGTATAATAACAGAATAGCCTTCGGTGAAGGTTTAGACATGGTGGTGAGATTGACCAGGTATTGCTTTAATTCATCGAAGGCTTTTTGCTGCTCCGGTCCCCATTCAAATTTGCCTCCTTCCCTGAGCACTTTGAAAAATGGGAGGCCCTTTTTCGGTGACACGAGATGAACCTCTTGAGTCTTTGCAAGGCGGCCGGTTAGTTCTTGAACCTTTTTCCTACTATTCGGTGGCTTCATCTTAGTGATAGCCATGATCTTGTCCGGGTTTGCCTCAATGCCTCTTGCCAAAACCAAACAGCCGAGCATCTTGCCTTTTGTGATGCCGAAGATACACTTCTCTGGGTTTAGCCGAAGTCCGCTCCCCTTAGGTTGGCGAAAGTCTCCTTTAGGTCCTGAATATGCGAATCTTTCTTGTTGCTGATAACGACGATGTCGTCAACATAAGTTACCAAGTTTTTTTTCTTCTTCTGGTCTCTGAACACTTCATTCGACATTCTGGAGAAAGTTGGGCGTGCGTTTCGCAACCCTTCTGGCATCCGTTTGAAGCAATATGTGCCTCCTGGCGTGATGAAACTGGTTTTTTCTTCGTCGGCCAGATTCATGTGTATCTGATGATAGCCCAAGAAACAATCTAGGAGACTCATCCTTTCGGAACTGGATGCGATGTCTATCAATGTGTCTATCCTGGGTAGCGGATACAGGTCTTTCGGGCATGACTTGTTTAGATCTGTAAAGTCTACGCACATTCGCTACCTTTTGACCTCTGGGTCGGTAGACTTTTTCTTTACCATGACCACATTGGCTAACCACTCTGGGTACTGAACCGGTCTGATGACCCCGTCATCCGAAAGCCTTTGGACCTCGGCAGCCGCTGCTGCACTTCTTTCTTCAGATAACTTGTGCAACCTTTGCTTTTTGGGTTTTGCTGTTTTTTCCACGTTTAGGCTGTGCTGAGCCAAACTCCGACTTACTCCCTTTAGGTCCTCGGCGGACCATGCAAAGACATCCTTGTTTTTGTTCAAGAAATGAACCAGATCTGCTACTTCGTGTTCGCCTAATTCGGCTCTGATTATCACATTTCGGTCCGGGTAAGCAGCAAATAACGGTATTTTCTCAGTGGCCTCGGCCGCCATAACTTTGGGCTCCCAAATCCTTTTGGTGTTTGGCTCAGTTTCCGATTCCTCGTCATCCTCGGTTTTCTTGGTGAGGGTCACTTCGTTGATCATGCTGTAACCAGAGATCGGCTTCGCATCTATCCTCCGGGCTGCCTCCTGATCCCCTAAACGGAGATGATGCCGAATGGGGAAGGCATTTTCATGCACAAGTAGCTCTGCTTGATGATGGCATCAAATTTGCTGATCACCCTTGTCGGGTACCAAAATAAGGGGTACCCTTGACGCAATCAACCCAAGGAGCGGCCGAGGGGGCCTCCAGCCGAGGGTCCGGACGGGGCGGGAATCAGCGACTCGCCCGACCCCCCTCTCTGGAGGGGTGGATCGGGGCGACTCGCCCAAGACCTCCTCCGCCAGGAACGTCCCTCGGGGTCTGTCAATCGGCAACGGACGCGACAACATGGACAGGCGGGCTGACCGCGTCTGGCAAAGCTGGGCGCCCTGACACCCCGGATTCCCTCACCAAGGGGGCCCCGCGGTGGTCAAAACCTTCTATGACACTATCAGCTCGTCCTGAACGCGCCTTTGTGAGGCCTTTGTTCGCACCTCACCGTAATCTTGTGACAACCACCCCTACAAAGAATGTCATCTCACGCCCCATCCCGGGGGCCTCGGATGACGCCAGAGCCACGACGCTAAAATCTCGACGCGGTGCAAATGATAGTTCCGGTCACCATCAGCGTACCCCTCGGACACTGTCGCCACCCCCCTTGGAGCATCTTCCCCCGGGAAAGCAGGGGTCCCGAAAGTCAATGCCCCCTCGGCATGAATCATTACAGATCCACGTAACCCAGGGGGAGGACATCCTCCTTTCCACGATGATGACCAAGGACACCCTCTCTCTCTCTACAGCACGGGTACAAGGCACCGGCCAAGCAATTTCCTACACTTGGAGACCATGTACTCGCCGGCCCTCCTTAAGAGTATAAAAGGGGGTGCCCGGGCATAGGATAGGGCAGGTCGAAGCACTCACGCCTTGACTTCACACCATTGGCAACCCAGCTCAATCACCACGCATGGAGACTTGAGGTTCAGGCCTCTCTCTCTCACCCCGCTTGTATTTGTTGACGTTTCTTAACGTCGCAAAAGAATCCGCAAGCGTACAGAATTGTCAGTGTAGCTTTCACCCGGAAATATTCAGGGTATCGTATTATCCACAGGGAACGGAGGTACTCTCTCCTAACTAGTTCGCCCAAGGACACACAAGACCAAAGATGGGGAGGATTATCGAGAAGGGTCCCTACACCTTTAGGGTCTATGGTTAGCCGGTCTCGAGCTACTTGTTCACTTCGGGCACCGGCCAACGCCCAACCGGGCAGCTTCCTAAAACAATTAGCTCTACGTCACAAATTCGAACGTGGGGGGATTTCAAGGGACGATCAAGGCTTGTCACGACCCAGCCGCCTACCCCCTCAACCGTGGGATGCTTCGCAAAAAGATAGAAAACCGCTAGCCCAAACACCACGTCTACGCTAGTGATTATCACTCTAGTGTTTGCCGGTTCCCTTGGTCAAAGGGTTCCACCACTAGAGTCCGACCCGAAGGTACAGCTATCGATCCCAAAACAAGTAGATAAATCATGGATAAACAAAAGACAATAAAGATTATCGTAACCGTGGAAGCTTACTTAGCCAAGATCCCGTGAAGGAGCCAAGTCCGAATCCACCGAGGTACAAGGTTGGGGAGACACCGACAAGTCCGGCGCTTCCCGCTCTCGGCCCTTCACATCTCTCCTCCGCCGATCTCTCTACTACTTAGGTAGGGCCTAGACCCATTGGAGTGAGGTAGAAGAGTAGAGGGAGAGTCCTCTTAGAGGAGAGGGAGAGACTCTTCCTTGGAATTGGTGTGTGTTGAGAGAGGAAGAGAGGGGACTACTTATACACTTGGAGGAGGGGCCTAAGTGCTAATTTACACCAAAACCGACCTGGTAAACCTTCCTAATCGGACCAAACCGACCCTCCCACGCCGGTAACCCCCATAAGGCAGGTTCATGAACCGCCTCCTCCCCGGCTGGGCCGAAACCGCCTCGGGGAGGGTGCGGCCGCACCAGGTGGTGCGCGCACCCACCCCCGGGCTTCGGCTTTTGGCCCGAGTCTCGGTGGCCGGCGTCCTTCGTCTTGAAAAGTTGTGGGCGAGAGCTCGGCCCAATTTTGATGTTTTGGGTCGATTTGCTCCTGGGCTTGTGTTTTGTAATAATGCGCTTCCCGGATGGCGTACTTTGGTCGTATTTCCACCTGTATTTATTATAAATTCTACAAAATACATTTTGAACACTACAAGTGGAAATATGTTAGTAATAAATGTATATGAGTATAAAAGGTATAGTTTTACTCCCTTTATGGTAGTAAGTTGACGGGGAAAAATATGTCGTTGGTGGCCGTCAACAAACTCCCCAAGCTTACCCTTTGCACGTCCTCGAGCAAAAGATAATTACTTGGTTGTTGATCGGGAGTTGCTACTATGCCGATTACATTTCGCAAGTGCGCCGGGGTTATAATAAGATTTTATACTAGAGTTTGAATAAAATGGCACATCTTTTTCTCACCCTTTATTACCTTTCATCGTAGCGGGGCTTTTTAGCTTTTCTCAATGTCTTAGGCGGTTGCCGATAGAACGGTTATAACAGAAATACTTTTCATTCATCCTTTTGATCAACTTTCTCATCCGGGATTTATTTATTTAGATTATATTTGTTTTTTTTCGAGAAAGTATGGGCTTTATTGCTATATATATATTTTTTTTGGAGAGGTGGGCTCTTCTCGCCCTAGACTTTTTGTCTTTTATTTCCTCTCTTTCTTTCTTTTTTTTTAGAGATGTGGGCTCTACTTGCCCCCGGACACATGTCCATTTTCATCTCATTTTTCTCTCTCTTTTTTTTTTTAGCATAGCCCATATCATTTCTCTTCTTTTTTTTTTCAAAGTAGATTCCCGGATGTCAAGTCTCTCTTTGGAATGAAATCATAGCAAATCTATTTGTACCATATCATACTTGGCAACAACTTAGACTAGATAGAGCCTATGCAACCCACATGAATCAGGTTGTTTTTTTTTTTCGGGATGAGTTTTTAGACTTAGCCACTAAACCCAAACTTTAGAGAAATTCGAATTATAAACTAGGCACAAAGTAAAACATAAGACAGAGCAACTATTCATCATTTCAACAAGGGACTAAGACTAAACATTTTCATAGCTCATATGTATAGGAATGGAATTTTTGTCTCCCCCCTCTTTTTTTTAGCATAACTCATCATTTCATAAGATAGAGAATATAATTAAAATGTGAGATACACGTTACCTTTCTTGGAGTCCTCCCCCAAGCTAGCTCTTTACTTACCTTTCATGGTTGTGCTAGCTTGAGCGCGCAATGATTTGAGTTGTGATTGGTCGCGTGGTTGGAGGCTCCCCCCCCAAGCTTGTCTTTTGATGTCATCACAAAAATAGGACAAAGAACTTGGGGTTGAAGGTTTATCTCCTCTTCTCTTATTTCTCCTCCTTCTCTTCTCTCCCCTTTCTTTTATTATTTTTTGTGAGATGTGAGAGCGAGAATTTTGCACAAACCACCGTTTGAAGAGGAGGTAGTTAATGATAGTTGTTCGCCTCGTCCTTCTCCATCATGAATTGTTCGGTGTTTGTGCATTGTGTTGGGGAGATCTCAAAAGTTTGTTCTTTGTGCTTGGGAGATCTCCCCACACTTGATCTTGTACCGGCTTTATTTGAAAACAAGAAAACAAAGGAAAAGAAGGAAAACACATGGCTCTATCGGTATGAACACCGTGGAGCCTTTATTGAGATTATTTATTTTATTTTTTTTATTATTATTTTTTTATTTGTTCACAACAAAGATCACTCAAGCAAGGCTAATCATAAAGAAGCAGTGTAAGCATAGCCTTGATTTATCTCCAACATAAGATACTCTCGTAGATCATGACAACAAGACTCTAGGTTCATTAATCAAGATCCAACACCATGTCGAATTTTGACTAAAGGAGATCATTTTAACCTAAGCACCATGCTCAATTTAAAAGATCTATGGATGTAACTCATGTGCGCACATGTGAAAACACCCAAACCAGAGCATATGACATAAACATGAGAAGCATAAAGTTTTGGTTTTATGGAGACAAAAATAAGTGAAGAGTGTTGGTGAACATTTATTTCCCTTGCATACCGGATGGACTTACCGGCATCTACGGTTGAAGCATCGAAGTTATTGCTACGGTTTGCATGATGGCTTTGTCCAGGTGCTCCTCAAGGCTAGGCCACACACACGTGTGTGTATGGGCCATGAGTCTTGATGGTAGCAAAAAGGATGAGAGACAAACCCTTCTTGCTCGTGGAAGCAATGATGGGTGGAGTCGCAACACTTTTGTATGTACCTTGACCATGCGGGGCCAACTTTGCTCCTCTCTTCTCTTATTTTTTTTTTATTCTGTATATATGTATATATATATATATTTTTCTTTTCGACAACACTCTCTTTTTTTTTTTTCACTATTGTTTTTTTTTTTTTTTATTTTTCTTTCTCTCTTTTTTTTTTCAAAGAAGGTAGGGTGACATCGTCTTTTATTCACCATCATTTTTTTTTTATCGGTCAGGGTTATCTCCCAGCCAGTTGCTTTTATGGTCGTAAGCTTGACCGTGGGAAATCATCTTGCAGCTATGAAAGGTGGTGGAGTTCCCGGCTTCACCACTAAGAATTTTAGCATTACGCTCAAGCTGCAAGGTTAGCGTCATTGTGCTACTACGAGATTTGCAATGTTTATGATAAACATAAGCGTCAACAACCATCCTCTTAAAAAGTTTAGCAACAAGGATCAAGAGGTGGTTGTGATCCTTGTAGGGGCACTCAACTAGAAGCAAAACAAACTCTGGAGAACCCAAAGGTGAGTATGTATCATGAGAAGTTTCGAATGAAAACTTGACATGCTCAAAAGCAGGTTCATGCTTGGTCTCAAGAGTTGTTGCTTCGTGCATGTCCATGGCACATGAGTTCTTATCCTCAAAAGATGTGTCATGAAGGACGAACGTTGAATCTCGACATTTGTCAAGAACAACGTTTTCTTGGCCAGAGGGACATGTCTTGTGTTCGAGTGAGGGCGATGGGTGTTTCGTTTCACTAAGATGCAAAAGCAACTTAGGTGAATCGAATGGAGTTGTGAACTTCGCCTCCTCGAACTGGTTTTGGTTGGGAAGATGCTTCGCCTTTGGGATTTCTAGGTGAGGGGCACAAGCATTCTTTCCCAACTTCTCATCATGGCTCTCCTCTATCGGTTTTTCGTGAAAAAGCTTTTCGAGAGGGTAGCCTATGAGAAGATCAAAGTCGAGGATGGGATAGATATAGAAGTCTAAGTGAACCTTGGTTTCGTGAATTTTTATTGGCACGGCCCTAGCAATCCCACAACATGCAAAGATGAGTCCGAATTGACCCTTGAAGAGTCTATCGGTCGAGGCTAGCGGCATATTACCCAAAAGGGTTTCCGCAAGATATTGTGACATGATATTTGCCTTGGTCGTTGGGTTGTGTAGGGCATCTAAGGAATTTCCTCGTAATGAACAAGGTATGGTCGGTGGAAGGTGAAAGAATCAATTGCTTCGTAAGAACGTTTCACCTCCATTAACCATTCTTTTGAAGGTTTCATGTTAGAGGAAGATTCTTCGCTGGAGCTGCGCTCCATTTGCTCCATTCGTGCCATAGAAGGTTCAAGGTTCTCCCATGATCCTCGAATTTGATCGAGAACTCCGAAGGATTAAGCATCCCTTCCTTCGGTGTTCGTGGTTCGGGTGAGGGCTCAACAGTCGGTTCTATTGATGGTATAGGGAATGGTTCGACTGATGAGGGCTCCTCAAAACTTGACATGCCCTTGTGATGGAGGGGAGTAGGTTCTACAACAGGAGAAGCATGCTTCTCTAGGATGTTATCAAGGATTCTCCTCTGTTCCGTTGTTGGTTTATGTGAAAACGACCCTCCGGCGGTCATGTCAAGGCATAGGGCAGCGTCTATGTCAAGACCCGAACAAAAGATATGCAAAAGCACACTATCGGGTAATGACAAGTCTGGGCTAGCATGTATTAACATTGTAAACCTGGCCTAGGCTGCACCTATGGACTCCTTCTCATCCCCTTTCGAAATCGAGGATTGTCCTTGGTAGGGTGTTGATGGGGAAAAATGCTAGACAAAAATTGTCTTTGAGTTCTTTCCAATCCCCATTCAAACTTCCTACGACATTCGTGTACCATTGTTCTCGCTCTCCCTTTGAGGGAGAACGGAAACAACTTCCACATGAGAATTTCTTGTGTCATGCCGGGAATGCTTAGGCATGCACATATCTCCTCGAAAAACTTGTAGGTGGCTACATGGGTCTTGGTGTGGTAGCCGAGAGAAGGGGTCTACTTGAACAATGGATTTTAAATATGGGTGGAGTTCATAGCCGGATGAAAGTTTTGGTTTTGAAAAAGATTGCGGCTCTGTGAACTCCTCCATTGAAGCGAAAGGATTTTCAAATTGAGTGGTTGGCTTCATTTTGGAAAAAGAAAAAATAAATAACTATTTTGATTTTTTTTTTAAAAGGACACATACGAGGACTCACTAGGTTCGAAGATAATAGCAACCGTTCCCGACAACGGCGCCGAAAAGCTTGTTGACGTTTCTTAACGTCGCGAAGAATCCACAAGCGCATGAATTGTCGTTGTAGCTTTCACCCTTAAATATTCGAGGTATCGTATTTTCCACGGGGAATGAAGGTACTCTCTCCTAACTAGTTCGCCCAAGGACACACAAGACCAAAGATGGGGAGGATCATCGAGAAGGGTCCCTACACCTTTAGGGTCTATGGTTAGCCAGCCTCGAGCTACTTGTTCACCGGGCACCGGCCAACGCCCAACCCCAGGCAGCTTCCGGCAATTAGCTCTACGCCACGAACGTGGGGGGGGGATTTTAGGACGGTCAAGGCTTGTCACGACCCAGCCGCCTACCCCTCAACCGTGGGATGCTTCGCAAAAAGATAGAAAACCGCTAGCCCAAACACCACGTCTACGCTAGTGATTATCACTCTAGTGTTTGCCGGGTTCCCCGGTCAAAAGGTTCCACCACTAGAGTCCTCGACCAAAGGTACGACTATCGATCCCGCAAACAAGTAGATAAATCATGGATAAACAAAAGACAATAAAGATTATTAGAACCGTGGAAGCTTACTTAGCCAAGATCCCGTGAAGGAGCCAAGTCTGAATCCACCGAGGTACAAGGTTGGGGAGACACCGACAAGTCCGGCGCTTCCCGCTCTCGACCCTTCACATCTCTCCTCCACCCATCTCTCTACTACTTAGGTAGGGCCTAGACCCATTGGAGTGAGGTAGAAGAGTAGAGGGGAGAGTCCTCTTAGAGGAGAGGGAGAGACTCTTCCTTGAATTGGTGTGTGTTGAGAGAGGAAGAGAGGGGGACTACTTATACACTTGGAGGAGGGGCCTAAGTGCTAATTTACACCAAAACCGACCTGGTAAACCTTCCTAATCAGACCAAACCGACCCTCCCACATCGGTAACCCTCATAAGGTAGGTTCATGAACCGCCTCCCCGAGGCTAGGCCGAAACCGCCTCAGGGAGGGTGCGGCCGCACCGGTGGTGCGCGCAAGACCCCCCGGGCTCGGCCCGGCTTGGGTCTCGGTGGGCTGGCGTCCTTCATCTTGAAAAGTTGTGGGTCGGGCTTTGCTCGGCCCAATTTTGATGTTTTGGGTCGATTTGCTCCTGGGCTTGTGTTTTGCAATAATGCGCTTCCCCGGATGGCGTACTTTGGTCGTATTTCCACCTGTATTTATTATAAATTCTACAAAATACATTTTGAACACTACAAGTGGAAATATGTTAGTAATAAATGTATATGAGTATAAAAAGGTATAGTTTTACTCCCTTTATGGTAGTGAGTTGAAGGGAAAAATATGTCGTTGGTGACCGTCAACAGTATTCCCCTACTACGAGCACCTCGGTGCAGATACATAGCTGCTCATTCAACTGGACGTAGGGCCGGCGTTGGCCTGAACCAGTATAAACCTTGTGTCATCTCGCACCAACCATCCGGTTCCTGGGATGCGCAGCACAATTTACTAGTCGATGGCCGTACCCCTGGTCCAAAACACCGATAGTTGGCGTGCCAGGTAGGGGAGCTGCGCGTCAAGCACTTCTCCCGCTCGGTTTCGGATGGCTGATCACCGCATCGGATTTCCACGGGTGCCCGCCACGTTCCTCACCATCACCCTGGATGGGAACCTCTGGTGCCTCTACTGCGGCTACGGCCACCTCGTCGCCCCTCCGACTCCTCGGCTGAACGACTGCGATGTCCATCCTTATGGAAATGGGCTCCAGTCGCTGATAGCCTCGGGCAACGGGAGGGACGGGTATCGCCAAACCGGCGGCACCTACGCTCACCGAGTCGCAGAGAGATGCGCCTACCTCGACACCGTCATCACCAGCTACGCTCGACGCCCGCCCAGGGCCCTGTACGGGGCTCCATGCAGACAGGGATCCCCTGTCCGGCGCCACTTCCGCCGACGCACGATGGCCCCGCACTTCCGAGCCACGATCAGTCCGGCTCCTCCCTCCCCCACGCAGATGGAGATACGGGAAACGCGGCTCACCCTCGGGAGGACCGCCCCGTCACGGGAGAACACTCCTCCCCCATCCAGCACGGGAGGCCGCCTCACCCTGATCGAGCGGTTCGGAGGGGCGGCGACGAGCCCCGCCTTCGCCCCTCACGCCACGGCCAGGACCTGGGGTCTCCCCGAGCGCCATGTCTGGACCGCCTATGACCCGCTCGTGGCCTCGGAGGCCCCGGGGGCTCAGGAGTGTCGAGGACTCGAGCCAGGCTCCCCGAGATCGGCGAGATGACCCCATGCCGCATCTGCTCGCGTCAAGGAACCACCGCCTCGACGACTCGACACCGATCCCGCGCGCCGCAGGGAGGCGTGAAGCACGGACCCGAGGCCCCCGCGCGCGAACGACGACGCAAGAACTTCGGTCACCTCGACATGAACAAGTTATGTTGTTTCTCCCCCGTAGGGATCGTCGCCCGCAAATAACGTCGGCGCATCCATTTGTACCCGCTCGTTATATCTGTGAAAAATGGCTCTCTTTCGAGCCCTGTCAAGTTTGAATAAAATAGGTGACCTAAGCATGAATGAGAAGGGTCTTTAAACGACTGACATGTGGCCGAGCCGGGGCGCTCTGACGCCACCGAGGCTAGGACACCCAAAGCTCACCACCCGTGCATCGCCTAAAAGTTCCGCTCCTCATGTGAGGAGGATCACCTAAAAAAAAAGAAACTGGCAGGGTCCACTCTCCACCATAAGCAAAGAACACCAAGAAAGGGCCAGCCCGTGGTGCCAGGGGAACCCAAAGGAACCTTAGGAGAGGTCCGCCGAGCCTCGGGCCACCCACTAGTGACACCCGTACTCGCAGTTCGACTAAGGGCACACTCAGGCTCCCTCGGAGCGTCGCAGTTGGTCCTAACTAGGCGCCTTGCTTATAGCTCGAGAGACCACTAAAGGTTACTTTCCTAAAAGTATGCCGCAATATTTACCTTCCTTTGAAACCCTGTACTAACCTGCCCACTGGCGAAAAACGTCATGCGAGGAAAACCAACGAAAACCAAAGGAGGAAAACCAAGCAAGTCAAATATGGAGGCCGAGGCCTCAAAAATATTTACGGGGCCTTAGGGCCCTGGAGTACACACCGAATGTTTCAAACCTGCGGCGGGAACCACAGTATCTCTCTCTCAGCTTTAGGGGGGAGGCATCGATCGGCGGTAGGGGCTCGGGCCGGCGGCGTGGCGCCTGGAAAGAAGGTGCGGCGACAAAGAGGCTCATCGGCGTCGGAGTCCGGGTCGGGCGGGGAGTCGGCGCCAATGTGTCGGCGAAGTTGGTAGCCAGAGGAGGAATCAGGTCATCCTCGAACCTCGTCGCGAGGGCAGTCCCGGCCCCTCCGCCTCAGTGAGGTACTGGAGCGCCTGCGCTCTCACGGTCCTCGGATCCTCATCAAGGACCCAGCCTTCGCCGATATGCTGGAAGTCCAAGTCGATGCAGTGCGACCGAACGACCCCCAGCGCGCGCTTCACCCCTTCATGGAGCGCGACCCGGATGCGCCCTTGTACTTGGCCGACGAGGCCCCGTAGACGTCGACGCATCGAGGTCCCCGCCTCGTTCTCGGCCACTTCGAAGGCCTCGCACACCGCCGCCATGACGTCCTGCAGGGCCCCGTGCTCCCTTATCTCCTCGTTGAGGAGAGCCTCGTAGTCGTTGGCTTCGGTGTTCGAGGCGTCCAGCTTCTTCTGCAGGTCTACCACGGAAAGAGTAAGAGGGCACGTCGATCTAGGGGCGGCGGAGGCGAAGGAAGACTCCGTACCGGTGTTCTTCTCCGTCGGGAAGTGGCCGACCTTCTCCGCGTCATCCGCCCCTCTTCTTCGCTGCCCCGACGGTGGCCTCGGCGGTTTTGATGGCGGCCTCCCTCAACGCCGCATCCCTCTCGCATCGTCTCAATAGTGGGCCATGGACCGCGTGAGGCCCGCGGCCGCGCGGGTCGCCTCATACCCCAGCCCTCCGTCCAGACCCGCTGCACCGCCGCTCGCTCCGGCTCGGCCACCCGGCGGCCAGGGAGAGGACGCGGCCCCGCTCTGCCGCCAACTCGGTCACGAGAGGGCGTCGATCGCGGACACCTCAACCACCCGAGCATGGTGCCGGGGCGCATCTTCCTCGGCTGGGTGGCACGATCGCTTATTTGCGACCATGGCGACCTCGGCCGCGGCCGGAGATGCTCGGTGGCCGCCACCTCACGGCGTCTTCACCTCCGGCTCCTAGGTAAGCCCTTGCGAGTAAAAAGCGCCACCTAAAACGTGGGTATATGCATATTGTACCTCGGAGGGGGGCGTAGGGGAACGGGCGTTACGGCGGCCGACGCCGCCCGACGCAGTGAAGATCCCCGCCAGGGGCTTGAGCGCCGACCCGCCTCCGAGTAGAGAGCCGTCGGGGGGTGCGGCGTAACTCCTCGTCACCACTCCCCGGGGCCCCCAATGTCGCCCACCCCACGCTGGCACGAGGCACGACGGAGTCCTCACGCCAGTGAGACCCATGGGGACCCAGAGGGCGGGCAAGGATCACGCTCAGCTCCCGGCTCATTGATGAGGTGCCCGGTGCCCCAAGCCCATCTACGGGAATCTTCTCCTTGTCGCGGCCGGATGCCCCCTCGGGGCGCGTGGGATTCCCCCGCCCTCGCTCCCAACCGCCCGAAAATTCGGGGTTGGCCGGCCGTCTTGGTCTTGGTCGCGATCCCTCGCTTAAACCATCCCATATCATCTCACAAGAAATCCATTCACCCACCTGGAAGTTGTGGAGTAACCACGATGACCCTCGTCTGCGTCACCGCCACCCACCGACCCCTCATCTCGGCCAACTTCCCCGCCCGGCACCGCCGTCGATCGGGGAGTGTCCGGCTCCGAGTTCGCCGAGTGGGCCTCGGGGCGACAGCGGTGAGGGCAATGCCAACCCACCGGTCTCGGGGGCGGGGCGGGATGCGTGGACCCCCGCAGGGGGCAGGGGTGGGGGGGTGATGCTTCTGCGGCGTTTCCCCGCAAGGCGGGGAAGACTGCCCGAACCACCCAGAAGGCGGCGTGCCCGAGACCCCTTGGCCGGCCACCACCGGGAGGTGGTGACAAGGAGGGTAGGCCCCCAATGGCGTCCCTTCCCGGGCGATGGCGCCTCACCCCCGCTTTCGGCACTGGGGTGGGCCCTCCCCGCCTCCATGGCGGCTCGAGCACCGCCGCCGCTGCGCCTCAAGGGTAGGGTCGGTTGCCGGCGCCGCGCCGCGACCTTCGGCCTCTCTTCGCGGGGTCGGCGGGGGTCCTCCTCTCCTCCATCCTCTTCTGAGAAAAACATAGAAAAGAGTTAAGAAAAAGACCCCGGACTTAACAAGCCGGGGCAGCCCGAAACCGATGTACTACGGAGACGCTCACAAATGAGCGATGGAGGGTCACCTCACCTCGGAGGACGACGGGGTCCCGGGGGCGCCGGACGGACGAGGGGAAGCGGCGGTTGAGACCCCGCCCCGTCGGAGCCCCCGAGCGCGAAGACTGCAACGTCACGGACCTCGGCCGGGCGTGGCGAGGACGCCCGGACCCGCTCGGCCCGAGCCCCGGGCGACATAGCCTCCTCCGCCACGACGACGGGCACTCCGGATCACTAGCACCCTCCGGCGGCGGGCGGGGCAGAGAGGGCTCGACCATGGAGACATCCTGTCAGAAGTCGTCAGTCACATGAAGGACTCGCCACATCTGAACAAAAAATCGACGAAAGGAAGAACATACCAGGTCATTGCTCCCCGGCAGCGGCCGCATGTAGGGCTCGATGAGATCCGTCGCCTGGACGGCAGCGTCGGTCAGCTCCTTCAGCCGCAAGAGGACCTCGTCGACGGGGAGGGTGTCGGTCGACATCTGGGTCCCTTCTGCCGGCGCGTCAGGGGTCATCTCGTCAAGGCGCAGCCTCCTCTCCATCAGGGGAAGGAACCGCCGGCGATGGAAGTAGGACGCCACGACCTCGAAGCGGAGGTCCCCCTCACGGGTGCCCTCCCCGCAGAGAGTCTGAAGGACGACAAGCAACGGCTCGATCGCCGCCTCCGCCTCCCGGGGGATCCGCGCCCCCCGTGATCCGGGCGAGAATAGATCACCTTGCCCGGTGTAGGGCGGCAGGCGGGGGTCATCGTTGCATAGGTAGAACCACTCCACCTGCTACCCCGATCGACGTCTTCGGCTTCGCGGGATGTACTCGTCCCGGGCGGCGAGGCCGGAGCGCACATCCACCGACGCTGCCAGCCGACGCCCCAGCGCTTCCCCGCCACGTCGCTCATCCTCGTCGCTCCGCCTTGAAGAGATGCGACCAAAAGGTCCCAGTCGCCCGGGGATCCCTGGTAGCCCTCATAGACGGCGGCGAAGATGGCCGCTGGGCGTGGAGTTCGGGGGAGTTATGCAACTCCACCCCGTAGTAGTTTGCCGGCCGCGCATGAACTCGGGTGGGCGGCATCCCGAACCCCCCCGGTGGTGCCCCGGGAAGCTCACAATGTACCCGGCGGCGGGGCGGGGCTCGCGGGACCTCCGGCCGCGGCACCCGCCTAGGACGGATTCGCCACATTGCCGGCGGGGCGGCGTAGCAGCTCCCCCCCGCCAATTTGGTCCTCCGTGGCCGGACCCGGCCAATCGGGTGGCGGAAGAAGCGGAAGGCGGGCGCCATCGGTGAGAAGGACGACGGCGGCAAGCTCTCTTTTTCTCTCTCTCTCTCGCCTTTCTTGCGTATCTAATCGAAACAGGAGTAGGAACGGCGAAAGAACGGGAGCGAGGAAAGAGGTGGTGCGGGGCACCAATCCCCGATTTATAGGGATGGCAGGGAAAGTAGAACGGCCACCGCCGCATTTCTTGCGGACCGACCGTTAAAAAGATCGCCGCCAACAACCGGCTACTAAGTCTCCCCCTGTCTCGTCAATCCTGTCATTTCGTCTCGTCAGCTGCACAGGGAAGCGTACCCGCTACCTCGGGAGGCGTCGTCTACTATTCCCCACCGACCGCGTGGGCCTCACGTGCGAGGGGAGCCCCCCCTGCCCCCGCACGGTGGGCGATGAGGCGGCCGGCCGAGGGCAAACCCCTCGGCCAAAACCTAGGCTTCCGGCCTCTACGGTCCGAGAGGTTCAAAGGCTGGGCCCGCGTGGATTTTCGACAGCCGCCTCAGGGCACCAGAGTCAGGGGCATCGAAGGGTGTGTCCGTTACATGGCCGTAGCCTGAGCCTCAAAGCTCGGGACACCTTTCGAAGCGTCCAAGGCTGCTGGGCAGTCAAGTAAGGGATCCCACCGGAGGCAACAGGCCCTCGGATCCTATCGAACGGATCCGAGACCCCCTTGACACACCTAAGTAGCACCTAGATGGAGCGCGCCGCGAGGCCACGCATCCAACCCCTATCGAATGGGGCATGGGCCTCCACTTGGACTACCCGTTAACAGCTCACCGGCTCAAGGTACCCTCGGCCCATCGAGGGTAGGACGCCTTGACCACCCCCTCCTTCTCGCGGAGAGACGCGAGGGGTCATTATAAAAAGACGCGGGTACCCCTGATCGTTCCCCTTGCATGAGTGAGGGGTCGGGGCTACCTTCGCACAGCTTGCGTCTGACAGCGAAAAGGGATGAATTTAGAAGACGAAGAGACTCTCGGGCGACGTCTCGAGACCTCAAGACCTCTTCTCCCTCGTCAAAAACGCAGACCTAGGGTCACTACGGTCCGAGAGGTTCGAAGGTTTGGGCCCGCGTGGGTTTTCGATAGCCGCCTCAGGGCACCAGAGTTAGTGGTATCGAGAGGCGTGCCCGTTATGCGGCCGCTGTTCGAGCCTTAGGGCTTGGAACATCCACCAATACGTCCGAGGCCACTGGGCAGTCAAGTAAGAGATCCCACCAGAGGGAGGCAGCAGGCCCTCGGATCCTATCGAATGGGTCCGAGACTCCCTTGACACACCTAAGTGGCACCTAGTTGGAGCGCGCCGAAAGGCCACGCAGCCAACCCCTATCGAATGGGGCTTGGGCCTCCACTCGGACTACCCGTTAACAGCTCACCGGATCAAGACGGTCTCGTCTGCCGAGGGCAGATCGCATTGGCCACCACCTCCTCCTTCTCGTAAGAAGAGAAGGACCGAGGACTTACGAATTGTTGCAGGTCCCTCAGGGCGAACAACACATGCCGCAAGGGCTCGGGGGCTGCGATCACGCGAAACAGACGCTCTCCGGTGAAGCGACGAATCGCCAAGCGTAAGTGAAATGCAAAACGGCCCAAGGTGAGTGGACGAATCTCGAGAGAGTCGGACGCCCGTCCCGTATGACACGGGGGCTGCTCCCCTCTCTCGGGGTACTGCGTCGGGCGTCCGGCAAGTTGTGACATTTACTTACTCTTGCGTTCACCGATTGCAACAAAGAAAACATGATCAAATGAATACTGAACTGACGACACGATTTCTTATTCATTTACAACGATCTCGTACAAGAGACACTTACAATTCTACAGGAAGAGGAAAAGGAAAAGGAGGGCGGTCGTGGCTGCTACAAGGACGCTCAGCCGGGGACGCACACGCTATGCACCCGCCGCGGCGGCGACGCAGCTTCCATCTCTAGAAGAACCTCCGTCCCTTCGAGGGAGCCCACGCTCCACCACAATGGTGCCGCCGCCGCCCGCCGCGGCCCGCCGTCACCGCCGCATCTGCCGCCTCCACCTCGCGATGATGGCGCCGATGTCCGGTAGAGTCCGCCATGGCGTGACCGCACAGGGAGTAATGGGGGACCTACATCTGGTATGATGCCAGCGTCTCCCCATGGAGGAACCCCCTCACGTCCCTGTGGTCAATGCCGGTGAGCGACTCTGACCGGGCCAGCGCCGAAACCGCGCCGTCGTGAAGACAGCGGGCCGCCACCAGGGGCAGCAAAGCCTGCAGACGCCTGGTCTCCGCATCACGCGCTGGAACAAGCAAACATGGGGTCAAGAATAGGATCCAAGAGGGTTTTTTCTTTCAGGAGGGAAAGAAGATCCTTACCTGCGGCACGCTCCTCCACATTCGAGAGTTGGGCGCGAAGGAGCTCCACCTGCTGCTCCATAAGATTGACAGAAATCATCGTCGTGTCCGCCGCTCCCGCCACTGCATCCAGGTGACCCCACAGCTCCTAGAAGGCGGAAGCAACGGAAGGGACCGGCACCGCGAAGGGGACCTCCACGGTGGCAGCAGCTCGAGCACCCCCTACGGACGGTGAGGGATCCACTTGGCGAGGGAAGATCCGGCCCCCCGATGAGATGCGGGGCGTGGAAGACGGCGACAACCGCCCCGGACCGCCGGCCTCCATCGGGACAAAGGAAGGAAAGAGGAGGAAGAGAAGGGAGGAAATCCCGAGCCAATGGCAAGCGGCGTCAGATGAGGAGGCGGCGGCGCGCATCGCGGGAGACATTTATAGCGGAGACACGGTCCTTCGCCTTCCGATGGGGAAGGCGAACTGACCCGTCACTTCAAAGCGCCGCGGCCGCCCGCCGCCTCGAAGCTCGCGCCGCCCGTCAAAAGGTAACGCGTGTATCCCACTACCGCTGCGCGAACGGATGCACAGTGGAGTGAACAGTAAAGAGGACTTCGCATCGCGCGTAAACCCTGGACGGACATGTCTGCCCCTCTAGGGGCTCGGGGGCTACACCCGACGGGTGCGCTCGCCGCGCACCCCTTGGAAAAATCTTAGCAGCAGACCAAGACCCTACGACGAACATCCTCTAAACCTCCGAAGAGGTGGCTCCACCTCTCCAGAGGCTCGGGGGCTTCTGTCGGGTACCAAAATAAGGGGTACCCTCGACGCTGTAGCCACGATGCTAACCTCTCAGACGGGTACAGCGACAGTTCCCGGTCACCATCAGCGTACCCCTCGGACACTGTCTCCACCCCCCTCGGAGCATCTTCCCTTGGGAAAGCAGGGGTCCCAGAAGTCAATGCCCCCTCGACATGAATCATTACAGATCCATGTAACCCAGGAGTACACTGGAGGACCTGGGGGGAGGACATCCTCCTTTCCATGACGACGACCAAGGACACCCTCTCTCTCTCTACAGCACGGGTACAAGGCACCGGCCAAGCAATTTCCTACACTTGGAGACCATGTACTCGCCGGCCCTCCTTAAGACTATGAAAGGGGGTGCCCAGGCATAGGATAGGGTAGGTCGAAGCACTCCCGCCTTGACTTCACAGCATTGGCAACCCAGCTCAATCACCACACACGGAGACTTGAGGTTCAGGCCTCTCTCTCTCACCCCGCTTGTATTCCCTACTACGAGCACCTCGGTGCGAGATACACGCTGCTCATTCAATCGGGCGTAGGGCCGGCGTTGGCCTGAACCAGTATAAACCTTGTGTCATCTCGCACCAACAATCCGGTTCCTGGGACGCGCAGCACAATTTACTAGTCGGTGGCCGTACCCCCGGTCCAAAACACCGACAACCCCTCTACCGAATATTGCCGTGTATGGATTGTCTATATTGACTATATCGAAGGTGATGATTTCGGTTCGGAGCAAGCCAACTTTGCCGAAAGTTACAGCTATGTCTTTCTTCCCTATGGCATCAATTCTTCTGCCACCGAAACCGAATAAGGCATTTCCGGCAGGCTGCAAAGTTCTTCGTTCCATGCCCATGGTCTCGAAAGCCTTGATAAACAGTATATCTGCTAAACTCCCATTGTCAATCGGTATGTTGTGCAATGTGAAGTCTGCTACATTTGCTGTTGCTACGAATGCATCCGTGTGCGGGTAATGTCTGACCCGAAAATCAGCTTCGTCAAAGGTGATTGGCACGGTAGACCAAGCGGGCCTGTTGAGCGGCCATCTCGGCGATACTATATGGACTCTCCTCACATAATCTCTTCTAGCCCTCTTGCTCTCATGCTCCAGGTTCGATCCACCTATGATGGCGTAGATGTGGCCATTTGAGGGCAAGAGTGCATTAACAGTTCTGTTCTCCTGACTGCTTTCGGGTTTGACTTGTCCTCGCTGGCGATGGTATTGGATATTAGCCGGAGAGGGGCCGCTCTTGAATGAGCTTGGATCCGTGGTGGCGGCGGTAATGCTTGCTGTTCCGGATAAGTCCAGGAATACTGAGCTGGCTGAAACGGCTGAGAGGGCTGACCATGCGGCAATTGGGGGTAACCAAATGTCTGGCTAGGGTTGTGGTAGCCGAAGTACGGGCTTGGTTGGCTATTAGCCGAATCTCTTGTGTTATGAAACACATGTTTCTGAGACAAAGTGCTCTGAGCACTTTCGTTCTTTGATTTCTGCTCTTTAGCGTACTGCCCGTATTTGCATTCTCTGCTCAAATGACCAGCATCTTCCCCGCAGATGAAACAGTATGGGACCTTTGGCCCTCCTCGGCCTCTTCCGCGCCCTCTGCCCCTGAATCCGCGTCCGCCTCTGTTCGGGTGGGGCGGCCTCTGGCTGTACTGATCATGCCTATTCGGATCTTTGCTTGTTTCGGTCGGCTGGGTAGACTCCTCTTGCACATTGTTGACCAGACGAAAAGATTTTCCCCCTCTCGGATTGTTGCCGGACACCGGATTTGGTGACTGTTGCTTCTCCCCCTTCCTTGCTGCCTTCCTTCTCTTGAGCCCTTCTTTGGATTTTGCAAATTTCTTGATTCACTCATACAACTCTTTGAGTGTCTTAGGCTCCTTTCTGTCAAGAGCTGAAGCGCACTGACCGATAGCCATGCCTTCAATTGCAGCGACAATAACGACCTCGTCCGAGACATTGGGCGTTTGAGCCCAAAGCTGAACAATCTTTTCCAAGTACTGAGTAAGCACTTTGCCTTCTTCTTGCTTTAACTTAAGGAAATCTCTGGCACTCTTCTTCGTGGTTTTGAAACCTTCAAAGGTGAGTATGAGCTACTCTTTGAGCTCTTTCTAGTTTTTGATGGGCAACGCCTGAATGCCCACATACCATTCATGTGCAATGTCCTCCACCGCCATGATGAGAGTTTTTGCGACTGTTGATGAATCCCCTCCAGCCGAATGCACTGCTGCCTCGAAACTGGCGATAAACTTCTTTGGGTCTGACCTACCATCGAAGGAAGGTAGCCTGGGTCTATAACCGACGGGCCATGGCTGCATCTGTAGTTCCACCGAAAGAGGTGAGGAGTTGTCGACTTCCTCATAATCAGAATCATACGGCTCATCTGGTACTTCGACCGAGATTCAGGGCCTACGGACCTTGGGCTCATTTCCTCTTCTACCTGCCGCATCTTCGGCAGTTTCTTCCAAGTGTGCGATTTCGCGCAACAGCTACTCTCTTTCGGCTTCGGCTAACCTGAGCTGTTCACAAGCCGAATTCTCCTTTTGCCTGATGGCCTCTTGCTGGAGCAATGCATTCTTTCAGGCTCTTAACTCATTCAGCTCTGCTTGCTTATCGCTTAGCTGTTGTATGACCCTGATGCGCTCTGCTAGATCGTCACTGACCTGGGCCTCCTCCGTTGCATTTTCCGTTGTGGGGTTTTCTCCCGAAGGTGGAGGGCCTTGCCCCCCTGTTACGCCCGGACCCGTGAGCACCCCCGGACCGGTTGCACCGTCCTCGGTTGCCTCCATGTTCTGTCCGTGAGGGGTCTCGGTATCTGTGGTCGTTTCCTGATGAGCATCCTCGGTGACCGAAGGCGCCGCTGCTCCCTTTCCTCCTTTCTTCGGGGCCATGAGTTTACAGCACAACCACGGTGGGCGCCACTGTTGGAGTAGTCCCGAAGGGCGCTACCCCGCTTGATGAGAACCGGAAAAAGACCGACACACCGAACTGGTGGAACAATGCTCTTCTCATTAATTTCCCATCTGTTTTTACAAAGCCTCAGAGGGCTCTATTTATAGCCGTCCGTAGGACTTTACATGACCAAAATACCCATCTTCACCTACCCCTCTACTCAAGAGTCCGGCCTAGAAGGCGAGGCATTTTGGTCTTCTGGTCGCCACCGCCAAACTGCTCCCAGGACCACCTCTTCCTCCGGGTTCGGCTGGGGCCTACCGAAGTGAGAGCATTCGGCCGTGCTCCTCCTGCCATCCCGCAAAATCAAAGAGGGAAAAGAAGTTCGCATTGTTTTCGCCAAACGCCGACCGGAAGAGATCCTTTCGGTTGAAGAGCGCTCCCGTCGCTACCGAAGTGTGAGCTGAGGCGGTACGAAGCATGCGGCAACCAACCACAGGTGCACCGTCGCTCCCGAGCCGAGACTGCGTCTTTCGGTCGTGCCTGACCGAAAGACATGTACTTGGTCGCCGTAATCAACTGAATCGAGGGTGCGATACCTCTTTGCCCGAAAGCTTTTTCCTCGGCCCCCGACAACCGAAGATCAATCCTTCGGTTTTGGTGCAACCGGCCAAACCGAATGTAGGGGGTGTCCATGCCTTCTGGCCTCCCCCAACATACAGCACTGCTATCTCATATTGGTTAGCATTACAGAGTAAGTGGGCAACTAATTCCAGCCTCAAATCGTCAATAAAACATTTCACATGCTTATGGCATCATATAAAATTATATAGTACACATGTACAAGGATCAATTAAGCTCCCATGCTATGAGTTAAAGTTTATTTATGTTATGTTACTTCATCTAAACCTGAGAGCCTACGGCGGAATTCCACATTGATATGATAACCCAATACTCTCATGTGATGCAAACTGCCTACAATTGAAGGATATTTATTTTATCATGTATCAAAGACATAGGCACAGGCTCACCTTGCCATGTATCAAAGAAGATGGCCAGCTGACCATGATGTAGGGAACAAGATCATTTGTGTTGAATATACGCTTGCTTTCCTTATGGAGCAAATTCAACTCGGCTGTTTCTAGGCAGAAGGACAGGACCCACACAGGAGACTGAGGTTCCAAGGAGCAGCCAACATATATAGATAGGTAGACAAAGCCATTGATAACCGCCATAGGCCGCATCCTAACATCAGCCTCTTCTGAACACTTGGTGATCTCATTGACATTTGCAGGCAATGAGAACGTCTTGTGCAACATGAATCTCTCGACACCATCACTGTCGGTTGCCCAGAGCCAAACAGAAAGCATGCACTGCAGTACACTAATGACACAGAACTTCCCTTCCTTGGTGCGACCAAGCTCAAACATTGGTAATTGCACTTTCAGGGGTGGCGGCAATTCCACCCTGGAGAACTGAAATGTCGCAGTGTTGAGCGCGAGGATGCATCCACCTCCCTCTGCCGTGTATACCCAACAGACGAAGCCATTGACAACCCTACCATAAACCACGGAGAATATTTATATTATTCTATTTCCATTCTTTTTTATAAGGCGCACATGTATACCAGATTCAAAGTTTCAAACCTTTGACCAATAATTTAGCTAACAACTTTTAGTCTAGGTCTATATTTGTAACTAAATATACTACCAAATTATCATAAACTAGCTGGCATCCCGTGCTTCGCACGGGGCAGGCAGTCCAAATTATAGTGCGTCATATGTATGATCATACTGGAATTTTGAAAAGTTTAGTATAATTATTTATAATAGGCATGCATATGAAAGATGATTGACATTGGCACTTTACTGAAATCCTGTGTTTCTTTGCAGATAATGGAAATTGGGATGAACCATGAAGGCATCAATAATTGGAAGTCAAATGAAGACGACAGATTGCAACTTATACCTGATGAGAAAGTAGCACTTGAGTATGGGAGACTTTGAAGATATGTACCCGTCATTGATCTATTTGGTGTTAATGTAACTCCGTCTCTTCGAACTGCCTACAAAGAGAAGATATTTGTTAAGGTAGAGTACTTGAAGGTGTTACGGACTATAGTTAGCGAATTTCACAAACTAAAACAGGCAACATGAAATCAGCAAATTAATTCCGCTCTGGAGCACTAAGCTCCTCCAATAGATTTGTGGTCTAATAAGAAGGGCGAAGCAGTTTATATCAACAATATAGTCAATCGACTTGTAGAATCGAGCAGGTAAATAGGGTCATAAAGCTCACATATTAGCTGTAATCTGATAGGGTCACAGCAAGAAAATATAGCGCTTCTAATCAATATTGGGATAGAGCAAGATGGTATAGCATAGGACACAGTAAGATACGGCAATGGAGACAATATTTTTAAAAGAACAATTAGGCAACTGTGAGTTTCAGTGAGGAAATCAACTTGAGTACAAATAGATTACGTTGCTTATAGGATTCTTAATATTGATGAAATAGTGAACATGGAAGAGGCTAGGTATCTAATATGGGAAAAATACTAACCTCGTGTAGATGTTCTATCAAATCAGGCTTCATATCTTCATTTAAAAGTATGACTATAAACAGAAATACAGGAAGCAAACAGGTATGCTCTTAATCTCAAAACCTCATTACAGCATAATATATCGAAATCTCCAGAAGGCTGCACACATCTAATGGCAGTCTATAGAAATTGATTTCTTTAAAATGTGCATAAGCAACACATAGGAATGTAAAATCTGCAAATAGAATGCTTGGAGCATTTTGTCGAACACTTGAAGGGCAAATGGCAGCAAGTGCAATAGAAACAACAGGTAGGGACAAATTCAACCTTATTTGGATCAATAATTATTTTCCTAGGATTTTCACAAATCTTTGAATGCATTAGTACAAACGTGCAGTTCTTATTAGCTTGTAGCGTTCACCTGCTGGAGAATTCGTAGCGCCGTGGTGCTAAGCCTGCCTTTGGCTTCGGCTTGACCCGCCGCTCGCGTCGGCGTCGCCCGCAGCAGAGCACAGGAGCGGAGGACTGAGGCGTTGCCGTCCGCGGCGGGGAGATGGCGACGTCAGTCACGGCGCGTCCGCAGCGGGCGACGCGCGCCGGAGCGCTGTGCATGCGAGGCTGCAGCGCGTGGGGAGGACGTCGGAGCGGCCACGTTGCCGACTGCAACACGTCGGCATTGGGGGCGGCTGGGCCGCATCAGCAGCACTCCAAGCCGAGCCGCTGCCGTCTACAGCAGCAGCAGCAACAGAAGGGAGAGGCGGACCGGTTCGGCGCGGCGCCGGCCGCGCCCCTCCGGGGCCTGCTGCCGCTGCCGTCCTTCCCGCTCGCGGCGCTCGTGCGGGTGGCCGACCTCCTCACGCTCACTCGCGGACGCGGCGTCTGCGCTCGCCGGCGCCGGCGAAGGCGACGCGTCCGCCGTGGCCGCCCACCTCGACGCCGGCGTAGCGCTCCTCGACGCCTGCAACGCCATCGCCGCGCGCCTCGACCGCCTACGCAGGCGCCGCTTCCTCGTGCGCCTCGCGCTCCACCTCCTCTCCTCCTCCGCGTGGCCGTCCGGGCGCGCGCGCGCGCGCGCGCTCGCGGACCGCAGTGACCACCCGGCCCTGGCCCCTCCACCTCTCCCTTCGCTCTCGTTCGAGCAGCCCCACGGGCGGTTCTCGGCCGCCGCACTCGTGCTTGCCGCCGTGTACGCCGTCTTCTCGCTCGCGGCAGCAGCCTCGACCGCCATACTCGTCGGAGGACCCCAGACCCACCACCTTCCCCCGGGTCTCCAGCGGCACAGACCTCCCCTGGGCGGCGCTGGATGGGGGCGAAGACGGGTGAGGGGCGTGCGGCAATGGACGGCCGAGCGGTGCTGGGTGGTGGTGCGGACGGACGCCGACTCGCGTCATTGGCTGGGATGCCAAGCGTGCAAGCCGCGCGACGGTGGTCATGGCCTGGGCCGACGGGAAGAGGGAGGGGCGGAGGAGGCGTGGCAGGCGTGCGGAGGCGGGCGGCTTGGCGGCGCCACGGTGGTGTGCTACATTGAGGCAGACGATGACCGTAGCGGGATGGCGCGGAGCAGGGGGCCGGTCGGGCAGGTTGCGTGGCCGGCGTCGTGGACGTCGAGCAAGGCTGGGGCGGGACGGGGCGGAGCAGGGAGAGAGAGCGGCGGCGTCGCTTGAGAAGGCCGTTCTCGGGATTGAGGCCAACGAACGGAGAGAAATCGGTTATTTTGCCGGCGTCAAGAACGGGTTTCGCTATAATGCCATTGAGTTTTGGGCCGCTCTTTTGCCCTTCTCAAGCGTCGCACTCCCGCTAAAATGCCCTACGGACCAAATCTCCTCGCTTAGGCCATCTTTGTTCCCCGTTTTACCCTTCGCCTTTCCTCTTTTTATTTTCACGGTCACGGCAGGACTCACGGACCAAATCTGCTCGCCGCTCCTCGCCGCCCGCACGCATCGAGCCGGCCCGTCCGTCTACCGCCGCCGCCCCGCCCGACCCGACGCACCAACCGCCGCCCGTCGACCCGTCCGCGCCAACCGCCCGCCCGCGGCCGACGACCCCTGTCGGTCCCGCGCCCGACCTCGCCCGCCGTGCCCGGGCGGGCGCCACAGCCCCCTAGCCCCGCCCACTGCCGCCATGGCTTGGCCCAAGCTGCAGTGGGTGAGTGCCCCAAATGCCATGTTGGTTCATTGGTCCGAATCCGAGCAAGCGTAAGAATACTTATGGGCAGTGGTTTGTCAAGTGCTCGAACAACATCTGGGTAAGGATTCTCCCCATTGTTGACCTCACTATTTAGGGTTTGTCTTGCTTTCTTTGCTTTCGGTTGAAATTTTTGAATTACAGGGTGATCCAACTACTTGTGGTTACATTCGCCCTGATGTGCCGAATGTGAAGTCAGAAGCACAAGAACATGGATGGAGGTCGAGCCATCCGGCCGGGTCTGCTGCTCGAGATGAAAGCTAAACTTAAACTATTGAAGCAAAGAATTGACAGTGTTGTAACTGAAGTGTGGAATCTGAAGGTAGCTTTTGTGGGCTTTGTAGGTGTCGTGATTGGTGTTTTAGTTGCCTATATGCTTCTCAAGTGAAGCATGTGTTGTAATGGAGACTCAATGTAATGACACCATGACTTTGCAATGAAGAAGATCTTTTGCAGGAAATCATGTGTCCCTTCTTATTTTGGCACAATTTCATGATCACAATAATATTCTAGAAATATAATAGATTTCATAAAGGTTCACACAACACATAGGTACCATTTAAGTTGCAGCAACACAAGTTCGCACAAATGACAGCTAAGGTTCAGATAACATGATACATAGTTTGTTCAGATAACACAAGCAACACAGGTTCAGATAACATGATACATAGGTTGTCCAGATAACACAAGCAAGACACAAATGACATCTCAGGTTGTCTTCGGCTTCTTTGGAGTCAACTTCTTCACTAGCATTTTCTTTGGTGAATTTGTAGGCTTCTTCCTTGGTTTTGGTGAAGTTCTAGCTTGCTTCTTTGGCGAAAAACGATTTAGCAATGTACTTGGCCCTCCTCCAAGTATTTCAGCAAGTTTGCTGCAACATGAAAACAACTATAATGGGTTGATGCCAAAATAATGGCCCTTCACTGGATTTCATGAAAGAATTGGACTACCTTCTAGTCAACCTTTCTGGACTTGATGCCAAAATATTGGCCTCTTCTGTGACATCATTTTCAGCTTATCTGGAGTACAATTGTTTGGCTGCACAGGAGCAATATCTGGAATCACTAGAGCATTTTCTTGATGCAAAGGAGGCTGCACAGGAGTGTTTTCTGGAATCACTAGAGCACTTTCTTGATGCACAGGAGGCTGCACAGGAGCATTTTCTTGTTCAACAGGAGCATTTTCAGCATGCACAAGAGCTTTTTGACTTGACTTGCTACCATTCTTCCCATACTTGGTAGTATTTGTCCTAGGGTTCCTCTTCCTGTGAGTTACAACATATTAATAATGGATAGTAGCTTGTTAGAAATGAATTAATAATACAAAGAAACTAGAATGTACCTTTTCTTTGTCCCATTTAGCCGACATTTGTAGCTTGTTTCAGTGTGTCCTAATTCTCCACACCTCTTGCACGTTCTTTTCCCTCGTATTAATTGCCTCTTAGGTTTACCAGCTTGCAGAGCCTCCTCCTCGGCAGCAGCATTATCAGCCTCATTGGCAACCTCCTTGGCAGCCTTTTTTCCCTTTGCCACCACTTCCTCCTTCAAGACAACCCTTTATCCGCAGCTTCCTGTACCTCCCAGCACCCTTTTTGTCCAATGGTCCCTCAACTTTAGATGCAAGTTGCACTTGTGGCCACTGAGTTTTATCTGGGAGTGGCTCTATTAATCTCTTATATGCATTTCTGAATTTTTCAACTGAAAAGTACTCATGGACAAATGGCTCAAGATCCACATCCACAGTTTCTTGAGCTGTAATCAAAGCCAAAGCATGCTGACATGGCTTTCCAGTGTGTTGCCACTCAAAGCATGTGCACTCATGGAGATAAGTCTTCACTACATGCCTGTTGTGGATGGTATTCACTTCCTATATCTCTACAGCAATACTATCAGAGCTGATAACTGTCAAGTGACCCAAGTTTCTGGTTTTCATTTTCAATTGACGAACGATTGTAGGTAAAATCCTCCCATTAAGCTTTTGTCCAATCTGCCTTCTCTTCCTCCACAGTACCATTACCTTCTCCCTAATTTTATCAGCAAGCTCACAAACAGGAAGGTCCTTCCAGTCCTTAATCCAATTGTTAAAACATTCAGCAAGGTTGTTGGTTATGTAATCACACTTGAATATAGGGTTAAATGCACTTCTCATCCATAAAAATTTATGATGATTCTCAAGCCATGGCAACACTTGATCACTGGCCTCTTTAACAGAATTGAAGAAATAATGGAATACTTCAACTCTATATGCTCTAGCTGCAGGATACATCTTGGAAAAAGAATCACCCCCAAACTTCTTAAAGAAATTCTGCATAAGATGCCTAAAACACTCTCTATGTTCAGCATGAGGAAACACTTGCTTAACAGCTGTCTCTAGGCCTTTGCATGCATCAGTGCAAATTGCAAGATGAGGTAGGTCTCCTATGGCCTTATGCAACTGAGTCATGAACCATTCCCAATTATTACTTGTCTCGCCATCTATGAAGCCAAATGCAACAGGGTACATCCAATTGTTTCCATCTAGAGCAGCGGCTGATGCTAAGTGTCCATTCTATCTACCATTCAATACAGTGGAGTCTATACTAAGGTAAGGTCTGCAGCCCTCTGAAAAACCCTCAATACAAGGACTCAAAGCACAAAAGAAACTGTAGAAGTATACTGTTGACACCTGTTATAGCATAATATTACTAGTCAACTAAACATGGAATAAGGGCATAAAATGAATAATCACATAGACTAGGGGCTTTACTAACATAGTTCCACAAGTTTTGATGATTTATATATTTTCAGGGACTAAACAGGAAAAGCCTAGAGTTTGCAAGACATATGAAGCATGAAAACATATTCCAAGATAGAACCATTGCAAAGAGCTCGTCGAGACGATCGAAACAGATATATTGTTTGCTATATTCAGAGTCCAGAATCAAAAGATATTAGTTGCAGAGCAGAGTTTACTAAAACAGCCATAACTTTCTCATCCGGACTCCGTTTCCTACAAAATACCAGTCATTACGAAGCTATCGACGAGATCTACGCACCCACGAAAGCTCGGTCCAAAGATCCATGATGGACCGGTGATCGCCAGGCCCATTCATGGCGACCGCCAGTGTCCTGAGCCCAAATCCAGCCCGCTTTGGAGGTCGGTTTGTAACCGACATTGAGGTTGTATCTACACCGCTTGCCAAGGTCGGTTTGATCCAAGGGCCATCGTTCATCGCCAAGGGCTATATAAGCAGACCCCCTGACCCCAGGGTGAAACCCTAATTCATTATCATTCAGTATCAATAGGCTGAGACCCTGAGTCTCCCTCTAGATCTAGACTAGAATTAGAACTAGAAGAGCTAGCATGCAAGAGGAGATTAGATCTCTTTAGATCTAGTCTTTAGAACAAGAGAGATAGAGAGAGGGAAGGGATTGGAGGAGGTGCCGGCCTGTCGGTGCTACCTCCACACTTGTACCTCGGTGGAAGTTAACCTACACTTGGAGTTACTATGGTAATCTACTTCTTCTTTTAGTAAGTAATATTGTTTATATTGTTCTTATTGATCTACGAGTCTCTTTTGAGTACTTTAATCTGGTACCTAGATTAGAGTAATATTCGCAGTGCAAACGTGGTGTTTGGACTCAGGTATCTTGTTAGATGCACCCTACCTTCCGGAGCGTGGTAGTTCGTGGTAGTGGCAGTACCATTGATTCCTTTGGAGTCCACATCCCGTTGGTTAGGCCAAGTAGGACTCTGTTGCTGGAGGATTGCATGTTTCGTCCCTGCTTTCCTTTGAGTACGGCCCCATAAGGATAATATCAGCATCGCTTACTGAGATAAGAATTAGATATCTTAGTAATCCTTTCTGCTATCTCAACCTTCTTAAGTCTTGTGCTACTCTGGGTTAAGATTAGATCATAGTCTCCCTCACCCGTTTCCCTGTGGATTCGATATTAAAACCCTCTCCTGGGTGAAGTGCTCACCGGTATCCGTTCGCTTGCAGATTATACAAATTATAAATATTTATGTAGGTTTAGCAAATACCAACAAGCATTTCTGGCGCCATTGCCGGGGAAACAGTTGCTGAGTTCACCTCGAATCTACCTTATCCTTGTATCATATTCTTTTATTCTTTTATCTTCTTATCTCTTCTATTCTTTTCTTTTCTTTTTCATTATGGATTCCATGCCTATCTATAAATATCATATACCCACAAGCGAAAGCTTTAGGCAACCAGAATCTTCAGAGCCTATCCTAGCAAAGTCCTATGAGCTACGCTTGGGTTATATAAGAATGGTTCAGAAATTAGCCTTCTCGGGAGAAGGCGAGGCCAACCCACACTCACACCTACAAAAGTTTGAGGAGATCATGGGTTGCCTTCGTTTGGAAGGCATATCCGATAATACCTTGCGCCCGGGAAGTTCTTTCCGTTCTCTTTGACGGGAAAAGCTAAACAGTGGTATTACTTGAACGTAGAGAGAGTGAAAGGAGATTGGGGAACATTAATGTCCAAATTTTGTACATATTTCTTTCCCACCTCTAGAGTGGCCCGTCTTCGTATAGAACTTCTAACTTTTAAACAAAATAAAGAAGAGTCTCTTACTGCATCATGGGATCGTTTCAATGACCTCATCAACACTGGCCCAAACCTTGGTATTCCAGACCCAATCCTTCTTCAACATTTTTATCTAGGTCTTAATAAGGAAGATGCAAGGGACCTTAGTGCAGCCGGGGAGGCATTCCTTTCTTTGTCGATAGAGAAGCAAGAGATGTCCTTAATGGATGTTGTGGATACGCCACCTCCACTAGAACTTTTCCTGAGAAAAAGGAAGAATCACCCTCCGATCAAGGAGAGGAAACTACGATAACTAATTCGCAACAATTCCAATCCCTAGACTTAGCTATCCATCCTGAACCATCAACATCCCAAAATCCCCCAAGGGAAGAAGAAATTCCACCTTTGGAAGACCCTTATGATTTTAGCCTTAGTGATTTTGGGAGAATAATAAATTCTCATCCACACAACTCCAAGTGATTATAATTCAGATTCCTTTAAGGAGAAGTCTCTTATTGAATATGCTTATTCTTTCAAAAGACATTGGGAAGAACCCAAGGATGGCATGTCTGATCATGCCATAGAAGGAGAGCAAAGCTATCTAGAAGACAATCTTATCTTCACCCCTTCTATGCCTAGACAAGATGATTTATTCGAACCTATCTCTAAAACCATCCTTGACCCCGATGAATCCACATATGCTTCCTTCTTTGAGACTCATGATGACCCTAGAAATTTACCACAACAACCTAAGCATAGGAATCATCAAGACCACCAAGAAGACCCACAACAATGGCTTGAGAGTGTTAATAACCTATGTGCCATGGCCATTGATTGGACGGATAAGATCTTAGATATTATTAGCCTGAGAGACACCAACCCAAGAGATCCCTTAGACAACCATGATAGATTAACCTTGGAGTTTGGGAAGGAAGACAACATCAGTGAGTATGAGAGCTGCTTCATAGACACTTCATCTAGTCCATGTTCACATGATCACCTTCCTGAATCACCTAGTCTCTCTATCACTATCCCACACGAGATCTTCAACCCCCTCATTCTCTCTCCTCCTATAGATTTTGAAAGGGTGGTTGTAGATGCATACATCTATAATAAATATTCTAGATCTCGTTGGCATAAAATCTTGAGGTAGATTGATGTTGGAAGGGAAACCACTTCATCATCATGAATCATAATTGAATAGGTTTCCCAAGGACGAGCTTGTTGTCCTTAAACAAGCACTTCTTGAGAAATAACATGAGTGTTTACCTTATTGCTATAGTACCCTTGTGAAATGAGCATAGAGATATGAATAAAGAAATATTCCTTTGGGTATTTTTGTCGCTAACCATTTCAGGTCTAAAGCAAGAAGAACGAAGGACAACAATGTAAGGTATGTCCAACCAATCACTGTGCAACATGAAATCACATATATAGATATTACTTGTCACGTTGCTACACTATCTTGGTTGCCTCTACCTTTTGAGACATGCTCAATCTGCTAAACAACTATTGTCATGCTTTTTATCTCTCTGTTTGAGTCAATCCCTATTATGCTTCCATGCTACTTTTGTCTACCATAGTATGCTTTGGTTTGGGAATGCTGCTATAGTACAAATAGTGTGTTTTCAAAGGTTTTTAAATTAAGCATGGTGCTTAGGTTAGAACGCCTTCCTTAATTGAATTAGACATGGAGTCTAGTTTGGTTATTGAACTAAAAACTGCTTGTGTAGATATTGGTATACTTTGTTGGACTAATCCCTACAGACAAGAAGAAACTCTCAAATAAGTTTGGGGAGGTCCTGAGATGAACTCACAACAAGAAGAAGCAAGATACAACAAACATTTCACAAGGAGGACACGCTCGTACATAGAAGAACCGTATGGAATAAAGAGAAAGAAGACAAGTTAGGAAAAGCTACACAAGAGGCCAAATAAGGAAAGTTTCAAGCAAAAAGAAAAGCACCACCACAAGTTGCTACAGTGCCATCATGCTCCAATAATAAGGTAACATCTTGAGGTGAATTGTCAATAAATAAGCTTTCCCTTAGTCATGGCATGTTCATAGATAAAGAACCAAACATGTTAGAGTAACACCCAGGCTTGATCCAACTTTATTAGCTCAACATGTTTCGTTTTTTGCTGTAGTTCCTAACACCACCTTCTTGATCTCATAGTCCTAATCATTTTAGCAATTGTATTGCAACATTCATGTTCCATCTTCTGATCTTATCACCCTTGTTATAGAAAAGGAAACACATAAACATTAACTTTATCTTGTTTGATGTGCCTGAGGTTTTAGAGAAAAAAATTAACTTTTGGTTCTGTTGGTGTTTTCCCACCAACAGGGCCCATGCACTTGATCTCTACCTTGTCTTTGCACACAGGACACACTTCGAGCAAAAGGTGGAGGAGTGTCACTCCCCAAAAATTCTACAAGTGAATATCCTGAACCCACAAAGCATGCACACGAAACAAGAAGCTGCCAACCCCCACTATCAAACTTTCACTTCTAAGTGTTCGACCAGCAAAAGAACATGGGTGACACCATTACCAAGTTCAGATGATAAACTCAAGGAGTAACCAAGGTAAGTAGTCTTGTTCAAAGGACTTAAAACATTGAACCCTCGCCGAAAGGTAACTCGATAAGTTATCCATATTCAATTCCTAGCATAATCATATTTATTTTTTTCGCATCTTGCATCAGCATATTTTACTTCTTTGCATAATCATTTTTCTTTAGCATATTTAATTTCTGCATTAACATTGCATTGAAAAATTCTAAAGCCCCATGTGAATAATCTTGTGGTGTGTAATAACCCATAAGGATATTCACCGTGATGGCATAAAAATAATTATTCATTCATCTAGTTGTATTTGCATCATAGTCCTTTGCATGCATATAAATTCATAAAACTCAAAAATATTTTCCTGCTGAAGTTTTACCTAGAATAATTATGATCCATCTCTAGGCACATGAAGCTAATGTGACTAACCCCTAATGCTTAATCAAGTTCTACTAGCTTTGTTGTCTATTTGAGTTCAGCAGATTCAAAGGGAGAGAGATATGATAGGTCGATATCATCATCGCCATCTACCTCAACTTCCTCATCATCAATAACCCTACACTTCAATCCAAATTGGGGGGAGAGCACCCCCAGATATCCCGATAAGTATCTCTACTCTATTATATTATTATTATTAGCTAAAAGTTTTATAAAAGTTTAGTCGTTTAAAGAGTCTTTGCTAGAGTTTGGGAATAAATAAATAGGAGTGTACCAGAGGTTTTCTTTTCCACCTATATAAAATGAACTCTAAAGCTAAATCTCATGCATGGAAATGATAAATAGTTGCTCCGTCGTAATTCCTTTTCAGTACCTAGCTTTCAAGCTTAATTTCTCTTGAGCCTTAAATGCAAAAAAAAAAAAAAAAAAAAACGCTTTGACTTGAGATTTACTCAACCACGAAACCCGTGGGTTGCGAATTGCTTGCTCTAAAGTCTAGGTAATTGACGGATATGATATATGAGAGTTTGAGCTGGTATTGATCTTACTCCTAGTGATACTAGATTTCTGGAGATTTATTTTGAAACTTTAAAAGTGCACATGATAAGTTCCTGTGTGACAGAGTGTTGAACCTCCTACCACAGCCATATATACATGCTCCCTAGATTAGGAAAACCCTTTAACATATATATAGGCTGCTTGCTTTGCATTAAGTTTGTTCAATCTTTGTGACCCTTAGAAACTTGTCATGCTGATCATGTACACTCCACCTCATTCCATCTCGCTACATTTCCACTCTACTCGACTCCACTTATTTATATGTTATTTCCACCCTGGAAGTACGCATCCACCATATATACCACTATCCACTCATTATAGCCACCAAAAATGTTCTACTCCTATCTTGGGAGAGAGCAACCAAAAATATTCCCTATACCCATCCACTCATTCATTTCTAGCCAATGTATTACAGAAGCTCCATTACTTTTGTCTATCTCTCAAAAGTTATTGCAAAAGAGATTTGGGTTGTAGTTAAAAAAAAAAGAGAGAAGGGGAGATGAAAAATGGACAAGTGTCCTACGGGCGAGTAGAGCCTACCTCCCTAAGAAAAAGAAAAGAATAAAGGAGAGTAAAAAAATGGACAAGTGTCCGCTGAAAACAATGGGTACTTAGATGCTCGCCTCTCCATAAAAGAAAAATAAATAAAGAAAGAAAAGATACAACCCAAGTTCTCTCAAAGTTTTCAAGTTTCAAAAGAGAGATGATTCCTCAAGGAGCAAAAGTATAATTAGGCTTTCCCCTCATTCATTCCATACATCTTACTATATTCTCTACCATCATATTCTTTCCACCATACACATGCATCACTTGATCAGTGTGACTCGTGACTTTGGATCTATTGCTTGAATTTACAATATATGCTTAGTAAGTAGATGTAGTTTCTCCCACCTATGAGCTCCAGATATAAGTCTTAGATATAGGGTGAGAGAGAAGAAGGCATAGTGTGCTACTGCCTTAGCCAAAAATACCACATATCATGAGAGAAAGGCAAAACAACCTTGCTGCCTTAGTGAGGATCCACAAATACCACAAATGAGAGACTTAAGAGAGTCATACCAGAAACTTTGAGTTTTATTTCAAAAACTTGCAAAAACTCCAGAAGGACAGTTGAACAAAGAGTTTGAGATATGTTGCTTGACTTGATTGTTCTATCTTTCAATTACCCAAGATCCCAAGAAAAAGCTATAAGCTCCATGGTTAAAGGTAATATGGGTAAGTTGAAAGTTGAAAAAGTTTATTCTTATCTGGAGGAGAAATTTGGTTTGAAAGCATGTGTACTTTGGAGGCGTGAAAGCGTTGTAGCAACTCCTGATCCATTGCTAAGTTTGGCTTTGCTAGAGACTAGCAAAGGGTAAGCTTGGGGGAGCTTGTTGACACCTGTTATAGCATAATATTACTAGTCAACTAAACATGGAATAAGGGCATAAAATGAATAATCACATAGACTAGGGGCTTTACTAACATAGTTCCACAAGTTTTGGTGATTTATATATTTTCAGGGACTAAATAGGAAAAGCCTAGAGTTTGCAAGACATATGAAGCATGAAAACATATTCCAAGATAGCACCATTGCAAAGAGCTTGTCGAGACGATCGAAACGGATATATTGTTTGCTATATTTAAAGTCCAGAATCAAAAGATATCAGTTGTAGAGCGAGTTTACTAAAACGGCCATAACTTTCTCATTCGGACTCCGTTTCCTGCAAAATACCAGGTCATTCTGGCTATCGACGAGATCTACGCACCCACCCGGCTTCGGTCCAAAGATCCATGATGGACCGGCGATCACCAGGCCCATTCATGGCGACCGCCAGTGTCCTGAGCCCAAATCCAGCCCTCTTTGGAGGTCGGTTTGTAACCGACATTGAGGTTGTATCTACACCGTTGCCAAGGTCGGTTTGATACAAGGGACATCGTTCATCGCCAAGGGCTATATAAGCAGACCCCCTGACCCCAAGGTGAAACCCTAATTCATTATCATTCAATATCAATAGGCTGCACTACAAGAAATATGACATTTTATGACAAAAACCCTTATGACGACAGCAAATATCGTCATATAATGTAACATACTATGACGACAAAATTAGTGTCGTCATAAATTCATGAGCCCTTCAACTATTTATGACGACCGTGTTTTTTTGGTCATATAAAGATGCCAAGTGTCGTCACAAAATATCGACCATGAGTAGCCAATTGGCGGTTATGTTTTTGTGACAATGTGAAGTGTTTTTTGTGACCTGTTTTCGGCGTCACTGTTTGTTAATTCTAACATGACGGTTCCCAACGTCATAAATTGATATATGTTATGAAAAAAAAGTGAATATACCAGGCGGTCCAGATGGAGGGAGATAAACTTTTGGAACAAAAGGTGGTGTCTTAACCACTAGGCCAATATTCAGTTTGTGATATAAAAGGGTGTTTTATTCTTTATATATATTAAAAATAATAAATCATGTAAAACAATACATTGAAAAAATGTGTAGCACATGAGAATCGAACCTAGCACCTTTGAAACAAAACATGGCACCTTAACCACTAAGACAAGTCTTCATTTGCAATATAAAGGGGTGTTTTGTGTTTTTATCTATGAATTGAAAAGAAATAATATCAAACCTTACACCTCTCTAAGAGGGAAGCTAAGTCATACCACCACACTATTCTAGTGTTTGTGAGAGATTCGGTTCTTTTTTTTCCTTTTATCACGTAAATATCCCAAGTATAGAAATCTAGAACCGACCCACATTCACTACCGAAACCGGACATTTCGTGAGAGTGCACAAAAGTCACGAAAACAATGCGTGAGAGTACCCCGTCACGCATCACCTCTCACAAAGATTAGACTCACGAAATACACATTTCATGAGGAAGGTTCGTGGGATCTCGTCACGAAACTATTTCATGAGAGTATCAAATATATTATTTCGTGAGAAAACACCACCACGGAAAAAAATATTTCGTGTGAGAGTATAAACCACCATGAAAATTACCAATGGAGCTGAGGAATAAATTTTGCACATATATAAAGCCAAATCTCATTCCAACACATGAGTAATTTCCGTGAATTACGTTAAAAGGATAATGTCATTGTCATGTGTACAAACATACACATATACTAAGTCTTGTGCTACACATCCACTAAAGTTGTGAACAAACATACACCTATACTTGGTCCTTCGCTTCTATTCCACGCATGATGACACCCTCCACCACACAACAACGATGACTCTTAGTTCCCGCATGCTTGTCCGCACGACACCGACTTTCAACTCCTAGCTCCTCATTCTTGTAAGACGAAAAATTAGATGAGAATTAGCCAAGCACTAATGTCGGCATGTTGAAGTATAATTTAGCAATTTCGGGCATGAATAACACAACATTTATGTGGCGGCTAGCCTCCCCGCACAGGAAGAATAGCAGCCCAACCACAAACAACTTCTCTCGGTTCCATTCCATACAAAGATATACATCTAGGTGCTTCAATGTTACCGAATTCATGCAAGATAATCACAAAGGTGATTCTTGTCCCCGCCCCCTCAATGTCATAGTATCCCAAGGCAAAATCAAGGGCAACATACATTGAGATCATAAACAAAAAATAATTGCATGACTACTTTCACGAAGACAACATCCAAAAATTTGATGATTCAGTTAACACCAATCTTGAGACTAGCGGATATGAAATGTAAGTATTCAAGTTTTCCTAGTACTACCATCCATTTTATTGCGTAAATACTAAGTAGCTAGTCAATTAGGCAACAATCCAAATCCAAACATGTACGGTTCCCGAATATTTATTTTGATTGAGCAAGCTCTTACGGACATACGTACAAACATACAGTTGTGCCCCGAAACATCCAAAGGGACAATTTTTACCATGATTTTAGATGATCTAATCAAAACCAAATCCCGATCTCTGCTCGTCCTCTGCCTTGTCGGGAAAATCAAATCATCCCTAGATCTCGCTCCTCCCCTTCTCCACGGATCTCGCAGCATGGAGCTTGAAATCAAAGCCATACCAATGGATTAGGGAGGGATGGAAACCTACTGTGGGCCGCTGCTTTGGGGCCGCCTGTTTGCACGCCGCCGCACTGGGGAGGTGCCTCGCCGCCGCCTTTGAGGTCTCGCGCCGCCTTGAGGCTATTTGCCGCCTCTAGGGTTTGGGGCGTGCGGGGCCGAGAGATGGCGGGAGAGGAAGCGAGGACCGTGGGGCGAGGTGGAAGAGGCCCACGGCGAGCATGGAGGGAGGTGCGGCGTCTCGCGGTGCTCGGTGGCCGGCGGCGTGCTCGCCCGGCCGGAGGGATGGAGCGCAAGCGGCGGATTTGGGTGACGGGAGATTTTCACGCGGTGGAAGCGGACTCAACGCAAGCACCTATCTATTTCGGCGGCAATATTACCAAACCGGCCTTTGTGAGAGGCAGTGTTGTTCAATTAGGTGGGGGTAAAACGGTAATTTCGTGTGCCAAATCATTGAGTCAGGCTAAGGAAGGCCGCGCGCTGCGTGAAATTTTCAGGTTCGCGCTCACTATTTCAGAATCCCGCATGCTATTTCAGATCCTTGTAATATTCAAACGGAACACGAAATGAACTCGGTTGAAAAACTTTTAAACATGAAAGTTTCATAACTCATCGAGACCAACAAAGTTTATGTAGGTCAAATTACCATTTGAGGAAGTGATAATAACATGTAGTTCAAATATAACAAGTCTCTCACATAGTTCCTGAAACTATGTGAGTGACTTGTTATATTTGAACTACATAGCACTTCAACTTTGTCGAAATGGTTTGAGATTTTTCTGGCAGTCATTTATAGGCAAAATATGGTCGCACACAAGAACTTACATTTTTTGGACAATTATTTTTATTATTATAATTTTTTCCGTGTTGGATGAGAGAAAATTTGGTGAATTATACATTGAAAACACTAGAACTATGCAATGACCTCCACATGTATTTGTTTCCTAGGGCATAAGCTACCTTGTGGCAAAGTTTGGCGCCGATTTACGGATCTTTTTCGGGGGTGGACCTAGTTCAACGCATAATTACTTGGCGAAGTCGCGGAAAATTCAATTAAACTGAAAAAAAGTATCAAACGATTTTTGAAAAATCTCAAACTTCGTGGTTGCTTCACAAAAGGCATTTGGAAGCCTGAGGAAAAGTTTGAGCGCATACAATACTTGGAGCCTTTTATCGAACCATGTCTATGCACTAGGGTTCTTAGGGATTATGCGGTCCAAGTATGGTATTGGTCTCAAAAAATTTTTCTCAGGCTTCCAAATGCCTTTTGTGAAGCAAAACACCAAGTTTGAGATTTTTCAGAAATCGTTTGATACTTTTTTTTTAGTTTAATTGAATTTCCGCGACTTCGCCAAGTAATTATGTGTTGAACTAGGTCCACCCCTGAAAAGATCACGAATGGCGCCAAACTTTGCCACAACGCCTCTTGTGCCATAGGAAACAAATACATGTGGAGGTCGCCGCATAGTTCTAGTGTTTTCAATGTATAATTCACCAAATTTTGTCTCACCCAAAGACGGAAAAAATTATAATAATAAAAATAATTGTCCGTAAAAATGTAAGTTCTTGTGTGGGACCATATTTTGCCTATAAATGACTGCCAAAAAATCTCAAGCCATTTCGACAAAGTTGAGTAGTTGTAGTTCAAATATAATAAGTCACCACATAGTTTCGTGAACTATGTGAGAGACTTGTTATATTTGAACTACATGTTATTATCATTTCCTCAAATGGCAGTTTGACCTACATAAACTTTGTTGGTCTCGATGAGTTATGAAACTTTCGTGTTCAAAAGTTTTTCAACCGAAGTTCATTTCGTGTTCCGTTTGACCGAAGTTTTGACCGAGTCAAAGTTCGAATTCAAAACTTGAATTGCTCAAATTTTGGCACATGAAGAGGTGACTGAATCCAACACCATAACGTGATGTAGCATGATTTTTTAGAAAATTTTAGGAAAAAGAATCACCTCATTTGGAGTTCATATGAGGGAGAAACGACTAGTTACAAGTTTTAATCCGAGGAAAAAAAGAAATCGCTTGTTCATCATGAACATGTGATGAACAAGAACGATTTTTCTTTTCAATCTGTAGTCAAAACTTATAACTAGTCTTTCTCCCTTATACGAACTCCGAATTTGATGATTTTTCCCCTAAAATTTTCTAAAATCGCACTTACCAATTTATGGTGTTGACTTTCCCATTTTTAAAATAATCAAAGTTTACCTCATCAAACCTAGGTCAAACAAAGCATTAAATGGACTCTAATATTGATTAATTTATTTTATTATCTCAAACATTAAATTTAAAAGTCAAAAACGTTGTTGTAAGCGGGATTCTATCTGGTTTCATAGTAAAAAAATACAAAGGACCTGAAATAGCACTTCTTCCAAGCGGGATTCTAAAACACAATTGAGCGCCAACCCCGAAAATTTATTTCGAACAGCGCGCGGCCTTCCTGACTCAACGATTTGGCACACGCAATTACTATTTTGCCCCGCCCAATTGATCAACACTGCCTCTCGCAATGGCCAATTTGGTAATATTGGTCGGCAGTATATTTTCGGCCTCATCCATCCACCGACCTCCCATCGAGGCGCGCCGCCGCCGTCCCCAACTCCCCCAATCCGGACGACGCAGCTAAGCGCACCCCGCATCCCGCGCCGCGAATCCACCGCGCAGCTCCGCCACCGCACCCTCCGGCCGTCCGCTGCAGCTACGCCGCACACGTGTGCTCGCCCACGAGCTCCTCCTCCTCCCCTTAGCTGTTTCCACAAGCCGCGGCCGCATCGGCTGGTGGGAGAGGATGAGCGAGTGTTCGTGCGGTGGCGGGCGCGGCGGGACGACCACGCCTTAAGGCGGCGCGGCCGCGAGTGGACTGGCTCCGGCGGTCGGCGTTCACCGGGTCCGGTATGGTCCACCCTCAAGCCTGCGACGAGTCCCCCACCATGGTCGCTGTATTCCCCCTCGCGTGCAGCTCTCCCACTTTTTCTCTAAATACGACATCGCTTTTGGGGATTTTGATTCTTTTGTACACACAGCAAGAAGAACGAGCAGATTGACGACGCACTCGTCCTCTCCATCGAGAAGATCCGGGAGATCCAAATGGGCCGCAAGGAGGAGGTAGCCGGAGGCCGCGCAAGCGCCCAAACCAAGCAACCGGTCTTTGGTGCCCGGTTCCTCCTCTTCTCGTCGCCCTTCGTCGATGAGCACCCACTAGGTATGTGCCCTCTTCTCTTCCTTGGTCAAGTCAGCGAAAGGTAGAGCACAAACCTTAACTTAAACTAATTGGCTATTTGCATCCAGATCTGCCCATTTGATGTTGTTATGAATTATATCTCATACAGCTTGTGGTTCGTCTAGAACTAATAATGGTCTCGGCTTTCGAAGGTTTAAACTCAGCGGTCGAGCATTAGTGCTTTGGAAAATTGCTTACCAACATTGTTTGTTTGTCCTTTTTTTGGCTTGAGATCACAAGGATTTATAAAATATCAACACCGGATTAGGCACCTGAAGTATTGATCTGCAAAAAAAAAAAAAAAAAAAAAGTTACAAGTTCCCTATTTGCTTGGGAAACTATTTAGAAGTGAATTTTGTGTGAGGGATTACGTTGTGCTTTAGATAAAGAGCAGTTTTCATACTTGATAAGTGAGACCTATTTCTTTATTTATCTTCTAGAACTATCTCATGACAGCCCCCTTGAATTTCCGGTTTTGCTACCAATTCGCGGCGAAAGTGCGGCTGCGATGCAAGTGCCTGACATAAAGCAGTAACTTGGCAAGCTTGAGTGCCTCATGAAAAAAAAAAAATTGTATGCCTCTATACTATAATCGCTAATCTGCTTACATGGCAAACCGGACATCTTTCATTTGCTTACATGACCTGTTCTTGGCAAGCTTGAGTTAAGAGTTACTTGCATGCTCGGCCGGGCCTACCATATTTTTATCTTGTAAAGTTGGGGTACCACGGCCCGATAATAAAGTACATGGCTAATAGAGTTGTTTGGTGCGGGAACTTGGAGCTACAACTTGGTGTTAGATCCTTCTACAAACAACTCGTATGCTTCTATGTTCTCTATTTAAATTTGGGCCTTTGCAAATGTGCTCTACTACAGCCTGTTAAGTTGAAACTATAGCTGCGGTACACACCCCTATTCACGCAAGCCGAGCCGACTCTTGTCCAACGGTAGCAAGACATCAAGGTTAAGCACCAACTTAGGCAGAGGAAGGGGGCTAGCCACAAGATGCTTGCGATAGAGTAGCTGCTTTGTCGTTCCTTCTACCTCAAGCTCTCAAATAGTCTAGAACTTGGCAATGGTCTGCAGATGGGTTAGAAATTGTTTGGTGCGGAATGTGGTGATGGTCGTTCTTTACAACTTGGTGCTAGATTCTAGAATTTGTGCAGGAATGTGGTGATGGTCGGATCTACATACTTAGTCTTGTTAGAAACTACATACATGAGCTTATTGGCATATATAAACCACCTACTTATGTGATGTATCTGAACCTATTTGCACTATATAATATATTATATGATCTGGGTTCTATGTAAATGATGGTGTGATGTCAATGTTACATGATGGCTTAGATGCATGATTGAATGGATATATAATGTATGACGACCTTTTAACCATGGTTAACTACTTATACATGACAACCATTTTTCGGTCACAAAACACCATCCAAACGCCTTCCCTAGACACATAATATGACGCGTTGACTAACTAATGTATGACGTAGTAGCCGTCATAAAAGATAACAATATGTGACAGAAGATGGGTTTAGCGTCACAAAAAGCGATGACTTTTGTGACCAACTTACAAAAAACCGTCACGAGGTACATAATGTGACGGTCGATTTGTGACCACCTTGTGACGATGGGTTTTTCGTCATAACGTAGTTTTTATGACTAAATTCTTACCTTACGTGACACTTTCGGCTTGTCATGAAAAGCCAAATTTCTTGCAGTGCTGAGACCCTGAGTCTCCCTCTAGATCTAGACTAGAACTAGAACTAGAAGAGCTAGCATGCAAGAGGAGATTAGATCTCATTAGATCTAGTCTTTAGAACAAGAAAGATAGAGAGAGGGAAGGGATTGGAGGAGGTGCCGGCCTGTCGGTGCTACCTCCACACTTGTACCTCGGTGGAAGTTAACCTACACTTGGAGTTACTATGGTAATCTACTTCTTCTTTTAGTAAGTAATATTATTTATATTGTTCTTATTGGTCTACGAGTCTCTTTTGAGTACTTTAATCTGGTACCTAGATTAGAGTAATATTCGCAGCGGTGCAAACGTGGTGTTTGGACTCGGGTATCTCGTTAGATGCACCCTACCTTCCGGAGCGTGATAGTTCGTGGTAGTGATAGTACCATTGATTCCTTTGGAGTCCACATCCCGCACATTTCGGTTAGGCCAAGATAGGACTCTTAGTAATTCTTTGACACCCCGAAAGGATTGCACATTTCGTCCCCTGCTTTCCTTTGAGTACGTCCCCATAAGGATAATATCAACATAAGTTGGCTCCACCCTTGATAAGAATTAGATATCTTAGTAATCCTTTCATTCTGCTATCTCAACCTTCTTAAGTCTTGTGCTACTCACTCCGGGTTAAGATTAGATCGTAGTCTCCCTCACCCGTTTTACCCGTCCTCGCCGTGTAAAGGGTTAACCCGTGGATTCTTATATTGGCTCCATTAAAACCCTAAACATGTCTCATAGGGTGAAGTGCTCACCGGTATCCGTTACCCGAACGCTAAACTGGATTATACAAATTATAAATATTTCTGTAGGCTTAGCAAATACCAACATATACCTTGCCATCAACCTCCGTGGTGTCGATCTCAATGACACTTTGTTTGGTGAGTGCTTCGAGAACCTCTGCCCTCCAATTGTACAAAGAATTGGAAGGTCACATCCCCCCCGCCCATGCGGTTTCTTGGTGCAATATTTTCTCCCATCTGCCATGGTGTCATATCCAATTGTGCATTTGTGTTCCTCTTGCAAAAAGATCCCGTAGTTTATTTGCGCCCATACTTGGGTCCCTCCTAAGATACTTCATCCCCTTGAAGCAACCCGTGCAAAGGTGGGTGTAGTAGTAATTCTCCTCGCCTTTGAATCTGCAAAAAAAAAAAAAAAAGAATTAGAAAACATATCCAGAACTCAAAAAAAAAAAAAAAAAAAGGGAATGCATATAGAAAAAAAAAAAAAAAAAGAAATTATACCATAACAATTTTTGAATTTTTCAACTTTCGAGCATTAATACGCCATGGGCAAACTTCTCCCAAGCACTTCCCAATAAACCTCTCTGGGTTAGTTTTTGCGAAGGTGTAGTCCAAACTGTTTATTGATGGCGAACCGCCTCACAGCCAATCTAAAATCAACCATCTTTGGGGCAAGCGGCAGAGGCTGAACTCCCCGTGGTACTGTAGCAGCGTATTTTTTCCTATTTTTTCTTCTTGTGCCAATTGCTCCAAAAATTGCGTAACAACTTAAAAATCTCCAAAAACGAAAGTTGCTCAACTTATCAAGATCTCCATCTTTGCTTTAAGGACCATCCCCAAATTCTAAGTAGTTTTAAAAGTTTTGAAAAGGGGCAAGCAAAGGGGAATTTAAATTTAGGATTTCAAATTTGGAATTTAAATTCCAACACTCAAATACAGTGATTGTTATCATTTTGTGCAACATAGCAAGGCTATAGATAAACATCACTTATGCAATATATGAAACATATCATATGCATCATTCACATGTCAAAATTGAAATATGAAATGCACTATTACCATAATACTTGATAATTACACCTGATGATGATCATGTTTAAAATGTTAATTACTTTTTAACATTTAGGATGTTATAGTCCTCCCTCCTTAAAGAAATCTCGTCCCGAGATTTCAGAGTGATAAAACCCATAGGATAAGTAATGGAAAAGAAAATGTGTCAAACACATTAACTTGCAACAAGCTCATAACAAGAGTTGGTTCGAGAATTCCAAACAAAAATCCAAGAAAGGTTACAACTAATAAGGGATTGAATAACCTTTGTAGAAGCAAGGAAAATGAATTGCACTGAGGAGATCAAAGGAGCGAGAGCACATCAATTGTAGCCTATAGTGAATCATGAGCATAGACCCCGATATGAGCGAGCGCCCGGCGGTATTTCCTTGTGGCTACAAATCCACGGGGAGACCCCTGTGTTTCGACACTATTTCCCGATCACAGATCACAGATCCACCATAGGACATAACTATTACAACTCTCAACCAACATATGTCACCAACAATGTCAAGGAAGTAGCACATGTCAAATTATTAGAAACCGAAATATGACACATGCATAATCTAAGAAGTCAAGGAGTAGTCCAAAGTTCGAGTTGATGAGGTAATTTAGAGTACCTTCAAAAAGTTCCCCAAGAGTCAGAAACTTTTAGAGAAAGAATTATCAAAGGATAGCTAAATGATGAAAACCTGGTAATCATCGAGATTTATTCAAATAGAACAGCTATAAGAAGAATAGCTATCTGGAATGAAAGGAGGAGGCTTTCAACATAATTATTATATTTCAACATTATATTGTATGTATAACATGATGCATGCTCATCCCATACTTCACCACGTCGATAGGACATAAGTTAGATATATAGGGCAATATTTATACACCATGCAAAGGTCATACTAAGACATCGCCACTCCAACCTACAGGACAAGGCACCAATGATCCACTACGATATATCGAAGAAAAATAGTTAGAATGTACGGTATGGGGCCAGTCCACCCGTCACTCAACTATTAACTTCGAACATAGATTGTTGGATCGCAACCCTAACACTCGGGCAACTCTCACTTAGCAATGCAGAAAAGTGTATTGTGGGGGCCCTCAACTCAACCCATCTGCATTGCCAAACTATACTTTCTCCGGTCTTTCAAACTTCTAGGGTCCTTCAAACCACAAGGTCTACAAAACCTCTCAACCCACAAGAACACTCCACTACTGAGTAAGACAACACATTGATGTTAAACAACCTCAAAAATATACTGCTTGAAAAATTCAAGACTGACAACACGCATATTATATTACAAGCAAAAGCAATAAAACATATAAGTGGCAACCATGCATTCCAAATTAATGTACCAATAACATATAATACCATAGACATGGGCATATAAGACAGCCAATGCAAAATAATAATGCCATGTATCAAAAGTGTATGCTACTACACCAAGAATTCAAAATAATAATCCATACCAACCAACCATATCAAAGAGTAAAATATCATGATAGAAACTCATGATACCCTTAAAGAAAAAAGTGACATGCAATTATGCAAACCCACAATTACCTAGACTTAGATCAAGTGTATGCGACCCACAAGTTAGGTATAGAGCAAATTTAAAAACAGGACAAAAATATCCAAAATATCGAGGAATTTCAGATTAAAAACAAGGTACTAAAAAGAATTAGAGCAGAGCAACTATTCATCATTTCCAAAGCAAACTTTATTCTAACACTAAACTTATTGACCACACCTTAAAGACATATATAAAAAACTAAGACAAACTTTATTTGATTTAAAACATTATGCATCTTTTTATGACTTTTTAAAGCAAACAATAAATAGTAAAGAGATACTTATCTTGATAACCGGGGGTGCTCTCCCCTAAGCTAGATTTTTGTGTAGGTGCTGAGATGAGGTAGACGAATGGAGGCGATGTCGTCTTTCCTTGATGGAGCATTGATGATGACGACCGTGAGTTAATGCTCTGTCAAGTGGTTGAACGTCTCCTTCTCGTCGTGGCTCATTGATGCCTTCAATCTTGTGAAACTCAAATAGATAACAAAGCTTGTGGAATTGATTAAGCATTAGCGGTTGGGTATTTTAAGCTTTAATTACCTAGAGTTTCTTAATGAGAATCAAAGATTAAGCTTTAACAGGGGATTTAAGCAAAAGCTAATATTTTTTCATATCTAAAATGCATACGTAGAAAAATAAGAATGAATGCAAACTTTATTTTTATGCCTCCACAGTAAATATCTCTGAGGGTGTTATGCCTCAGAATCCTTTACATGGGGCTTCAAGCTTCTAATTAATGATATGCATGAAACTTTCTAATGCTAATGAGAAATTAGTTATGCAATGTGAAAGAGTAAATATGCAATACTGTAAATTAAGTATAGATAATTACCAAGTTACCTTTCGGTGAGGACTCGGTGTTTTAAGTCCACTTGAATCAAGACTTCTTACCTTGTTTACTCCTCTAGGTGTATCATCCATGTTCATTGATTGTCCAACATCTTAAAGTGAAGCTTTGATAATGGAAGCTGGTAGCATCTTGCTTAGTGCACATGTCCATAGATCTAGGACATTCCACTTGTAGAATTTTAAGGGATTATCTCCCCCAAGCTTTGCTTGAAGTATGTCCTGTTTACCAAGACAAAGTAGAGATCAAGTCCATGGGCTCTGTTGGTGGAAAAACACCAACAGAACCAAAACTTATTTATTCTTTTCTAACCTTAGGCACAAAGAGCAAGATATATTCTGCTTACTCATGGCATGGGTGATAAGACTAAAAGATAAACATTGAATTTAAAATATTTGAATAGAGAGGATCAAAAGAATTGACTCATGGAAGGGTTGTAAAGCAAATTCATAATGACTACAAGGTCAAAAGAGTGGTACTAGGAACAAATAAAGAGCTAACATGCTGAATTAATCAAGTTGTAACTCAAACATGCTTAACTCTATGCATAGCATAATCAAAGAGAAACTTTATAATAACTTACCTTGAGATGTTACCTTTATTGTTGGAGCATGATGGTACTGTAACACCTTGTGGCATTTCCTTCCTTATCTCTTGATTGGCTTCTAATGTATCTTGTTCATGAGCAACTTGTCTCCTATGTTCCACTTATTTGTCCTTTTATCAAGCCACCTTCCTGTTCTTATTTGGACCTTCTTGCTTTTCTTATTAATTCCAGCGTGTCGAAGTGTCGGGAGCATGTGAGGAGGAGCACGTTAGGGTCATCTTATTGGAGTCAGCCTTTCTCCCCAAGCTTGAGCCTTTACGTCACTCGACACTTAAAGTGTGAATGTTGAAACATCCCTCTTGGTGTCGTAACGCCTAGGTCCCGATTTGTTAAATTTGGGAAAGTAATTGAATTATTATTACATTTGTTTAAGAAATGGAACTATGGAAATCGTGCGGGTTGACCTGACTAAAGTTTGGTAAAGTTGCGAAACTTTTTTTTTTTTTGGGGAAAATATAATGTATTGGTACTTCTTTTGTAGAGTAATAAAAATGTTTAATGGTGGATGGAATTATGGAAATCGTGGTGGTTGATTTGACTAAAGTTTGGCAAAGTTTATAGTAATTAGTATCACTATTTATTTGTGGGTTTTTTTTACGGCGTAGAATTGTTTGCTGGGGAAGCGACAATTGCATTTTTTTTTGATGGAGGCAATACTGAAAAATGTTTAATGGCAAGTGGGGAAAAATTGTTTGGAAAAGAAGGGGCGCGGGGAGGAGGTTGATAATGTATAATCTATGCAACTACTTGAGTCAATTATTATGGAAACATAATATTTAGTTGTGTTGAAGGATGGGGTAAAAATTTGGAGACTAATATGCAATTTGGAGTTAGTAGGGATTTAGTATGGGTATTATAACTTAGAAATTAGTTATTGAAATTAGATTAATTAAACCGGAATCTAAGAGCTTTGGTAGAGTCTGGGTATGCCTAGTTTATTTAGGATTTTTTGTTGGAATTTTTTTGCTGCATGGAAAATAGAATTTTACTCATCCGTGTACGTTTATCAGGTGCCCGTAGCATTTTCATGGACGGGGTACTGTTTATGTCGCCAATGGGATGTACTGTTCACTAATGGGTTTGCGTACCCGTTACTATTACCTTTAACGGGTTGTACTGTTCACTAACGTGTTTACTGTTCACATTGTTAATGGATTTTACTGTTTATAGAACCCGATCCATTACTGCTTATACAAACCCATTACTGTTGTTTATCGGATTTTACTTGTCTATAAACCCAATCCATTACTGTTCATACAAACCTGTTACTGTTGTTAATCGGGTCGCACTGTAGCCTGAAAACAGTGATTTGTGTCCTGGATCCTAATGGGTTTGCTGTTCATCCGATCACCACGTTTAAAGGGATATGTAGGATTATATAGATATAGATATAAATTTATAAATGTAAACAATAATATAAAATAAATAAATAATCAAAGTATAATCTAGGAGAGCGTGTCATGTTTAATTGTGCTTGCATGAAGACCCCTCATACAGGCGGGCCGACAGTGGCGTCCCCGTCATCCTCCCTTCGCTGATGACTGGGGTCAGCGGCCTGCTACGCCTGCCGGCGGGTGATGTCGAGGGTCAAAATCAGCCGGCTTGTTTGGGATGTTTTGGCTTATTTTAGCTTATTCTCTCTCACGTAATACTATTAGAACAGTCAAAATCAGCCAACTTATCGATCAGTTCTCTCTCACGTAATACTATTAAAACAGTCAAAATCAGCCAACTTATCGATCAGCAAAACAGCCGGGCGTGAAGAAATAAAGAATTGGAGAGTCTTCTAGGGGAGAAGTAATAGCCAAATGATTCTTTTAATCCTTCACACACCAAAAAGAACATCTAGAATTATAGATAAGTAGAAGAATTTTTCCCAACAACAACAATCATGATGGGATTGGTAAAATTAGCAGTTAAAATATATCAACAGAAGATATCGAGATAAAAGCTACTTATAAAGATTAAAGATTACTTGTTATAAAGTATAATATTTATGGCAAGTAAATAAAATGAAGGGAAAAAAAAAGCAGGGAGAGGGACTGCAAGAAATTCAGTGAAGGAGATAAATAAATTGCAAACTGCAGAACGTGCGTATATTTGTGAATAGAGTAGGAAATTTATGCACTTTTATGAAGTTTAGATATTTTTTTTCAGTGGTGCTAGCGCTCGGACATCCGATGGAATAGAAATCCATCGAACGCGACGCGTCCACAAGGCCTGGCCCACCTCCGCCTCCTGCACACAGCCCCGCCCCGGCCTCCGCCTTCGCCTCCCGCTTCGACACAGCTCCGCCTCCCGCTCCACTCTGCACAGCCATGCCCCCCCACTCCGCCTCCGCCTCCCACTCGACACAGCCCCGCCTCCCGCCTCCGCTCTGCACAGCCCTGCCCCCCTCCCGCTCGGCATAGCCCCACCCCCGCCCCCAACCTCGCCGTCCCCAGCAAATCCGCCCTGCCACCAGCTCACCGCCATATCCGCCACCCAGCTTTCAACAAGGCAAAAAATCTTATTGCAACATCAAAGGACACCTAAATGAAACAACCGAAACAAATTGGTGAAACAACGGGAAAAAAAAGTCTTATTGCAATAGCGGGGGGAATGTGCTGCAACAAGGAGAAAAAGTTGTTTGCAACATTTCACATTATTTGTTGCAACATCAGAGAAATGCCTATTGCAACAATCAAAAAGGCACTGTTGTAACATTTCACATCATCTGTTGCAACATTGAACATACATCATCGCAACAACGACAACATCTGTCTCGCCGGAACCCTAGCCACCACCAAAACCTTAGATCCAGAGGGGAGAGAGGAGTAGGAGGTGGACGAGGAGGAGGAGGAGGAGGAAGGATGGGTTGGGAGGCATCAGCTCGCCGGAGAACCCGAGAAAACATCACATGAAAAATAGATGAAACAAACCAAAGCAACGCCGTTGAAACAACCAACCGGAGTTGGAGAAACCAAAGGCATGAGCTCGCCTGCAACATTTCACACCATTTTGTTTGCAACATCAGAGAAATGCCTATTGCAACAACCAATAAGGCACCGTTGCAACATTTCACATCATCTGTTGCAACATTGAACATAAATCATGGCAACAAACCCTTAGATTCAGAGCGGAGGAGGAGTAGGAGCTGGAGGAAGAGGAGGAGGTAGCATGAGCACGCTGGAACCCCCAGCTCATCGCTGGAGATGGAGGAGACGGACAAGAGAGAAAAATGGAGGAGGAGCAGGCCGACCGGGCTGGATCCGCCAGGGTCTACTGTCGCCCCCCGCCAGATACGCGACCGGTGCAGCCGGATCCGCCTCCGCCGTGACCGCCATGGCGGATCCAGCCCCTCCCCTCGCCCGGCAACCGAGATAGGAGGAGCAGCAGGCCTGCCTGGCCCGGATCCGCCGGATCCACCGCCGCCCCAGCGGATCCAGCTGATTTATTGCTGTAGATAGTTCTACTTTCAATCAGTTGCTTTCAATTCAGTGCAACTGCTTTATTGCCAATGATAGTTTTTCGTAGATCGATCTACTTGATCTATCAGTTGACATTACCAATTAATACTTTGCACTGAATGTAGTTCTACTCTGGAGGTTGAGAGCTCGATCGGACACCATCAACAATGTCAATTGATGATATGTACGTGGCTTCCTATAATAAAAGCATGGTAGTATTATATATATAATCTCCATAAAAATAGAAATAATGGTATGTTATCAATAAAAGCACTCCCAATGGGCAGAAATTGATGTATTTGCATAGGTAAATATATGGAGTACTATGAATATAAATATCAAATAAGTGTTTTAGCCTATTGAACTTCCATGCTAAAGTTTGCTCTTATACATGTTTATCGGCTATTAAGCCAAAATTACTTTTATTGACAAACAATTTATTAAGTAAACATTTCATTCAAATCTTTCTACTTATTATAAATTATAAATGATAATTATAATTATAAATATGTTATGGTACACACGTGCGTGTCGCACGTGCCTTTCCACTAGTTCTAATAAAAGAGATAAAAAAAACCCTTGGAAACCTAGGGAATGCTGCCCCTGAGATATTTTATTAAAAGTAAATCTCAACCACAGGGTCAAGAGAGGCCACAAACTCCGGCTAATAAATATTTATCCTAATGAACAGAGCAAGTCACAATTGAAGATTTTAGACTCATGCCAAGATTCATACAGACAAGGAATTGTTTAAAAAAAAAGCAAATTCAACAATGCAAATCAAAGGCACCAAACATATAGAGTGCTGACGATATCACTGAATATTACTGCATTAATTAAAGAAGACAAGTTTCTTGCTAACTAGACAGTCACATAGGTACTGATCGATAGTTACCGAAATTACACTGAATACACTACTGACGATGACACTTAATACTGCTGCATATAAAGCAGATAAGTATCTTGCCAACTAGACATAGGTACAGATAGCAACAGTTAACAGACCTGGAACATGAAACCGAACTACTAGAACATAATCTTCATCCTTCCCTCACAACATGTCTCAACAAAAGCCCATCTTATCACAAGGGAGACACCAGGACCATGTTCACCTAGTAAAGAATCGGGAACAAGCTCTACCCAACATTACCTTGCACATTTGCCAGAAACTCGCTCTTTCCATCCCTTCCAGGTTATCGGATTCAGTACCTATCCTCAAGACGCGGTCTCTTGCAGCTACTAATTCTGAATCTGAAGTAACAAGTTCCATCCGATTCATGCTATTGGGTTCAGTACCTATTCTCAAGACACAGTCCCTTGCAGCCGCTAATCCTGACTCTAAAGTAGTGATTCTGTTTAGAAGAGGGTTCCTCTCATCATCAAGTAAGAAAGAATCTATCTCTGTGAATTTCGAGTTGCCATCATCAATCAATTGTTCTCTGAATGATAGCAACGCAGTGTAAAGGACTGGAAAAGCTTCTTTTGTGCCCATGGGACCATCATCTTCAGAAATGTGTCCTGCAACCCTAGCTTCCGAATCCTCCTGTGACATAAAGAGAACTCATATAGTCATATAAGTACTGTAAGGTTGTGCATAGAAAAGAAAATTGTGGCAGCCGGAAGGGCAATATATTCTAATGATACAATCATTATTTAGCTATTACATAAGAAATGAAACTAAAATAGATAAAATACCTTCCAGCTCTGCCATCTCATATTGGTCAGCATTATAGAGTAACTGGAATAAGAATTTCAGGCTCAAATATCGTCAATACAGCATTTCAAATCCTTTTGGTATCATATAACGTACACAAACCCTAATGCTATCGCTAACAGCTAGCAATTGAACTCCCCTGCTACAAGTTAAAGTTTATTCTGTTACTTCGTCTAAACCTGAAAGCCAATGGCAGAACTCCACAATAATATATTAGCCCAATACTCTCATGTTATGCAAACTGCCTACAATTGAGGGAAAAAAATATAATTCATCGTGTATCAAAGACATAGGCATAGGCTCACCTTGCCATGCATCAAAGAAGACGGCCAGCTAACCATGATGTAGGGATCAACTGAGTACCAGGGACACTGGCTTGTGGAGCAAATTCACCACAGCTGTTTCTAGGCAAAATGACAGGAACCACTCAGGAGAGTGAGGGTCCTCAATAACTAGAGATAGGAATACAAAGCCGTCGATAGCCACCATACGCCGTACCCTAACATCAGCCTCTTCTGAACACTCAGTGATCTCTCACTGACATTTGCACGCAATGAGATCATCTTGTGCAGCATGAATCTCTCGACGCCATCACTGTCGGTTGCCCAGAGCCAAACAGAAACCATACACTGCCATACACTAATGACACAGAACTTCCCATCCTTGGTGCGACCAAGCTCCAACGTTGAAAATGGCTCATTCAAGGGTGGCGGTAGATCCATGTGAAAGAACTGAAATGTCGCAGTGTTGAGCACGAGTATACCCTTGCTAAACTGAATGGGTAATGTCCCTACCAATGCCTTGTATACCCAACAGATGAAGCCATTGACAACCTTGGGAGTGGACTCTCCATAGCTCTCAACCAGCAGCCCCCGGTGTCCATCTCCGGCAACACGACCGACCACTCCATGGTGCGCGACGAGAAGACGGCCACGTGCGCCCGCGCCTAGGCGCGGTCCCGGTGGACGCAGACAACGCAGGATGGCCGCCTCTCCTCGCCGTCGGGGGAGAGCGTGTGGAACTCAAGGAGGCAGGACGGCCGCCTCTCTTCACCATAGAGGAGTTTCTTGGGGTAGATGTTCAGAGCCTGCGAGTGCGGGCTGTAGGAGGCGCCTTGGTCGGTGGCTCAGTTGGCGAATCTAGCATACCCCTCGTAGTAGGCCATCTTGGGTTTGCTCCGCCACTCAGACTCGGAGGTGTCGGAATCTCGGAGCTGGCCGCTGAAGGCAGCGGTGATGTTGCTGCTCTTGCCTGCAGCTGCAGGGACGATGGCGCACATGTATGGCGGAAGGAAGAGGGCGAGGAGCGGCGGTGCGTGGAGCTGACGGAAGCGGCGCTGGAAGGCGGTGGAGGAGCGGACGGCGTGGAGAAATGTGCGGCAGGCGAAAGCTGCGCGGGCAAGGCTCGTGACGTCGGGGAGGCGCAGGAAGATTTCGAGGAGAATGTCATCACCAAGCATGGTTATGGTGGTGGGAGCGGGCGGCAGCGGAGCCCTAATATGGCCCCTGTAGTACAGAATCATTTTATCTTTTTCTTCATTTTTTACACATAATTTCTTTTCTTGTATGTGTTCGACCGTTAATATTTTAATTATAAATAAATCAGATGTCCCGAAATTTCTTTTGAACTGCGTTCTCAATATTTTCTTATCCTATCACACATGGTTTATTTCCGGTCGAAAAAAAGTATAACCATGATAGAAATGTGTTTATTAGTAGTGTTTAGTTAAGGAAACAATTATATTTCTCGTAGTGTTTCTTTCACGGGCGACATGAGTCATCCCACCTAGAGAATATTTATAGAAATTTGCTATTTATCTATCAACAGATTTTGTTGACTTTGTATCTGTCAAATTCTGGACTGTTGATTCTTTACTTTGAGATTCGTGCTTATTTTTCGTGTTTTGGTGGGCAACAGCGGCAACTGACGGGCTCCCAGGTCATTAGATGCCCGCCCCTGTGCTATGTGGATTTGGATGCAGCCCCAGGGCTTTTGCGCAGCCGGCTGCCTGCCTGTGGCCTGTCAATTGTTTGTGTCCTGTGCGTGAGTGCGAGTGCTGACTCCTGTGCTATGTGGATTTGGATGTTTTAATCTCACTCAATTTGTCGACTATCCTTTATCTCCATGTATGCTTACAGGTAAGACCTCTGCATTTGGGTCTGGGCTGTGTCTGATTAGAGCTTACTTACAGCGGCTATCTTTGATGTATGTCATTGTGACTGCAGTTTAGTTTAGAGAAGAGTAGCTTGACCATCAGTTTTTCAGTTGTGTGTGTGTTTGTGCAGGAATATGTTTATGCATGCTGGTATAGGAACTGTATTCCAATAGGTTTCACAGTCCTGTTGTGTGCTCTCCCTTTCTTGTTGTGTTTGTTTGGGCGTGTCTATGAATTTGTACGAGCACACCCGCTATGCTAGTGTAGCAGTGTGTCTATGTGCCATCACATTTGTTTGATTGGAACTGCAGGATGCAGAGCAGAGTAGAATAGGCATGTAATGATCTCTTACTAGGCTTGAGTAAATCAATCGATGCGTCCTTTGTCAATATCTAGGGTGTGTTTTGCCACAACTTTTGTTGTACAGATTTATATCGTTCGTGGTCTGATGCTGCAGTGACAGACATATTGTGATGCATATGCATTATGTATAGGCTTAGCTTTTGCGAAGTATGCTGCTCTGACTATTTGCTGATTTCCTGCTACAAGTACCAGGGCTTGATAGCTTGAATTTTGTCTTTTTGTGTTCATGGTGAAGATTTGGTGCCTTAACTTGAATGAACCTACCTATTTCCTCACTTTGTTTGTTGGTGAACTTGCATCACTTGTTTTTAATTTCCCTGATGCACTATATGGTTGTCACTGATGTTTTATCTCCGCTCCTTCCTGCCTCCCTGTCGTTGCCTCCACTGCATGCAGATGCAGCGCCACAGGGAGTCCTCAAGGGCACAGTCGACCACTAATCAAAAGAATCAGCCCTGTTTTTCTTTTTTTATCCTGACCATGGCTGTATATGAATAGTGCTGTTTTTGTGTAGCGAATGTCTGTGTTTTCTAGTGAAGTTAGCTTTGGTTTTTGTGTATTTTTACTAAACTCAGGTAGTTACGTGTCACTGGACAGGTGTATTGGCAATGATGAGACTCCAATGTGATAGTGTTGATGATTTGTTGTTTGATATGTATAAAAAATAGGTATGTATAAGGGTTTGTTTTTTCCAGTGCAATGTATCTTTTTTTTTATCTCTAATTGGTGTTTTGCTTTTTCAGGTCTTGAAACAGTTGAGAACTAAGATGACCCCTGAGATGTTGAGTACCTTGTCAATGATGAAGGTTAGTTTTGCAATACCCTTGAAATGTTGAGTACCTTGTGGACTTTTTATTCGTGACCCGTTTTGGTTTCTAGGATGGTGTTGGGTGTTATTCTGATCTTGGAGGCCGCGTGTCTAGGCTGGAGTGTTTTTTAGCATCTATGGTGGCTAGAGAGGTATGTTGTATGTGCTGTGATGGACTGTTATTTGGGCTGGACTTTTTATTGGGGGCTCGATTTTGCTTGCTCTGCAATTTTGGAGTTAACAGAGAGTGCTATAAGTCTTACTGTTAGATAGCACTATAATATTCTCTATCCAATAATAGACATTTTAATCTTCTGTTTCCATCCATTTTATATGTAGGATGGGCATGCATGTGCAGTTTCAGATTCTTCTCTGCTTGGTTTGAAATCACGTTTGGTGTCTAATTTTGGATCTGTTTTGAGCAATCAGTTTTGTAGGTTTTCTTTTATGGAATTTGCGTTTATGTAGTAAAAAGTATTTTTATGTTTTGTCTAATTGGATGTAGGTAATTTTGGGCATAGTTGAGTTGATTGCTGCCCGTTGTTCAAAAAATGCCATCACTACAAGCAGAAAATGAGAATTTAGCCATTGATTTGTTGAATTTGCTAGTTGGATCCTCATGTATCAAGACAAACGGTTTGTGTTTTCTAATA
>JADLZK010010234.1:0-94307 GCA_015847255.1 Hyparrhenia diplandra | reverse complement strand
CACAATCTAGCATGGGTTGGCTATGGCATAGAAGGCTTGGTCATGTTGGCATGAAGCAACTCAACAAGTTGGTGAAGCATGATCTAGTGAGAGGCTTGAAGGATGTACACTTTGAGAAGGATAAGCTATGTGGTGCATGTCAAGCTGGCAAGCAAGTTGGAAACACTCATCCAAAGAAGAGCTTCATGAGCACTTGCAAGGCATTTGACTTGATACATATTGATTTGTTTGGCCCAACCGCATACACAAGCATTGGTGGCAACAAATATGGATTTGTGATTGTGGATGATTATACAAGATTCACTTGGGTGTTCTTTCTCAATGACAAGAGTGATGTTTACTCAATCTTCAAGACATTTCTCAAGAGAGTGCACAATGAGTTTGACATCATAATCAAGAAAGTGAGAAGTGACAATGGAAGTGAGTTCAAGAACACAAGAGTTGATGAGCTATGTGATAATTATGGAATCATGCATCAACTTTCGGCCAAGTACACACCACAATCCAATGGCCTAGTTGACAGGAAGAATAGGACTCTCATTGAGATGGCAAGATCAATGCTTAGTGAATACAATGTGAGTCAATTATTTTGGGCCGAAGCAATCAACACCGCATGTCACTACATCAATAGATTGTATTGCCATCCCATGATGAACAAGATACCTTATGAGCTATTGAATGGAAGAAAGCCAACCATTGCATACTTTAGAGTATTTGGGTGCAAATGCTACATATTGAAGAAGGGTGCAAGACTTGGCAAGTTTGACAAGAGGTGTGATGAGGGGTTCCTACTTGGTTACTCCACCACAAGCAAAGCATATAGAGTGTGGAACAACTCAAGTGGTGTATTGGAGGAAGTCCATGATATTGAATTTGATGAAACCAATGGGTCCCAAGATGAAGATGAGAACCTCAATGATGTTAGTGGAACTCAATTGGTAGATGCCATGAAGGGTATGGACATTGGTGATATAAGGCCAACTCAAGTTGATGATGACAAAGATGAAGTGCAAATCACTCAAGCTAGTGGTACTCAAGTTCAAGATCAACAACAAGCTAGTACATCATCTCAAGCAACAACAAGTGATCAACCAAGCTCAAGCAATCAAGCTCCAATACTCCAAAGCTCAAGCATAGCTAGAGATCACCCAATTGATCAAATTGTTGGTGACATCGCAAGTGGAGTGCAAACTAGAGGAAGGCTAGCGGCATTTTGTGAACACTTTGCTTTTGTGTCACAAGAAGAGCCCGAAAAGGTTGATGATGCTTTGAAGGATGAAGAATGGGTCATTGCAATGCAAGAGGAGCTCAATAACTTTGATAGAAACAAGGTTTGGGAATTGGAACCAAATGGGTGTTCTAGAACAAGCAAGATGAAGATGGCATTGTTGTGAGAAATAAAGCAAGACTAGTTGCTCAAGGTTACAATCAAGTAGAGGGTCTTGACTTTGGTGAAACATATGCTCCGGTTGCAAGATTAGAGGCAATTAGAATTCTATTGGCCTATGCATGTGCACACAACATCAAGCTCTATCAAATGGATGTCAAAAGTGCCTTTCTAAATGGATTCATCAATGAGCTAGTGTATGTTGAGCAACCACCCGGTTTTGAAGATTACCATCATCCCAACCATGTGTACAAGTTGAACAAGGCATTGTATAGGTTGAAGCAAGCACCTAGAGCATGGTATGAGAGGTTGAGAGACTTCCTACTCAAGAAAGGCTTCAAGATGGGCAAAGTTGACACTACTCTATTCACCAAGAAGATTGGAAATGATTTGTTTGTCATGCAAATATATGTTGATGATATCATCTTTGATCAACAAATCAAGAATATTGTGAAGAGTTTGCCAAGATGATGGCAAAAGAGTTTGAGATGTCTATGCTTGAGAGCTCACATACTTCCTTGGTCTTCAAATCAAGCAAATGAAGAATGGCACTTTCATTAGCCAAGGCAAGTACATAAGAGACATGATCAAGAAGTTTGGCATGCAAGATGCAAAGGGCATCAATACACCAATGGGTACCAATGGATCATTGGACAATGATGAAAGTGGCAATATGGTTGATCAAAGGTACTATAGGTCATTGATTGGAAGCTTACTCTCTGGACCGCTTCTAGGCCTGATGTGATGTTTTGTGTTGGCAAGTGTGCAAGATTTCAATCCTCACCTAGAGAGAGTCACCTCACCGCATCAAAGAGGATATTGAGGTACTTGAAGCACACACAAAAATGTTGGACTATGGTATCCCAAGGGGTCAAACTTTGAGCTTATTTGATATTCGGACTCGACTATGGGGGATGCAAGGTTGATAGAAGAAGCACAAGTGGCACTTGTCAATTCCTTGAAGATCTCTAGTATCATGGTCATCAAAGAAGCAAACCGGTGAACCGCTGCATCACGTGAACCCAAGTCTCCCCCGAAATGAACATGTCCTGGCGATTCATCATCAGCGGGACCACGTTGAGTACCCTCCGCACAGGCCCCCCAGGTACCTGCACGGCCAACACAAAAACAACCAAGACTGGCCGTCCCCACTTCGAACCAACTCAATCGCAAAGGAGAAACACGTAGCCGGAAAGTAAGCAATCATTAAAACATAGCACAAATAAAGGTACCAAACCACCGATCTTCATTAACATTTAAGGCCCGGCTGCCATGAGTTCCACGAGCAATAACACCAAAATAAGACAATGGACCCTTAAAAACCTAAGGCACCCTAAACCACCTCTGTGTCGGCATCAGCAGCGGCATCGGCGGTCGGAGGCGTCGCCGCACCATCACCCTCGGAAGGAGCCCGCGTCGGAGCTGCAGTGGCAATAGGCACGGCCTCCGGAAGTGCGCCAGGCGAGGCGGTAGTCGGGCGTCGGTCGAGTCGAGGCGATGCGGGCGGCCGCCAGCAGTCGAGGCGGCAGCCACCCCTCGGCCGTGGCGGGGGTACCGAATCGCCCCCCCGAGCGACCCCGACACCCCAACCCGTCCGGCGCCCCGGGCCACCTCCGCAGCAGCTCGGGTTAACGCTTAAACCAGCAAGTTAGTAAAGGAAGCAACAAGGCGGTATAAGGAAAAAGGTAGAGAAACAACAACATGCGCACAAGTGAGCAACGAACCTTCTTGGCGAGGTCAGCCTTCGCAGGGTCGAGTGCCCGCCCCCGCCCGCCTCATACCGTGGCAGGCTTAATGAAGGCGGTGGCGAAACGCTTCACGCCCCGGTCCTCCGCCGAGGCCTTGACTTCGTTGAGGCTCGAGAAGTGCGTGGTCCGGGCCTTCGACAACGCCCCCGGTGCTCGCATTGCGGGGCGCAGCGCGCCCTCAAAGGCAAGAGCAGCGGTGCCGCTCCGGTCCGCCGCGCGGACCACCGCCGGCGCCCCCACCTCGCGGCGCATCCAGCGCCAACAAGAGCGCGGGTCCGCCCCCGGGCGCCGAGGGGGCGGCCCGACTCCGCCCAAGAACGCATCTACGGCCACCTTGAAGGCCCGAGCCTCCTCGTACCATGACAACGCCATCTCGTTGAGCCGTCGCCGCCGTACCTTCACCTCGCCTCCGAGCCAAGGGCCTCCCGACCCTCCGCCAAAGGCCCGTTCTCCCGTCGGAGGACCCCGGCCCCATCCTTAAGGTCCGCCCACGACCGCCCGAAGGCGCTCCGGCTCGTCGGCAAGATCCTTATGCTTGCGAGCCTCCCCCCCGGGCTCGCCTTGAGGGCGTCGGAAGCCTTCCGCAGGGGCGTCCCCGTGGTCGACGGCGTCCCAACCCTCGCGACCGCCCGCTGCAGCACCACCAGCAGCTCCGCCGGCTTCACCTTGATATCCTCGTGAATATCGCGAGGGGGCGGTTCGCCACATGCATCTCCGCCTCCAAGCCGCACCCGTCCGAAGACACGACCGATGAACCTCCGCTCCACCTCGTAGCCGGGCGAAAGGGGTGTCGGAGAGGTTCACCCCGTATGCAGCTCCACATCGACATCATCAACGCCGATGGACTCCGCGAATATAGGGCAACGCCGACCTCCGCCACACCCACGACTTCCCGCCGCCTCGACGGACCTCCGCAGCTCGCCCACTATGGCGCCCGCCCACACATGGCACCGCCGATAGGGGCGGGCTGCCGAAAGTACTCATGCGAGGGCGGCGGCGGACCCGCCCCTCGTGCCGCCCCATCGTCGTTCCGTTGTCGCCGCCGCCCTGTCGTCCCCTCACCCTCGTTGGAGGGCCCGCCATCGCGACCCTCCTCCTCGTGCCCCTCGTACCCGAGCCCTCTTCGGCCTCCGCCGCATCCTCCTCGGCCTCGGCCACCGCCTCCTCCTCCGCCTCCCCCGCCCTCGTCATCATCGGGAATAAGGAGGAAGTCGAGGTCCGCCGCCCAGACCCGCCGGCCCCGCAGCAGATCCCGCGCCTCCGGGCGCGCTCGAAGGCGGTCGAAGACGACCGCCCGCTGGCGGGGGACCGTAACCACGGCTACCACGCTTGCCTGGGTTCCGACCCCGCTGCGCTTCCCGCGCTCCGTGGCCTCCGCGCACGCTGACGGTTGGCCATTCCTCGTACTCCACCCCGAGCAAATCGAAGACCCGATTCACCCGACGGCGGTCGGGCGAGGCCGGGGCGATCCGCCGACCTCTCGAGGCTCCAACTTCTCGATAAGGACGCCGCCACAGAGCCGGCGCCTCCGCCAGACAAGGCGGCCAAACTCCTCGCTTGTCGCCTCCCGCCGCCTCGAAAGCAGCTCGCCATGCCCCTCTCGACGCCGACCTTCGCCGCTTCAAATTTTTTGGGGCATACTCCGCTGAGTCTTCAACCTCGACGGGGGCACCTTAAGCCACAACGCGTCCCACGGGCCGCCGCGAACTCCTCCACCAGGTCTCGCAGACGCGTACATGGCGCGACATAGCACGATCGCATCCAGCTCCTTCATTCATCCGCCGTCTTCACCGGCTTCACCTTCAACGGAAACGGACTCCACGTTGCCGTAGAGCCCCTCCGCACCGCTCAACTCGGTAATAAAACCAGTGCTCCCACTTGTTCCACTGTCGCGAGCCTCCACCCCCGCTGCGGTAGGATGAAGGTACACACGCCATACCGGGCGCGGTAGACCTCCGTATCCGTTGACTTGATGGTGCGCTTTACCGGGTTGTGCACGGTGTGGCGTACCGATGAAACCATCCACCGCCGGCTCGAGCCCGACAGAGCGGCACGCCCATGCGTGCGCCGCGAGCCGCTGGAAGCATGATGCGTAAGCCGTGGAAGCGAAGGTTAAACCTCCGCAACACACCCAAAGACAAACTTCGCACACGGGGAAGCGGGCCCCGCGTGGAAGAATTCTTCGAAGACCACCACCTCGCCGGCCTTGGGGCAAGGAACCGTCTCGCCCTCCGAAGCACGGAAATGCTTCTTGAGAACCACTTGTGGTCCTTCCGAAAACTTCTTTAGGGACTTCTCGGTGGCCTTGCTCGAGGAAACTTCGAAGCTCTCAACGACGGCCTTCTTCGACATCGTCTCCTTGATCCACGCCATCGAGTCTTGCAACAAACGCGCGAAGGGCTCTACTAAGGTGGCTAAGTGAGCATACCTCGCAAGAGGGAACGCGACATCAAGCGGCAAATGAGACAAAAAAGCACAAGCGGAGAGGCAGAGAACCAAGGCAAGAGTGTGAAGGAGGAATGAGAGCACAAACCCTAACCCCACCTACCGTGACGTATTTATAGGCCACGGGCGGGGAGGGGCGCGGGACCAACGGCGACCCCTCGAAGATCGCGGCCCGGATCCCAAAAACACGCCAAACCCTCCGATTCACCTCAAGCGCACAAAACGGACGGCATCCGTACACCCCTAAACAAGCACAACTCACTCGGATCCGCGCCGCCGCCACGGCCGACCAACAAATGCTCAAGCAGATCGAGCAAACCCTAACTTGCGAGATCGGCGAACACACCGAGACAACCAAGGCTAAAGGGCCGAGGCCCAGCTCCGTGAGGCCCACGAGCAGCCGGGACGTCGCCGGCAAGGCCCATGGGGTAGCAAACATGCCACCCCCACGGGACCCTCCGAAAGGTCTTTTTTTCCGCCCCCCCGTAGGGAGCCAGACCTTCGAGGGGCTGCTGTTGGGGAGGGCGACTCCCGCCAGCCCCCGCAGCCCTCACTATGGGGGCCAAGAACAAATCTCCCTTAACAAGTTCCCCGGTGAAGCCCCGCAGGTCCCAGCGAGGAGGCCCCTCCGCGAAGGTACGAACGATGAGGCTTCACTCTTCACCGACAAGTCCGGCCTTCGAGGTCGCCGGTCCGGAGCCAAGAACCGAGCAAGCCCCCAAGGCGTGGGGGTGCCGGCGGAGGAGACCCTCCCGAGCCGCTCCTCCGCCGCAGGCACATGGGACCGGCGGGCCGGCGCGGGAAACCCTACGCCCCCCAAAAAAAAGGAGTCGAACGTGTATTTCCCGCCCGTTAGCCTTGTATGAATAGTTACTAGCTCGCCCCTTTGAGGGCCCACCACAAGCGTGTATTCTCCCACCTACCGTGTACCAAATTATAATCAGCCCCTCCGACCCCTTTGTATTCCTATAAATACCCGGGTACGGGCTAAAGGAAAGGGATCGGTTGGTGGCAAGTTTAATTGCCATTTACTCGTTTTTTATTTCCCCCCTCGCTTTGCCTCACGCACCGTTTTTTGCTCATCTTCGGAGGCCCGGACACCCCCCGACCGCTCCGACCTTGGGCAACTCCAGCGAGGGTCGGGCCGATCGGAGGCCGCCCCGTGCCTCACTCGTGTTCCCATCTCACCCCTCAGGGAAGCCCCTCGCCCCACTCCCGCCTCCTCCCGTGAAGGCCATGTGTGTGATCCCCACACATTTGCGATTCAAAATGTACAGGGACAAAGGTCCACCTAGTATTTCATTGTATGTTACCTTGGACATGATATTTATGCTTGATCTAAGGTCGTAGAAGGCATCCTCAAAGACATGTGGGCCAACTGCACATGTGATTGTCGGGCGGCCAGGAGCCTCCTTCTTGATAATGAGTGGTGGCTCGGTAGGAGACTTGCTATCTTCCCGACATAGAGGCTTACCAGACCTCGTTGAGACCATTTTGACAGATTCAAGAGAAGTTTCGGGTTGCCCCAGAACTTTTCCCAGATCGGCAACAGGCAAAGCAGCAACAAACTGAGCTAATTGCGTTTCTACCATTTTATTAAAGCTCAGTTGTTTTTCATAAGAAGATGTTAAATTTTTAATTTCGAAAATCATGTTTTCAATTGTTTTATCATTGAGCATCAACTTCTTTGAAAGATCTTCAATTATTTTTGCTTGGTTTAAGACCAAGTCTTCCAAGGAGAGAGGATTTGAATTATACCTTAAGTTTGAATTACCTCCTTGGTTTTGTGGGCGCGAGTGTTTATTCCGCCCATTATGGTCTCCTTGTTGGCGAAACCCGTTGTTGATGTGAGTGGTGTCTTCACGGGTTTCGGGGCAGTCGTTCCCCGAATGGCCACCATTTCCATAGACTTCACATGTTACATGTGAGTCTATGGTCTTGACAGTGTCGTAGGTTGCTTCTTCTTCGGTGACACACTTGTCAAGCTTTTTCAAAAGGAGATCCATTGTAGCGTGCATGTCCGTCTCCTCCACGGTATGCATGCTTTCTTCTTGTTTGCCAAAGCTTTCCTCCCGAAGCTTGATTGGACACCATTTTCTCCATAAGAGTTGTTGCTCTATCGATGGTAAGGGAGAGGAAGGCACCTCCAAAGAAGGGCATCAATGTGCTCTTTTGACATGGGTGTTAACCCATTGTAGAAGTTCTGCATCACGAGCTATTTTTCCATCTCATGGTGCGGGCATGCTTGAATGTACTCTTGTAACCTTTCCCATGCCGCGGGTATGGGTTCCATGGTATTCTGGAAGAAGTTGGCAATTCTTCTCCTTAAGGTGTGAGTTTTTTCCATGGGGAAGAATTTAGTGAGGAACACCTTGGAACATTTGTCCCACGGGTTGACAGCCTTCCTTCTCTTTGTAGAACCATCAAGCCGCCTTCCCGTGATGGAGAAGGGAAACGTAAGGGTTCTAATGAAAGCTTCCTCGTGTGACACCTTGGATGACAACGGTGTCACCGAGTGCAAGGAAGTGTTGCGAGATGCGCATTTGCGTCCTCACTTGGCAAAACCATAAAATTGGTTTGCCCGCACCATCTTGATTAGGCTAGGCCGAGCTCAAAGTTCTCGCCCCCATGTTGACAAATGGCCCAACGGGCACGTTGGCAAAAGAGGGATGGAGTGGTCACGGATCGACTTGGCCATTAGTGAAGTACTAGATGATGCAAGGGTGATTGGTTTGTTTGTCGGCGGAGTAGCGGGGAGAAGATTTGATATGAGTTGGGTTCTTCTTTAGGATTGCCTCCGACCGCGCGATGTAGTTGTTCAACAAGGACAAACCAATCGAACACTATCCCGTCTTCATCCACAACAGAGAAAACATGAAAGATTAGCCTCGCATGAGTAATGACTACTTACACATGCACATCATCATGAACATATCTTTCTAGAATCATCAACCAATGCCTTCCCGAACAACGCCGCGAAATGCTTGTTGACATTTCCTAGCGCAATCACCAAAAAGGCAATCACACTTAGAACTCCGCCTATTGGTAATCGTAGCGCAACCGCCAAAAAGGCAAGAGTGCCGGAACACCAAAGGTTGACTTCCCATGACGACTTCACCGAATTGTTACATTCCAAAGAACATCGCCATGGGATGTCGGGTGGCATTCTGTAACGTTTATAGAACAAGTCTACAAGCGCACGGAAATACCGTTGTAGCATTTCACCCGAGATATTCGTGGTATCGTTATTTATATTTTTCCAAAGGAAGGCATGGTGTAGGATTCTAGCGGGGGCATGAACAAGACGACATGTCTATGCGGTTGACCAATACTCAATGCAGGGGTAAGTCATGATAGTTCATAAGATAGTGTGACACACACTTGGGCCAACCTAAAGGATAAAAGGAAAATAAAGAATAAAGAATAATCCTAAGTGAAGCAGGCATTCCTAATGTATAGCTGTGCAAAGAACAAGTTAATGATCATGCAAACATAAATGACTAGAGTTTTAGGTTGAGAGTGAGATGGACGGGGAGACCTCCCGGTACCATCCGGGCCAATGGAAGGCATTTACGAACTCCTACATCACATACTAACATGGGGGGATTACAAAGGACGGACAGGGCTATCACAACCCTACCGCCTACCCCCTCGACCGTGGCATGCTCTCATATCCGAAGGTTCCCGCTCATCCGGGCACCATGCCCGCATGTTAAGGTACATCCCATGTCCCTCGCGGACTCTCACCCTATGGATGAACGAGCTAGAACATGGACAGGCCTAAAAACCACAACGAACCGCCATCTCAGCACAACTCTTACTCTACTCAAATACATGGCACGAATGGTTAAGCCTAAGTTCTATACGACTAACCACGACATAAGAACTATAGTCTAGTTCTTCTGTCATGATCGTGTCGAGAACAACATGTCAAGAATATAACATAGAAACTATATGCTAGTTCATATGTCAAGTCTATAACATGGAAATACTCTAGCTCTATTGCACAACTAAATAAGAACAAGACTTGAGAAGAAACCATAATTGGATTCATACCGAATATTCCTTTCTTCCAAGTACAAGCTCTCCAATGAAGCTTAGCCTTGCTCCAAATAATACTAAAGACTAAAAGAACTAAAGAGAGGTGGAGTAGAGAAGAGTGGTGGTGAATGAGGAGGCTCCAAATGGTGTGTGTTGTGAGAGGGGGAGAGGCCCTCTACTTATAGGATGAGAGGAGGGGGCTAAGTGCTAATGTTACACCATGAATGCACCAAACCGACGTCCTCCAGGCGTCCACGTTCACTGAACCGAGCCACGCACCCCCGAACCGACGTTTTGGACACTTAATGTACCGCCTCGTTGAAGTTGGGCTAAAACCACCCCTAGGAGGGTGCGGGCGCACCTTAGGGTGCGGTGCACCCTTTCCTCGCCCTGCCGCCCGAGCTTTAGCGAGCCGGCGTGTTTGGGCCTGAAAAGTTGTGGGGTGGTGTTGGCTCGGTCCGGTTTTTGGCGTTTTGGTCTGTTTTATCCCGCGGGCTTGTAATCTTCTCAACGCTTTCAAGGGTCGTCGCCTTTTGGTCGTATTTCCACCTGTTTTTATTATAAATCCTACGTAATACATTTTGGACACTACAAGTGGAAATATGTGAGTAATAAATGTATATGAGTATGATAATGTATAGTTTCACCCCTTTATGGTAGAATGTTGACATGAAAAATGTGTCGTTAGTGACCGCCAACAAATTGCCACCCTACCAAAGCTGGGCGACAGGGGGCCCACCCTAGCGCCCGCCACCACGCTGGCCAAGGGCGACCGCCGCTTGGGTAACGCGCCCCACCGGCCCCCCCCCTCGTGGCAGAAGTAGCCGTTGTTCCCGGCCCCGTGTCGTCGGTGTTTCGCTCTATAAATACTCAAGGTGCCCTGAGAGCTCTCCACCCCACTCATTCTCATATTTTCACTCTCCCACTTCACCTCTCCATTCCATTTCATCTCCAAGAGCTTGTGCAAGAAACCTCTTGCAACCAACAGCCCCAACGTGTCCAAGATCAAGAGCTAGTAAGAATTTTTCGAGCTAACATCACCCTTGTTCTAGTTTTTGTTCTTGTTTCGTTCTTGTCAACATGAGCGTGCCGAAGCAAGATCGCCGGAAAGCATTCAACAAGGCAAAGTGAAGGAGCTCCCGGCTTTCCCAAGGCTCAAGCTCGCCACACCGGCCGAAGGAAGCCCGATGCACGAAGATGACGCTCCTCCTCAAGTCCACCCACATTTGACGATCGATGCGGTGACGCTCCATACCTCGACCTACAAGATGCACGGGAGATACAAGCATACCACATGCTTAAAGATTGACCCTTCGCCACGCACCACGTTTCTCCCGGAAGCTCTCGAAAAATTAGGTATGGATTCTGAATTCCCTCGCATGTGGAGAGTCAGTAGGATGGGCAAAGGTAGATCCTCTTGATGAACGAGGTTCTAAAATGCTCACTATCCAATTCCCCGTGCACTTTGAAAGTTCATGATGAGGGTATTTCTTTTCGACTTTTTCATACCCACCACTATCGCACATGGAAACAAATTGCTGAAATCTTAGGGTTTGATAAAGTAAAATGCTTAATTGATTTTGATGCAGCCCTTCGCAGTATAATCGTGATGCTTTCTTCATGCAAATATCTGATATTGATTGTTCGAAAGTGCTAAATTTGATGTTTGTTAATGCAAACATACAACACCCATCACTAAGGTTTATGCATAAATGGATGTCTATCACCATATTTCCTAGACAAGATCCTCGTCGCATTCATGATGCTCAAATGAAATGTCTTTTTTGCAATGGTAAAATGAATCAAGATTGCTCCTGTTAAAGAAATGATTAATTGGATGTTAGAAACCATCAAGTTTTCCTCCACTGTTTATTACACTTCCCTTGTAACATGGATTGCCCGTGGTGTTGGTGCGCGCCGGAGGGACAGAATGTTCTTTACATTCCTGACCCGCACCCCGAGATCATGACCCAATCCTGGTTCAAGGGCATCATATTAAGCTTGATGCAGATGATCGCGAGAAAGTCATTTATTATTTCCCGGGCTATACAATGGAGATTCCGCTTCCTAACCCGGAATACTCATTGTATAAGTCCCATTCACTTACCTTCGTTCGGATCCTCTCCGACGAAGCACGCAGAAGCTCACGTGTCTCGCAGGTCATCCAGAGGGTAGCAAGAGATGGAGCAGAACTTCACGATCGCCGCACCACCACCACCGGACTTTGTGCGCAGACCCCTCCACCTGACTTCACCACTGGGTTCTCGCCAGCTCCAACACCTGGTTTCTTTTTGGCTATGCCGAATCCAGGGTACATACCTGGCTACCAGTCTGGCTACACCCGACACCCGCATCGGGCAAAGGCTCGGCATGGACAGACGCGCTGAGATCTCCTCCGAAATCCGACGGATGCCTCCATCACTTTCACCACGCCGATCCACGGAGGAGCCTCAAACGATCTAGGACCTCAGCACACGCATCTGCAGCCTAGAGGTGAGTAATAAAAATATTCAAGATACACTCCACTCCTATATACGGATCAATCAGATTAGCGCCACCAGTAGTACCAGCAAGAATTCACCGACATCCGCTACAAGACGAGGAGCAGCACCGCGCAGAGGAAAGAGCATTCTCGCTCTCCATGGGATATAATCCCGACCCATAGGCTTTGAGCTAGCTTTGGGGAGGACCCCGCAAGGTAAGCCTTAAATTTCCCAAGTCATTTTCAATTCCTTTCCTTACAAAAAAATGATAAAAGCAACAAAAAAATATTCCACTCATTTATTTGACATAAGATGGTGTAGGTCTCTCTTACGATGAAATGATGAACAATTGCTCGCTTTATGAATTAGCTTGCACCTAGTTTATAACTTAGAATCCCTTAATGTTTAAGTTTGTTGGCTGTTGACGTTTCTTAACATCGCAGAAGAATCTACAAGCGTACATGAATTGTCGCTGTAGCTTTCACCCGAAATATTCGAGGGTATCGTATTTTCCATAGGGAACGGAGGTACTCTTTCCTAACTAGTTCGCCCAAGGACACACACGACCAAAGATGGGGAGGATTATCGAGAAGGATCCCTACACCTTTAGTGTCTATGGTTAGCCGCCTCGCTATACTTGTTCACTTTCGCACCGGCCCTCGCCCAATACCGGGCGTAGTCCCAAGCAATTAGATCTACGTCACACCCGAACGTGGAGGGATTACAAGGGGGACGCATAAGGTCATCCACGACCCTACCGCCTATCCTCACGACCGTGGGATGCTTCGCAAAAGATAGAAAACTACTAGCCCAAACACCACGTCTACGCTAGTGATTATTACTCTAGTGTTTGCCGGTTCCCCGGTCAAAGGGTTCCACCACTAGAGTCCCGCCCCGAGGGAACGACTATCGATCCCGCAAAACGAGTAGATAAATCATGGATAAACAAAAGACAATAAAGATTATCAGAACCGTGGAAGCTTACTTAGCCAAGATCCCATGAAGGAGCCAAGCCCGAATCCACCGAGGTACAAGGTTGGGGAGACACCGACAAGTCCGCACTTCCCCGCTCTCAGCCCTTCACATCTCTCCTCCGCCGATCTCTCTACTACTTAGGTAGGGCCTAGACCCATTGGAGTGAGGTAGAAGAGTAGAGGGAAGAGCCCTAGGGAGAGCTCTTGCCTTGGAATGGTGTGTGTAATGGAGGAGGAGAGGCCCTCTACTTATAGGATGAGAGGAGGGGGCTATGTGCTAATTTTACAACATCAATGCACCAAACCGACCTCACCACGGCGTCCAGTGTTCAGTGAACATGGCAGCAAACCCCGCACCGACACTTTTCACCACTTAATTGAACCGCCAAAGAAAGGTGGGCCCGAACCGCCTCCGGGAGGGTGCGGTCGCACCCTAAGGTTCGGGCGCACCCAGATCTGGGCCGTTTGGGCTGAAACTTTGCAGGAGTGCGTGGGCCTTAGAGTAAGCTTCGTTTCGAGTATTTGTTCGCTGAAATCCGAGTTCGTATGAAAAGTTATGCCTAAAACATTGAACCCATGTCCCGCGGCCCGATATGATTTCATGTTGGATTTGGGCCTTGACCTTTGGGCTTGTTTTATGCGTTTCAGCATTGGCCACACTTTGCACTGTCCTCTTCTACACTTGATGTACCGCCGCCAAACCTCGGGCTCGAACCACCTCGGGATGGGTGCGGTCGCACCCTAGGCCTCGGCTCGGCCCGGTCTCGTGGGGTGGCGTTGTTGGGCCCGAAAAGTGTGATGGTGATATTTGCTTGGCCCAACTCGGGCGTTTTGGTCCGATTCAACCCTCGGGCTTATGATCTTCCAAAGTACGCTTTCGTGGTTGCGCCTTTCGATCGTATTTCCACCGCTTTTTTTTTTAAATACTACAAAATACATTTTGGACACTACAAGTGGAAATATGTGAGTAATAAATGTATATGAGTATGATAATGTATAGTTTCACCCCCTTTATGGTAGTAAGTTGACGGAAAAATACGCCGTTAGTGACCGCCGACAAACTCCCCCAAGCTTACCCTTTGCACGCCCTCGAGCAAAAGATAAGTACTTGGTTGTTGATCAGAGTTGCTACTATGCCGATTACATTTTACAAGTGCCAGGTTTATAACAAGATTTTCTACTATAGTTTGAATAAAATGGCACGCCTTTACTCACCCTTTATTACCTTTCATCGTGAAGGGGCTTTTTTAGCTTCTCGTAGTCTTGGGCGGTTGCCGATAGAACGGTTATAATAGAAATGCTACTCATTCATTCTTTTTGATCAACTTTTTCATCCGGGATTATTTATTAAATTATATTTGTTTTTCGAGAAAGTTTGGGCTTATTACTATATATTGTATTTTTTTGGAGAGGTGGGCTCTACTCGCCCTAGACTTTTGTCTTTTTATTTCCTCTCTTTCTCTTATTTTTTTTTTTTTTTTAGAGATGTGGGCTCTACTCGCCCTCGGACACGTGTCCATTTTTCATCTCTTTTTCTCTTTTTTTTAGCATAGCCCATATCTTTCTTTTTTTCTTCAAATTAGATTCCCGGATGTCAAGTTTCTCTCTTGAACGAAATCATAGGAAATCTATTTGTACCATATCTTATTTGGCAACAACTTAGACTGGATAGAGCTTATGCAACCCACATGAATCAGGTTTTTTCAAGATGAGTTTTTAAGACTTAGCCACTAAACTCAAACTTTAGAGAAATTCAAGTTATAAACTAGGCAATGTGCAAAACATAAGACAGAGCAACTATTCATCATTTCAACAAGGGACTAAGACTAAACATTTTCATAGCTCATATGTATAGGAATGGAATTTTTGTCTCCCCCCTTTTTTAGCATAACTCATCATTTCATAAGATATAGAATATAATCAAAATGTGAGATACACGTTACCTTTTCTTGGAGTCCTCCCCAAGCTAGCTCTTTACTTACCTTTCATAGTTGTGCTAGCTTGTGCGCCGCATGATTTGAGTTGTGATTGGTCGCGTGGTTGGAGGCTCCCCCAAGCTTGTCTTTTGATGTCATCACAAAAACAGGACAAAGAACTTGGGGTTGAAAGGTTTATCTCCTCTCTGCTCTCATTTTCTCCTCATTCTCTTCTCTCCCCTTTCTTTTTTTATTATTATTATTGTGAGATGTGAGAGCGAGAGTTTTGCACAAACCACCGCTTGAAGAGGAAGGAGTTAATGGTAGTTGTTCGCCCTCGTCCTTCTCCATCATGAATTGTTCGTGTTTGTGCATTGTGTTGGGGAGGTCTTAGAAGTTTGTTCATTGTGTTTGAGAGCTCTCCCCACACTTGGTCTTGTACTGATTTATTCAAAACAAGAAAACAAAACAAAAGAGGAAAACACATGGCTCTACCCCATGAATGAACACCGTGGAGCCTTTATTGTGACAACCTTTTATTTTATTTTATTTTTTTACTTTTACTCATTCACCTCAACATCACTCAAGCAAGGCTAACATAAAGAAGCAAAGGGAAAGCATAGCCTTGATTTATCTCCAACATAAGATACTCCCAAAGATCATGACAACAAAGCTCTAAGTTCATTAACCAAACTCGACACCATGTCAAGGTTTGATTAAAGGAGATCATTTCACCCTAAGCACCATGCTTAATGTAAAGACCTATGGATGCATTACTCGAGTAAATGCACCCAAACTCAAAGCATAAATCATGGCGAGGGAAGCATGACGTTTTAATTTCGTGGAGACAAAAGTGAGTGAATGAGTTGGTGAACGTTACCTTTGCATACCCGAGTATAAATACCGACAAAGATTTATGGATGAAGCATCGAAGTTGTTGCTCAAGCGTTCAGCGGATGGCCATGCCTGTGTGCACCTCAAGGCTAGGCCACACACACGTGTGTATGGGCCATGGGTCTTGATGGTAGCAAAGAAAGGATGAGAGACGAGCCCATCTTGCTTGTGGTAGCAATGATGAGTGGAGTCAGGCAAAGACTTTGGTATGTATCTTAACCATGCGGGGCCAACTCTGCTCCTCTCTTCTCTTTTTTATTTTTTTTCTATATATATGTTTTTTTTTTTTTTTCGACAACACTCTCTTTTTTTTTTCTTTTTTTTTCTTCTCTTTTTTTTTTTCAACAAGGCAGGGTGACATCATCTTTTATTCACCATCATTTTTTTATATGACGCCTTGGTGGATGGAACTTGAGAGTCTCACCATCTTTCCCCACACTTGGACTTTTGTGCAAAAGTCAAGTGTGCAAAAGTCCGGGTCTCCTTTCTCGAAAGTGTGTTCCACCATCCATGAGCATCAAAGTTTTTTTTTTGCCGATGTCGGGCCCCATGTTTTCAAGCATTGCATGCCTCTTTGATCTTCTTAATCGATCTCCACCTGAAATGGTTAGCGACAAGAATACCCGAAGGTGCATACTAACTTGATAACACGTTCTTGCTTTTATTAATAAGAACAGAGAAAAACTTTTTTTTGTGCTTTTTTACAAGAGAGAATTATTCATCTTTTTTTTTTTTCCGGGTTATCTCCCGGCGATTAAGCTTTTTATGGTCATAAGCTTGACCGCTGGAATTCATCTTGCAAATATGAAAGGTGGTGAAGTTCCCACCTACGCCACTAAGAAGTTAGCGTTACGCTTAAGCTGCAAGGTTGCGCCATTGTGCCACTACGAGATCGGCAAAAACTTGTGATAGACCGAAGACATCCGAACCATCCTCTTGAAAAGTTTGTGAACGAGGATTAAGAGAAGGTTGGGGTCCTCGTAGGGGCACGTGGTGAGAAACAAGACAACTCTAGAGATCCAAAAGGTGAGCATGTATCATGAGAAGTTTTGAATGAAAACTTCGACATGCTCAATAGCGTGTTCATGCTTGGTCTCAAGAGTTGTTGCTTCGCACATGTCCATGGCACATGAGTTCTTATCCTCACAAGATGTGTCATGAAGGACGAACGTTGAATCTCGACTTTTGTCAAGAACAACGTTTTGTTGGCCGAGGGACATGTCTTGTGTTCGAGCGAGGGTGATGCCGGTGTTTCGCTTCACTAAGATGCGAAGGCAACTTAGGTGAATCGAATGGAGTTATGAACTCCGCCTCCTCAAACAGGTTTTGGTTGGGAAGATGCTTCACCTTTGGGATTTCTAGGTGAGAGGCACAAGCATTCTTTTCCCAACTTCTCATCATGGCTCTCTGTTGGCATTTGTTAAGTGCTAAAAGAATATGAAGGATTCTCGCAGTTTACGTAACACCTACCATTGTAGCTTTTCCCTAGGATGAGTATTCTAGAGTATCGTATCCACAGGAAGCTTTGGCTAAAGAATTCTAATAAGTCACAATCATGTATCCACTAACTTAGCAAACCACTAGACTATAGTGAGGGGGTAATTGATAAAGGATAAGTTGATATCAAAGCATAAAATAATAACCTACCTAAAATATCAAAGAGTAATTAAACTAATCAAGAGGTCAAAGGGAGAGTTTGAGGTTCCCAGGTACTTCTCTATTACTTAGGTTCTATGATAGCAATTACACTACTGCACTTTGGAGCAAATGTTCCTTTTCCAACTCTCGAGAAAGACCGGGAAGAAGGTAGTTGGGAGAAAGTCGCCTAAAGCTCTACGGTAAAACACCAACCCATAATGGTGGACTACAAAGGCCCCGACAGGCTGTCACCCCGGGCTACCACAACTATCCGTAGGTTTAAGGCAACCTCGTGGTAACCAATAGCCTAGACACCAAGTCTACACTATCGACACTACTCTAGCTACCATGAATAACTAGAGTCCTCAATACGAGCGGAGATCCCGTGCAATAGCATAACAACTATACTTAACCATATATGAAAGGCATGAAAGTGAATAGAGAACATAAATATATGAATCATAAGTCTTGTAGAGAAGATACAAAGACATACCATACTCTAAAGACATCTCTGCAACAGAGCATAGCTCCACTCTCCTTTACTCTTGATTAGATCTAAGTTAGGTCTAATCTAGTTCTAATTACATGTCTAATCTACCTCTAATTACATGGCTAATCTACTTCTAATTCACTAATCCCAGAGAGAGGTTATCCTTACATTGGGACACCTCTACAACCGAGAGATAATGAAATAGAATGAGATAGAATGAATTAGGTTTAGCCCCCGGGGTCAGGGGTCTTCTTATATAGGCCTTGGCGATGAATGATGACCATTGGATCACACCGCCTTCAATAACGGTGTAGATATTAACCTCAAAGTCGGTTACAAACCGACCTAGGAAGATGAGCCCCGATTGTCATCAGTAGCGGCGGCCGCAAAAGTATTTAGGGCCGCCGCCAGCCCATGTGGCCAAACCATGTCATCTTTCTTCTGGTGTCTTCTCGGGTACCTTCTAGAGTGTTTTAGTCCACATTTTGGGTCGAAGTTACTTCACGGTTAAGTCCTGTCATCGTATGTGAGATATATTCTGGAACTTCCTCCATTCTTCTCTGCATTTATCTATTAAGTCCCTGAAAAGATATAAATCACCAAAGCTCATGGAATTATGTTAGTTAGACCCCTAGTCTATGTTGATATTCATTTTAAGCCCTTATCCATGTTTAGTTGACTAGTAATATTATGCTATAACAGGAGTCAACACTCTCCTCTATAGGTTTTTTATGAAAAAGCTTTTTGAGAGGTTAGCCTATGAGAAGATCAAAGTCGAGGACAGGATAGATATAGAAGTCTAAGTGAACCTCGGTTTCATGAATTTTTGTTGGCACGGCCCTAGCAATCCCACAACATGCAAAGATGAGTCCGAATTGACCCTTGAAGAGTCTATCGGTCGAGGCTAGCGGCATATTACCCAAAAGGGTTTCCGCAAGATATTGTGACATGATATTCACCTCTACCGTGGGTTGTGTAGGGCATCTAAGGAATTTCCTCGTAATGAACAAGATATAGTCGTGGAAGGTGAAAGAATCAATTGCTTCGTAAGAACGTTTCACCTCCATTAACCATTCTTTTGAAGGTTTCATGTTAGAGGAATTTTCCTTAGAATGAGTTGTGCTCCATTTGCTCCATTCGTGCCAAAGAAGGTTCAAGGTCCTCCCATGATCGTCGAATTTGATCGAGAACTCCGAAGGATAAAGCATCCCTTCCTTCGGTGTTCGTGGTTCGAGAGAGGGCTCAACAAATGGGTTCTAGTGATGGTGTACGGAATGGTTCGACCGATGAGGGCTCCTCAAAACTTGACATGCCCTTGTTGTGGAGGGGGGAGTAGGTTCTACAACGGGAGAAGTATGCTTCTCTAGGATGTGATCAAGGATTTTCCTCTCGCTTTGTTGTAGGTTTACGTGAAAACGACCCTCCAAATGGTCATGTCAAGGCATAGGGCAAATGTCTATGTCAAGACCCGAACAAAAGATATGCAAAAGCACACTATCGGGTAATGACAAGTCCGGGCTAGAATGTATTAACATTGTAAACCCGGCCCAGATGCACCTATGGACTCCTTCTCTCCCCTCGCCGAAATCGAGGATTGTCTTTGGTAGGGTGTTGATGGGGAAAAATACAAGACAGAAATTGTCTTTGAGTTCTTCCCAATCCCCATTCAAACTTCCTACGACATTCGTAAACCATTGTTCTCGCTCTCCCTATGAGGGAGAAATGTAAAACAACTTCCACATGAGAGTTTCTTGTGTCATGCCAGAATGCTTAGGCACGCATTATATCTCCTCGAAAAACTTGTAGGTGGCTACATGGGTTTTCGTGTGGTAGCCAGAGAAAGGGTCCGCCTCGAACGATGGATTTTAAATATGGATGGAGTTCATAGCCGATGAAAGTTTTGGTTTTGAAAAAGATTGCGTTTCTGTGAACTCCTCGTTGAAGCGTAAGGATTTTGAAGTTGATTGGGCTTCATTTTGAAAAGAAAAACAAATAACTATTTTGATTTTTTAAATAGATAGATACGAGGACGACTAGGTTCAAGATAATAGCAACCGTTCCCGCAAGAACGGCGCCAGAGAGCTTGTTGACGTTTTCTTAACGCCGCAGAAGAATCCGCAAGCGCATGTAATTGTCGTTGTAGCTTTCACCCGAAATATTCGTGGTATCGTATTTTCCACAGGAACGGAGGTACTCTCCTAACTAGTTCGCCCAAGGACACACACACCGACCAAAGATGGGGAGGATTATCGAGAAGGATCCCTACACCTTTAGTGTCTATGGTTAGCCGCCTCCCGAGCTACTTGTTCACTTCGGCACCGCCCTCACCCAATACCGGGCGAGTTCGCAATTAGCTCTACGCCACACCCGAACGTGGAGGGATTACAAGGGGACGCACAAGGTCGTCACGACCCTGCCGCCACTCACGACCATGGATGCTTCGCAAGAAGAGATAGAAAACCACTAGCCCAAACACCACGCCTACGCTAGTGATTATTACTCTAGTGTTTGCCAGGTTCCCGGCCAAAGGGTTCCACCACTAAAGTCCCGCCCGAGGGAACGACTATCGATCCCGCAAAATGAGTAGATAAATCGTGGATAAACAAAAGACAATAAAGATTATCGTAACCATGGAAGCTTACTTAGCCAAGATCCCGTGAAGGAGCCAAGCCCTAATCCACCGAGGTACAAGGTTGGGGAGACACCGACAAGTCCGGCACTTCCCCCTCTCTCCCCCTTCACATCTCTCCTCCGCCGATCTCTACTACTTAGGTAGGGCCTAGACCCATTGGAGTGAGGTAGAAGAGTAGAGGGAAGAGCCCTAGGGAGAGCTCTTGCCTTGGAATGGTGTGTGTAATGGAGGAGGAGAGGCCCTCTACTTATAGGATGAGAGGAGGGGGCTATGTGCTAATTTTACAACATCAATGCACCAAACCAACCTCACCACAGCGTCCCAGTGTTCAGTGAATGTGGCAGCAAACCCCGCACCGACACTTTTCACCACTTAATTTAACCGCCAGAGAAAGGTGGGCCCGAACCGCCTCCGGGAGGGTGCGGTCGCACCCTAAGGTGCGGGCGCACCCAGATCAGGGCCGTTTGGGCTGAAACTTTGCAGGAGTGCGTGGGCCTCGGAGTAAGCTTCGCTTTCGAGTATTTGTTCGCTGAAATCCGACTTCGTATGAAAAAAGTTATGCCCAAAACATTGAACCCATGTCCTGCGCGCCCGATATGATTTCATGTTGGATTTGGGCCTTGACTTTTGGGCTTGTTTTATGCGCTTCAGCGTTGGCCACACTTTGCACCGCCCCTCTTCTCGCACTTGATGTACCGCCCGCCAAACCTGGGCTCGAACCGCCTCAGATGGGTGCGGTCGCACCTTGGGGTGCGCCCGCACCCTAGGCTCGGCCGCCCGGGTCTCGTGGGTGGCGTTGTTGGGCCCGAAAAGTGTGATGGTGATATTTGCTTGGCCCAACTCCTCGCGTTTTGGTCCGATTCAACCCCGGGCTTATGATCTCCAAAGTATGCTTTCCGTGGTTGCGCCTTTCGGGTCGTATTTCCACATGTTTTTATTATAAATACTACAAAATACATTTTGACACTACAAGTGAAAATATGTGAGTATATATATAGACACACACACACATATGCTAAATGAAATCTCGGATGGATAGTTACTCGAAAGAATAAAAGAAGTAGTAGCTCTACTAAACCGTTCTATCTTGCAATCACCCAAGAATGTGGAAAATGTCATAAGACCCATGTGATTCGAGTAATAAGGATAGATGAAAATGTCAACTTATTTAAACAATAAGTGAACACTTTGTTATAAACATGGCACACTTTGATTTATATCGGCATTGAAGCAACTCCCGATCGTCAAACCAAAACACTTAGCTATTTGCTCTGACGACGAGCAAAGGTTAAACTTGGGGAGTTGTTGGCGGTCACTATCACACATTTTATACCGCCAACTTAGCTCTAATTAAGAGGGATAAAACATACTTATGCCAAATAAACATTTACTACTCACCTAGTTCCACTTGTATTCGTAGAATATTTGTTTTGCAGAACAAACACGAAAAACATGTGAAGGTGCGCCAAATAAAGAGTTAAACAAGACTCAGGGAATACGCTTTGCCAAGGGGAACGTAACTGTGCCAAAACCAATGCAAAGTGGACCAAAACACTTCCGGAAGGGCGACCTAGAGTGGGCCACCAGCCCACACGCGAAGGCTCGGCACAAAGGCAGGCCAAACCTAGGCCGGCCGCCCACCATGGGCGGCCGCCGGGCCTTGTGCCCGATCCCGCCGCGCTTGTCTCCCGATCCCGACTCGGAGGAGTAGAGGCGGTGCATGGTGGTGTTTTTCGGCATATTGGCGCTAAAACTCCCGCCAAGAACACCTTTCACTCCACTATAAATAAGAGGCCACACCCCCTTCCAAAACACAACACACACACCCTTGAGCACTTCACTCACTTTCTATAGTTCTAGTTATAGTTTTGAGCAAGGTTGAGCTTCAAGGAGGGCTTGTCTCCTTGGAAGGATCTTTTGGAAATATTAATATTATTATGAAGTTCCTTTCAACACTCATGTCTCTATATTCATATTGCAATGCGCTTCGAGCTAGAGTATAGTTACCCTCATGTTATCTTATTAATGTGTGAACTATGGTCTAGTTAACATATTAATAGATTGGACATGGCTAACTATAGGATTAACTGCTCATATGTCGACTTCGCTAGAGATTAGTCGGTTTATGTAGATTATGATGGTTTGGTGTACCTTCGGGTTTACCTTTATCCTTGCTTGTCGATCCGTAGGGTCTGAGTCCCTGGGGATTTAGGTAGTTTTCTATACACGTGTACGTGGTGTCCAGGTTTATAGTAACCATCGAAATGTTGGCATTCCATGGTAGTGAGGTAGGGGGCAGTGGTGACAGCCCTGTTCCGCCCATTGTACTCCTCCACGCTCGGATGTTGAGTTGGAGTTCGAAAGTGTCCATCGCCTACCGGACTAGCTGCGGGCATCACCTCATCATAAGATCGTAATCCCATCATGATTTAGCCTCCTCATATGCAAACTAGAGTTCACCCATGTGCAATATTTAGAACCACCTTCTCATTGTAGATTCTCTTTATCCTTTTTCTCCCCTAGTGGTGTAGTAGCTTATGTGTGTTTGTCACTATCCTGAATATCATTTCCTTACCCCTGCATTTGACTAATGGTTATTCATAAATACATTGTGGATCATTATCATCATTATGCTAGCAAATTACACAAGCCTACCTTCCCTTGGGAAAATATAAATCACGATACCCGAATACCACCGGGTGAAATGCGACAATGATAGATCCGTGCGCTTGCGGATTGACTATAGCAAACATATGAATCCATCTATCATCCGATGTCTCTTAACGTGGTCACTAAGAATAGTATTTATTCTTAGTGATTGCACCGTGAAAAATCCAACAAGCATTTCTGGTGCCGTTACGGAAATAGGTTATTATCTATTTCTAGTAATGTCGTTAAGAAATATCAACAGCTATCATCTAAACCTATCCGTGCCTTTGGGTCTTATGAGTTTTGCCCTAGGTTGATAGAGATGGTCCAAAATCATACATTCTCGTGATAATTAGATGAAAACCCTTTCCTTCATCTCCAAACTTTCGAGGAGACATGTAAGTCCCTCCATATTGAAGGCATGTCCCCTCGAAACCATCCATTGGACGCTATTTCCATTCTCTTTGAAAGGAAAAGCTCGCCAGTGGTACAATCGAAACAAAGAGAGAATGGGAGGCGACTAGGGAACTTGCTTGACTGACTTTTGTGCAGACTTCTACCCAATGTCCAAATTAGTCAACTTTAGGCTCTCAATCCTATCCTCTAAAACAAGGATAATGAATCTTTGAGTGCCTACTAGGAGCGCGTTTGATCTTCTTTTCCAAATCCGGACCTAATCTAGCCATACCAGATCATGTTTTATTTCAACATTTTTATATTGGTCCAAATAGAAAATCTAGAAAATCCGGATCCTTCATTCACCTTTTAATCCCGAATGCATAGCTGTCCTAAACAAAATAGTGGAAAACAAGGAGGATGATCCAACCGCAGGGAAACACTTAAAAATAGAAGGAATAATAGAAGAAGAAGGATTAGCTAAACCCAATTTCATTCCAAATCCTCTATGACCACCAAATGATCCGTAACCATTAGATTTAAAAGAACTAGAGGTCACTTCGATCTCTCGAATTCTTACTCGATATCGAGGATGATCTTTTACAGATTATGGAAATACCTCGAAATATCGACCAAACTTCGTAAGGCTAAAATATCACAATCTCATCCTATAAACCCTTCTCGACCGACTCATTTAAAAGGAACCACGTAAGAGCTTGTCTCAATCATAAGTAGCGAATGGTTAGAAGAATCGAGCTTTCCTCTAATGTAATTCGCTTGGATTCACCTTATGTACCTATTCGTTGCCAAATCGATAAAAGACGCTTTTGATGCTCTCTACAATCCTATTGTGGGAATAAATATCGTGGCATTATCCTTTGCTCATGAACTTCTCAAAAACATGCCACTAAGTCCCACTACAAAATTATTACTAAGCCCTTCGTGAAATTTGTCCAAAGCTCGGAATTCGTTATGTTATACCAATCAAGGTTAACAACATCATGGTACATCTTAGCTTTTATATCTTTTGATATCATGGAGTTTGACCTGCTGATAGGACAACCAATACAAAGGCTTACTTTTGAAGGACAACCCGGAGAATTACATTTTAAGCTAGGCCGAATCTTAAACTTTCATTGCCTATAGTCCAAGCCATTGATGCTAAAATCGAGTCTTGTCCGTAACCCGATCCTATGGAGTAAGTTAAAGAGGCTTCGTAGAATATTTTGTGGAGTCTAATTATGAGGACGATTCAGAGTTTGTGAAAACGCCAAGCAATAAAGTGCAAACTATGTTGACAGCGGCTACCTTCGCAAAGGCGCGAGCCTCGCTCTAAAAGAAATAGGGGACGTTGCTCTTTATAGTGGCCACCTTCGCAAAGGTGTGAGCCTCTCTCTAAAAGAAATAGGGGACGTCACTGTTTATAGCGGCCACCTTCGCAAAGGTGCAAGCCTTGCTCTAAAAGAAATAGGGGACGTCGCTGTGTTGGGTGATTGCTCAACACAACACTTTATTGATGATGATATGGTTTACAAAGTGGCCATTCAACATGGTGATTACAAAGGATGTCAGGGGGTATTTATAGGGCCCCCCCTGACTTCGTAGTTGTACAGAATTACTAAGAATTCCAAAATGAACTTCTACAAAGGTAACTTTCTCGGCGACGTAATCTTTGTCTTCGCGATGCTTCGAACATAATCTTCATCTTCGCGACGCTTTCTACTCCTTTGGTGATGACTCAGAACTTTATAGCGAAAGCTGCCATGACCATCTTCGCCGGATCCTTGGCCTTAATCTTCTTAATTTCATGTTTGTTGTTCTCCTCCGCAAAGCCAATACCTTGTGAAGCCTCCTTTGGTATTGAACTCGCCCCCGCTTTGTAATTATTCAATATCCTCGAAATCTTCAAAGTTTGGGATGAAAGTTTAAATAGAAATCAAAGTTAGAACCCAACACGTTGTTTACAAATGCCACCTTCGCAAAGGCGCGAGCCTAGCTCTAAAAGAAATAGGGGGCGCCATCAGATACAAAGCGGCTACCTTCGAAAGGCGCGAGCCTCGCTCTAAAATAAATAGGGGATGTCGCTGTAGACTAAGTTTCCTCGACTACCTCCACAAACATGCGAGTCTCGCTGCAAAAAAAAAACGGGAGCATCGATGCCAGGACATTTGATAACCATAAAAACAACAAACTTACATAGCTCTAGGCGAGCACAAACACGTTGAATCCTCAAACACACACACTCTCCGCTATAGCTAAAACAACACCGCACGTAAATAGCTTTGACCAACACCTTCGCAAAGACGCTCCACAAACACATCAACATCCACCACCTCTACCTCCACTAGCTCTTCAACCGAAAGTACGGACCCCCGCAATGAGGGCTCCGCCAAAACGGTGGAAGGTCACCACTCAACACCCGACGCCGGTAAACCATCCGCGGATCGCTCCACTTCGAAGTCGCACCTCCGGCCCGAGTCACAACGCGACCTCCGCGGTCGACCCAAAAAGGCCTTGCGCCCAAAGCGCAATGTCAACAGCTTCCGTCATCTCCGATATCGCCGCTCGCCAATGCGATGCTAGGCTCCACCCCGAACAGGGCTCTCCCTTCGGTCCGACATATCATGCTCCGCCCGAATGACTCCAAAGCCTTGGTATCAATATCATATTTCCCCGATCCTCGCCCCACCAAAACCGCTCAAAGGGTAGCCCGGAAAGCGTCGCATGGCTCGAACCCAGGTCTCCCCAAACAAACATGTCCCCGGCGATTCATCATCAACGGAACCACGTTGAGCACCCTCCGCCAAGGCCCCCCGTGTACCGCGCGGTCATAAAAACACATAACCAACTCTCCCCCGTCCTCCCATCAAACAACGATAGCTCACGGCACAAAAAAACACGCCGCAAAGGACAACAAAAATTTTTAGAAACACCAAAGGCGCGGGGCGCCAAGCTCCACGTTCCATAAATATAAAAGCCCGAAGGCCATGAGTTCAAACAAATGAGTTTTTACACAACATTCCGTGCATAATCGGACCTCCGTGGCATCGGCCCGCAAAGCAGCCTTCCGGCGGGGCGGCGACGCGTCGGGTTCTTCGTAGGCGGCAAGAGCTGAAGGATCGACGGCGAGGAGACAGCACAGCCTCCTCAAGGAGTAGTGGAGGCGTGGGCGCATCCGGTGAAGCGCGAGGCGAGTTGACATGGCAACGGACTAAGGCACGACCGCCGCAACACCAAAGACCATCGACGGCGGGGCAGCTCCGCCCCGAGCCACGGCGGGGGCATCGGAACCGGCCGACAGCGACCCTCGACACCCCAACCTCGCCCTAGCGCCCCGGGCCACCTCCGAACCAACCCGAGCCTCCGTCCGGAGCAGCAGCCTAGCCTAGGCAACCACCAAAATAAGGAGTCGGACCAAAAACGGCGATAAAAGGGTGGGGCAGCACAAAACAAAAAACTGAAACGCGAGCAAGTACACAAACAACTAACCCGCTTGGCGAGCTCGGCCCTCGCGAGGTCAAACGCAAAGCTCCCCGCCCCCTCGTACCAAAAACGCGGCAATGAAGCCGGTCACGAAGCGCCTCACGCCCCGGGTCCTCCGCCGAGCTCCGACTTTGTCAAGACTCGGGACATGCGCGCCTGGACCTTGGAAAGCGGCGCCCGATGCTCGCAGTCGAGATGGCGGAGGGTGCCCTCAAAGGCAAGGGCAGCGGTGCTAGCTCCGAAGTCCGAAGCACACACCACCATCTCGGCCGGGGCGGGGCGGATCCTCTCGCCGTGAAGGGCGAAAAGCATTTCTTCGAAAACCACTTGTTGTCCTTTGTAATTTTCTTCGAGATTTCTCTGTGTCTTCTTCGGAGAAACTCGAAGCTCTCAACGACGGCCTTCTTCGACATGGTCTCCTTGATCCGCGCCATGAAAGCTCCGCAAGTGGTCGAGCAAAGCACCCTCCAAACCAGCCAAGGAAGCTAGCCTCAGCGCAAGCGAAGCTGAAAACACCAACCTAGTAGATATAGCAAAGCCAGCGTGGAAGTAGAATGAGAGCACAAACCCTAACCCCCACCTACCGCACATATTTATAAGCCCGCGGTGGGAGGGGTCCAGGCAGACGCCAACGGCGAAGTCTAGCCGAACCCCAAAAAATCACGACCGGATCCTAAAAACACGCGGAACCCTTCGATCCACCCGATACAAACACAACTCCCTCCGATCCGCGCCATTCACAACCAACCAACGGCATTCAAGCAGGCCGAGCTCGCCGCTACCCCTCAAGACGATCGGCTTCCCAGGGCAAACAAGACAAAGAGGCCGAGGCCCACCGCCGCGAGCCCACGGGCAGCCGGGGGCGTCGGCGGGCAGGCCTGAGGGGCGGCAAGCCCGCCCCCCCACGGACCCTCCGAAAGATGTTTTTATTTTGCTCGCCCCCTCGGAGGGAACCAGACCTCGAGGGCTGGGTTGCTGGGGAGGGCGACCCCCCAGCCCCGGCAGACCACGAGCCGCACTATGGGGGCCGAGGCAAATTTTTCCCTTCACCGGTTTTTCACAAGTCTCACGCAGCCCGAGCGGCGGAGGACCCTCGCTATAGCGTGAACATCTAAGCGCATCCCCGCTACCAAGCCTAACCCTCGCGATGACGGGAGCCGGGGGCTAGAACGGGCGCAAAAACGACAAAGGAAGGCCGGCGGAGCGCTGAGCTAACCCCTTCCGCAAAGCTGCGAACCGGGCGGCCAAGACGGGGAAACCCTACGGTTCCCGCCTAAAAGGGTCGGATTTACAATTCTGTGCTAACCTTGTACGAATAGTTACTAGTGCGCCTGTGGGCCCACCAATGGCGTGTGTACCCCTACCTACCATGTACCAAATTGTAAATCAGCCCCTTCGGCTCCCTGAATTCCTATAAATACCCGAGTACGGGCTCAAGGACGGGGAGCGGTGGGTGACAAGTTTAATTGCCATTTACTCATTTTTCATTACCACCCCGTCATCGCTCGCCAAGTCGTTGCTACCATCTTGGACCCGAACGCCCTCCGAACGCTCAGACCCCGCAATCTCGGCGGGGTCGGACCGCTCCGTCCCCTCCGCTCTCTCCAGAGTTTTACCCCGGGCGGGAAACCCTCGCCCCCTCTCCCACCTCCTCAGGAGGCGAGGCCAAGGGGCGAGGGTGTGAACCCACACCAATCCTCTCAGACTCCTCCGACGAGGATCATCCCTTAGATGTTGGGGCCCTTCGTCAAAGGCTGCTCCAGAAAAAACGTCAATGCAGAAAACTTCGAGCGGACCTGGACATGACGACATCCTATGCCAATGCAGAGCGTGAGCGTCGCATGTTCCTTGAGGCCCACATCGGCGGTGAGAACTTGTTCTCTTCCATTCCCATTCTTGTGGACACCACAACTCTCTTCATGAAGCTATAAGTGGTCTGGTGAGGGTGCTTGACCATTCGGTGCATCCACTGGCATCACGAACACAGGATACCATCGACCAGGTCAAGGAAGTCATGAAGAAGAAATAAGAATCCATTATCAGGATCCCGCCGAATAGCATTAGGACTTAGGACCATTCATGTACCCGTGCTCGTTAACGCTTTCAACAATGTCAATAAGACTTCTTTTGTAATGACCCGTGAAAATGTAACACTTTCTTTTTGCTCTAAATCTGAATCTGATATTTTATGTATTATTTGTGCCAAAGACGACATAACACACATATGCCGGCTATCCTCCAATATCTATGGAGTATTTTTTCTCGCTAAAGGCGACGATTCTTCATTGGCTATTTTCTATCGGGGAGAACGGTACCGATCTATACCCCTCTTCTATCAGATACGAAGACAAAAAGAATCCTTGCCAAATGTTTCACTTAGCACTATTTGGCATGGCAATTTTAAATTGCAAACCATCTTGCTTTGTACGTTGGCCTTGTTTTTCGCTTATACTTATCTTCATTTGTCTGGCCGACATAAGAATTACGTCTCGACTTTAGAAATTACTATGAGAGCCGACTACTTCAATCGGCTTTGTTGGTCCTTGTAGCAAAAGACAGGACCTTCTCCATTCTCTTCCCGAGAAGCACTCCACGCCATCATATTCCCAAAACGATGGTTCGGTAGCAAAGAACACTTACCGAAGTCATCGGCTGAACCACCTCAACGTCATCACCATTCAACCGTCAAGGACTTGATGCATAGTAGAAGGAACACAACAGCTTGGCATGAATCCAATCTCTTCCAAGCGGCAGACTATAAGACCCTTTTTTCACAACCACGAAAAAGGTGGTGATCAATGTCTTTGAGCTGATCATCAACTCAACATGAAAGACTCTATAAGTATCCGAAGGATTGCCAGCAAAATCTATGAGTATGTTGTCCATCTTTAATAAATCTTCTTCGGTCATCCCGAGTTTTCTAAAAGTCGTATAGGGCATGACATTGATAGCAAAGACCTCCATCAACAAACATTTTGGTCGAGGCTTCCCCGTTAACACATCCCTTCAAGTAAAGAGGCCTTAGATGATTATGCTTTCTAGGCCTGTCAAACACAACTTGTCTCGACAAAGCTAACTGTCCCAGGAGATCAATCATCTCCTTGTTGTCAAAATCAGAATAGGCTTCTTCATCCGAATATGCATCTTCCTCCGGATTTGTAGGGGCAACAAACTCTACTAGAAGATAGAAGACCATGCCCAGATTAGCCGAACGTTCACTTACCGAATGGTCATCTGCCGAACACTCCATCTCACCAAGCTTCTTCTTTGGACGCCATACTTCCTTATGCTTGGTTGCTGCCTCTTTGAGCTCCTTATTCCTCAAGCATTGTACCCTTCTCTTTTGGCTCTTTCTTAGACCTGGAGGACACCATTGACCTTTCTGCCATACAAACTATTGAGAAAACTCTTCATCACCGAACTCCCCATAATCCTCATAGTCAACCCACGCTTGGTCAGCAATCCTCTTGCTACTATGAGGCCTATTGTTTTCAATTTTTAAGCGCCGATCATCCTCTGGCAAAATGTGCCCCCAGTCTTTCTTGGATGGGACGGCGGTTGACTCGTGCTTGCCTATACCCATCGTACTGGTCACTACATTCAGGGAAATTATTCCGGGCAGGTAACTTCAAGCCTTCGTTCCAACAATGTCTGAAAAAGGGACAGCCCTAGTGAGACTTCTCCTGTTCTTGCATGTACTCTTCTTGCTCCAAACGGTACATCTCTTCTTCATACATCTGTTGCTCTTCTGCAAGCCGCTGATCTCGAAGGTATTGCTTTTCTTGCTGCCTTGGCCATTTATTCAGAAGTATGCGTGAGGTGACCCTGGGTCTTGAAGTTTCCCCTTTTTCTGCTCGCTATTCGGGAACCGAGCATTGTGTTGTTGAAACTCTATACTAGTCACTTGTCGACTAGGATCAACCAACCACTGCCTTGTTTGCTCTATCGGAAGTCAGCACTTTCACCTTGCCTTTCCCTTTGGGATCACTTGCAGACACCATGTTCATGGAGAAGGAAATCATGCCGACAGGGAAAGGTTATCGTCCACCTTCATGTTATTATTAAATCTTAGGTGGCCCTCTTGGATAGCCCTTTGAATGCGCTGTCTGAACACTCAGGAGTCATTAATGGAGTGAGAATTAGTGTCGTGAAAACCACAATATCTCTTATCTTTCACCCCATTAGGACTCCGCATCGCATGATTCTCAAGTAGCTTGATACGTCCTTCTTTAACCAGCAACTCAAAGAGCTTATCAGACTTGGAAATGTCAAAATCATATGGCCCCTTGTTCTGCCTCATCCAGCGTTGGTTAACTTGCATGGGCTCTTTTCCCTAGATCGGCTTAGTAGCAGCTATCTCATCCTGATCATCTTCCTCCGTGTCTTCTAGAAAGTTTTGATATGCTTCATATGCTACATTGCCCCATTTCTGGTAGCGGGTATCTTTCTTGATGCTTTGGAATTGGTTAGCCATGACTGCCAAGCGTCTTCAAAGTTGTCTAAGGTCATCAAACTCCATGCCGACTAGCTTCTCTCTCGATAGCCGGGTGCATGCCCCGTATGGCCACAAAATGCAAGAAACCGATGATCCGCAAATTCAAAGTGAGTAGCAAAAGTTCTTAGTCTCTAAAAACCTGCGTAAGAATTCTTGAGGCATTTCATTGTATCTTTGTGTCATCCCCATCAAGTCAACAAGCTCCTTCTCATTAGAACCATTGAAGAAATATGCATGAAACGTTTGCTCCAGCTCTGACCAGGTTCCAATGGAATTAGCCGGCAACATTGTAAACCAAACGAAGGCCAGCCCTGTAAGGGACATAGGGAAGTAGCGTATCCTCCATGCTTCATCTGTGGCTAACTCTTCCAGTTGGATTAAATAGCGGCTGATGTGTTCTGTGGTAGTAGTATCATCTTGCCCAGAAAACTTGGTCAAGTCACTCGAAGGCTTTAATCTTGAAAGAAGAGCTACTTTGTTATACCAATTTGGATATGGCGACTGATACACATAGGTCCGATTCTTGGGCTTTAATCCAAACTGATTTTGCATCATATCAGCCATCCTTTGTAAGAGCATATCCACGCCTGAATTCTGGGGTCCATATGACTGTCCTGTGGGTTTGTAACTAGGATTCGACATTGCATTGAGGGCTGAGTAATCAGAAAACTCAGTGTAGCCAGGACCAAAGAGATTCCTCTACAATCCATTAGTCATTGGGGCTATTGTATAAGTGTTATATGCTGGAGGATTCCCAGGTGTACTGAATGCCATGTCTCCATAGGTGGGATGAGGCATCTTGGTTCCCGAAGTCTTAGCTTTAGGCTTCCTTGGATTCTTTGGCACTTCTTCTTCATCTTCTTCTTCCTCATCTTCACCCTCTTCAGTGGCAGCACCTTTTCCTAGGTTTGGCTTCAGCACATGAAAATATGTTGGTCCAGAAATCTTGCCGAACCATTCCTCAAATTGTCTATCAGCTTCAGCTCCAAAGCTGCTCCTCATGATATAGCGGAAGGTGTTGAGGAAGACTGTATTGTGATTGGTCATTTTTCTGCCTACAGCTTCTTGAACGATCTGCTACATCTGGTTAATGTCATCCTCATCAGGCTTGACAGCAGTTTCGCCAGGCAGTAGAACCCTTGGCAAGTCTAGCTTCTGGATGACCTTGCCACTCTCGTTCTTGGAGAAACAATCCAAGCACTTTTTCATGAAAGCTTCACACTCATTTTTTACTCGAGCGTTCATGTCTGCTGGCAAGTCATCTATAGTGACCCTAATGATTTCATCCTCGTCAGGCATCTTGACTTCAAAGCTTTAAGTTTCCCACTAGGTGTGCCAAAAAGTGTGTTGGCACAAAATTGGTCCTGCGTCTTACACACTGACAAGCCAAAGTTACTAGCTTCAAACGAGCCCCGTGGTTTCTTGATCCGAGGCGTGCGCGTCGGTTTGACACACGAACTAACAAGGGAGATAAAAACGAGATCAAGAACATGCCCGTGTGACCAAGAAAGTTCCACATGTACAGCCCCGAAGCCACTTCCAATGACATATAGCTATAAAAGCTATCTCGCCTACGTGTTTATGAACGCGTTCGGTAAGCATAAATAATACACGGAAGTGCGGGTTATCGAACGTGCATTAGAAGACATGTTTGAACAAGTAAAATTGATCATAAAAGTGTAATATCACAAAGCTCATTACATGGATCGAATCATTTGTCAACATGATAAATAAAAGCAGGTAATTCATTAATATAAACCTAATCTAAATAACACATGCATAGGTCTCATCCAACTAGTCTGTCGCATGTCTAGTTTTCCTAAACCCGTCGAGCATAAACCCAAATAAGCCAATCCACCGCATGATACGACTTATTACAAATCCAAACCACTTCTTACAACTAGGTCAATCCACTTCACGAAACAATCTAACCATAACAAGCTAAAAGCATGCATATATTCAGATAGATCTACAATTACTCCTTACTCGTTAAAGCACAACCGTATTCGGTAGGCCTACGAATCAGGGTCCATGAAGAAGGAACTTACAGAGAACCCTCTTGCTCCATAGCCTAAATCCGAGCTAGATAACTAGCTCCGAGCTAGATCTTAGCCTGCCACACGACTCATGACCTAACAGAGAACCCTCTTGGTCCATAGCCTAATTCTGCTCCACGATACTAAGCATGGTAACAAGACTACTTGCATCATAATCTAAATCCACCGCATGATACTAGACGAGATACAAGGTTGCCGGTACTTACGGAGGTCGACGGATCGATGGTTCCTCTCGCAGTAGATCGACGACACGATTTGGACTTGAAAGGGGTGGCGCGAAGCCGATTTGTTGTATTGATTGATTGAGAGAGCTTTACAGTTACCAAGGGTCTAATATTTATATCCTAGTCTTGACATGAGTCCTAACCGATTATGATTACAAAGAAGGAAAAATCCAAACTGTTGGTATACCTTATAGCATAAAATATAGAGGTTTTTAAAACGAAAATAAGGGCTTAAAATGAATATCAACATAGTATAGGGGCTTGACTAACATAATTCCACTAGTTTTGGTGATTTATATATTTTTTCGTGGGATTAAACGTAAAAATGCCCAAGAGTTTGCAAGCCCCTACGACATAAAGACGTATCCGCCAAGTATCTCAACTTGGAACCCACGTAAGAACATTCTAGAAGACACCGGAAGGCACGAGCCACAAAGCGGGGCCCACCTGGCGAGCCAGGCGGCGCCCACTCGGGGCATGGCGGCGGCCGCCTGTGGGGCCCCCTCGTCACCTCCCATTCAAGGTCGGTTCACCACCGCCTATGAGGAGCAATCTAGTCCATCCATCAAGGTCGGGTTTGATCCAAGGGTCGCCGTGCACGCCTAGGGCTATATAACAAGACCCCCTCGACCCTCGGGTGAAACCCTAATTCATTCCAACTCCAAGTCATCAAGTCAAGATCCCAAGCCCTAGTTCCACCATATTAGAGCATTAGCTATCTAGGCAAGTCTCTAGAAGAAGTCAAGTATTGTCTTGGATTCCTGGATAGTCAAGAAGTAGCGGGGGAGCCGAAGCTTCACGTGGCTTCTCTCTTGTATCTCATTTGTAAGTATTTGTTAGAATACAATTGCCAAGACTTTATTCTATTTAATGATTATATTCTTAGTTATATGTTTCAATGTCTATTATGATTATATATCTAGTATAGCTAGATTGTCTTTATATTCAAGCATGGAGTCGTATAGCGCCCACTTAGATGGCTACTATGTGGGTGGTCAACAATGTGTAAACATGGTGTTTATACAACGTTTACTGCGACATCACCCTATATTTCGGGGACGTGTGGTAGATCGTGGATGTGACACTCCCATTGAGTCCTTTTGGAGTCCACCCCAATGTAGGGCTAGTTGAACTTTGTTACTATGGTAGGTTGGTTTTGTTCCTAATCTTCCTTAGTAATATTCACCATGTGTAGATATATTGCTTTCCTGCCATGATTGCTAGGTGTACTGCACTAATCTTAGTATGCATTGACATATAAGTAGGAGTAACATAGGAATATTCTGTCTATGCTACCTATACCATCTATTTGCCCTTCTATGATAGATTCTAGTGGCATACGTTGATCTTTGACTTGGCACTTATCATTTATCTTTATTATCTTTATGTGACTTACCCCTGTTCAGAGTAGTTAGATTACATATGGTTATTCTACTTTACAACACTGCAAGTGACCTCAATCAATCTACCCATAACCTACCCCTTCCTTGTGGTAATATATAAATACGATACCTGGACTTACTCCCGGTGAAGTGCTACATTGGTTATTCTATCTCAGGCGCTGCGGATATCATATTCATATTTATTGCAAGAGAATAAAGTGTCATATTAAGAATACCATTCGTGCATTTCTTAGCGTTGTTAAACTAGGGTGACGTGACTAGTTCGTAGGCAATGCTAGAATGTGTGGTATAGCTTTTGTGCCTATCGTGGTGAGATTAACTCCACCATCGATAATGTTACAAAGTCACACACCATAACTAATACCGTCTAACTTTATTAACTCTCCGCTCTGACTTTTATTGGAATGTGAGATTAACTCCACATCCAAGCTAACTTATTAGAAAGATACCATTTATACATTTTACTCGGCGCCGTCCTAAGAGTGGGTCTTAATCCATTCTTTTGTGATTGCGTTAAGAAATGTCAACACTAACTAAAAGATAATCTTGAGTTCCTAGCCTCTTCGAAGTCATTGATGACGTGTACATTGTCGGGCTCACCTTGAAGACATTTGCTTGCCTCGCCAAATTGTATGAAGCTTACATTCAGGGCGAACGGTGACGGGCTCCCGACTCCATGGCCCATCTCCCCGCAAACGGGGTCTTGCCGAATGACCGGTGTCACACAAACCTCTTGCCGAATGCTCCATTGCCGAACGCCTTTTTAACATCTTGCACTAGTCCGCTCGCCATCCGTGCTTACCCAATTTTGGTGTTAACAAATGCATGCTTCAACATGATGCCATGTATAATAAACATGATGCTTGATGGTGCATGAAAAGATTCACACTTGAGTACAACTTTCCTTCACGATAAAGTTGCAACCCAACAAAACCAACTTGTTGAACTACTCAGAAGATATCATTACCATTGCCTAAGGAGTTCTCAAGGACCATTTGATTGTGGTATGATCCAAGATTCACAAAGCAGTCCCAAAGTCACACAAAACCTAAGTTATCATTCACTAAACACTTGCTTTTTCTAATAAAACAAATAAAGCATAAAAAGACAATTATTCAAACTATCATAAAACAAGCTCATAATTTTTGTACATGTAGATAACAGCATAAAACAGAGGCAAAATAATTTTCATGACCAACAGATAAATATTTTATTTTCTAAAATTCATCAAAGGTTCATTTTTAATTAAAACTGGTAATTTTTGAACATAGAAAAACTAGACAAAATACAAGTTTCATATTTTTCATACAAACTAGACATCATGAAAAAGGCTACACAAAAATTTTCAGAATTTTAGAGATGTAAATATTTTTCTATGAATTTTCAAAGAAACAACACATAACATCATTTTCTCGAAAAACGAAACCCTTTCCCTCTCTTTGACTCTAACTTACAGCGGGACCCGGGCATCAGCACAGGACCCCGCACTGACCCGACTCCCCGGCTTTGACCGATGATTTCTCGCCGGCGGTGAGGTCTCCTGGGACCAAATTTGGACCAACTCACTCCCTCAACCTTGCGCACAACCCAACACCCTTTTCCCCTTCTACTAAGCACGGCAAGAAGCAACCTTTGCTGGGCGGCCATGGAGGACATGGCGGCGTGGCGAGCGGCGGTGGTGCTCACCGGAGTTCTCCCCAATGAAAGCGAGCACCCCAGCACCTATAACACACCTAGGTGACCCTAAACCCCCCATTAATCGAACCAAAACTGGTCCCTAATGGACGCGGCCACGCGCGCGGCGGAGTGCAGAGCAGCACCTCGCTGGCATCGATGTTCCGGCGACCTCAGCGTGATACCGGGCAAACCAAGGACTCTTATAGCTACGCCTAGACCTCAAGGTAGGAGGTGCTCACATTGGTTTGGTCGGAGACAGAGCAGGGTCGTCGATGATGACAGTGGCAACGGCGGCGTTCTCCGGCGGTGGCGAGGACGTTCCGATGCTTCTGGTACAGGGCAGAACAAGCTGGTGACAGCGAGCGGACCCACGGTGGCATTCCTATCGTCCGTGAAGAAGATGACGTCGAGAAAGCGGTTCGGACGACGAGAGGCAAGGCGAGTGGGTGCGGTGGGTGCGCAAGAGCAAGGCGAAGCTTGTGGTAGGATGGAGAGAGTGGAGGTGAGGCGGGGGTGGTGATTCAGTGCAGTGAAGATGGAGGTGGCCGACGGCGGTGGCGGCGATGATGAAATAAGGATAAGGACGGCACCGTCCTCCTTTTTCATAGGATAGCAACGCGAAGCGACACGAGGACACGCAGCTAGCCTTGTCCTCGACACGCCGGCGCAGGAGGTGGCATGCGTGGGCGGCGAAAACACCGCGAAGGGCGGCAGCGGCGACCTACCCGCTTGCTGCCCCTGTTCTCTCCCCCTTTCTTTCTTAATTTAAAATCCTAACTGAAACTTAGCTCAATTCTCCAAAAATTTGAACTAAAGATGCAAATCTCCAAATACAAAATTTTCTTAATTTCTCAAGATCTACGAATTTGATAATATGAACATTTTGAAATTCGACCTTCAAAATAGATTTTTGAATTAGGGCAGATTTAAACCTTAAAAAGAGATTCAAAATTACTTTAAATTTTATATAAAAACTTTAAAAACTCAAAAATACCGAGTTGTTCATCTATAAAGGATCTACAACTTTGCTATAGCAAACTTTTTTCTCAAATTTTGAATAGTTTTGAAACTATAGAAAAGGGGGTAAACGGGATTTTTGGAAACTAGGGTTTTGGAATTTTTGAATTTCAAACATATAGCATTCAATTCTCACTCTTTGCACCTAAACACAATCAAGCCTAGCAATTAAACTTGTTTTTAGTGAATTCATCTCAAGGTTGGCTAATATGAATGCTTTGCAATGCGTGATGATGACATGACCATTTTAGTGTGCTTAACACCGTGGGTGTTACAACCGCCTCTAGCGATCGCCCACCAAGTAGCACCTCTTCAATCAGCGGGTCCCTGCATGATCCTCCGACACCGCCTCGCACCGAGCCTCCCACCGCTCAAGAGACGACGACTTCATGCCCGCCGACGCCGAAACCTACTACATCTTTGGGTCATCGGCAACAAGTCTTCTTGAAGGTGTCTTCTTGAAGCCTTCGCTCGGCGAGGCCCTACCGCATCATGCACCATCGGCGTCGACTACGCTTTAACATGCAGCTCACCCACGAGCCACCGGGCGTGTTTCGAGAATCTAGTTTTAGGGTCTCTTTTGTAATTGGCTCCTTTTCCAAGGGCCTAGTTGTAAGATCGCTCCTTTAATCTAATATATTGGTTTTTGTCGAACAAAATTAATATGACGGAAATGTAGCAACTCCATCAGTTCAAGATTATAGTTCACTTTTACTCCATCAGTTCAAGATTATAGTTCACTTTTCCTTTGTCTTAAATCAAAATATTCTTAAGTCGCAAAAAAAAATTAAAATATTCCAACTTTGATCTAGGTTTTATAATATGCTGGATCTACAAGACAAAAAAATAAATAACTTAGCCGAGCAAGTTTAGAGTGGATTAAATTAAACTGATTTACATTCTCAAAAAAAAAGAACTAATGTAATATAAATTTTGGTAGACTTTTCTGCAATTTCGGCCAATGTTAAGTTTGACCTGAACAAAGACAGTGAACTATAAATTAGAACGGCGCAAGTATCCATTGGACTCTAAAATGATCAAGAAAAACACTTAGAAATAATTACAATTTCGGCCAATGTTAAGTTTGACCTGAACAAAGACAGTGAACTATAAATTAGAACGGCGCAAGTATCCATTGGACTCTAAAATGATCAAGAAAAACACTTAGAAATAATTACAACCCTGTTAAAAAAATGGTTACAACGCGGACATCTGTATAATTATTCACACATGGCATAAACCAGTATACGGAACGAGAGATCCTGTTCAGTGCAGCACAATAGATTTGTCAGCTTCCGAGATTTTCCTACTACGTTTCATTCGTGGTCTCAGCCTCCACGATTTTGGTACAACCACCACTGACCGACGTCCGACGACTGCGACTTTGATCATAATTAACAATGCTCGAGTGGACTGGTGGAGCTGTGGCATTCAATCCACAAAATACAGGTTAAGAGACTTAGACTGTGTTGGCGATCACAAACGATCCAGACATCTCAGTCCAACGTAACACTGGCGATACGTTTCTTGACGGTTATGCCTCCTGTTTGATTTATTTCAATATTCCAGGAAGATTCTACGGACTTGTGTGACACGTTACACGACGCTCATTTACAGTCAAAGTCTTGCCCAGACGCGTGCAAACTTTTTTCACCTTTACAAGGTCACTTGTGTCTAGAGGACTCGACATGCGTCACAGTGGAACAAGAATATGCAAACTTATGGATCTCCAATAGCTTATTAATAACACATGTTGAAAATTGCCCCAAAATAAATCTAAGATGTGACGAGCCAAGCCATAGCCCACATAATAGGGATTATAATAACAAGCACTCTCCGACAAAGTTTTTTTCTTCAAAATGCATTTGATCTCCTGGGTGGCGCGATCGTCTCCAGACCACTGCACCAAACAGCCACTAGTAACTACTGAAAATATATTAACGTTTTGTATTAACCCTTTTTAATTCTTGTATTTAATATTTTAAAACAAAAATGATCCTAAATTGAAAAGTTGTCAACTAGAATGTTGTAGACCTCATCAAGTGCTACAACTTCAATGTTATCATTATTATCATCTAAGATCATTTGAATGTTCCAAGAAGTACTATTGAATATTAGGTCATATATGCAACTCAAATGAAAATGTTGTCAACTACAAAAGTTTTGATTTCGTCGAGGTCTACAATTTTGATCACACTTGCTTTGATTAAGCAGAAAAAGGATATATGGTATCCCTATTGTGACTATCGGAACCTTGTAGTATGCCAGGATCCAAATATGATAAGATCACACTTGGTTACAAGGCAAGCGCCACATCTAGGAGGCAAGTGGCAGGCAACGGCGTCCACGTACACAACAGTCACCTCACACATCAAATCACACAACTGTTCACACCTAAAACTTCAGATCGCATGGCCCACCTACGCAAGGCCCATGAGCAGTTGAGGCATCGCTGGTGAGGGTACACCGGGCGTCACCACCACGCTCCATCTCCTCCTAGGAATTTCACGGCTCTGACCCACCGCGCTAGGCCAAACCTTCAATGGGTTGCTATTGGGGGAAGGGACCCTCGCCAACACCCCCAATCAACCCCGTGGCCCTTCCTCATTCACAATGTCACCTAGGAATGATTGCATCATCATCAACGCAAGCCCAACTAAACCCTAGAAACTCAGACAGTGAGGGAATCCTCGCCAGGCGGGACCCCCGCATGAGAACTCAGCTAAGGGAGCTGTTAACACTGGATTTTGGTAAGCCTAGAGGATGACAAGTGGGTCAATGCAAGATGCTAATAAAGATTACACGGCGAAGAGAAGCATTTGGCAAGTGTACAGCATTCGACAGTCGCTCGCTTGGTCGGCTATTTGTGAAGATTCAGCAAGTGTTATGCGGTCGGCTACTTCTGAAAGGGATTTAGGAAACGAAGTAACTGAATGAGTAACCGATTAAAAGGAGATCTCCTAATGACGAGCGCAACAAGGGCTCCAAGAAGACTTGGAGCTAAAGTTACCTTATTTTAGGATTATTTCTTTTAATCGTAATCTTTTAGGACTTGTGTCACGTGTCAGGGTAAACCCTTGGAGATTGTAAACTTCTGTTCACAACCAAATACAATCAATCGGCCTCGTGCCAACTTCAAGTTCCTTTGTCGTGTTGTCGAGTTCTTCGAGAGGAAGGCGTTTGCATAGTAGCAAGTAGTCTCGTTTATCTCGACTGGATGGTCGTGCGGCAGGCATCTGCTTGATGGCGGGAAGTCTTTGCTTATGTTTTGCTATCTCTACTGGATGGCCGTGCGGCAGGCGTTTGCTTGATAGCTTAGCGTGGGCAAGATAGTTATCGGCTCAATTAGATTTGGCAAGATCTAGTAGATTCATCAAGTTACCATGTGTTTGCATGCTTTTATATTTATTTTATATATTTGCAACACTCTTTTTGCCCAATCTAGATTGATCAGGCTTGGCTTCTTATTGTTTTAAATCATCATGACAGATGGATATCAAACACTAAAGGTCTTAGATCTATCTTGGACTTCTAGTGCTTTATGTCCATCTCGCCGTGATAATTAGATCATGTGATCATGATAGCCAAGTTTAGATCAATCTAGGTTGTCACAAGTTGCGGGTTCATGTACGTTAGACGTAAATAGACTTTGATAGGTTTTATTCATGTTTACTTGCTTGTTCCTTCTTCATGGACCCCAATTCGGCAAACTTGTCGAATATGGTTATGCTTTCACGAGTAGCGAGTAATTATAGATCCGTCGAGATACATGCACTTGCTTTTAGCTCTCTACTTCTAGGGTTGTGACCGTGCAGCAGGTGCTGGCTAGTTGTAGAAAGTGGTGTAGATTTAAGTAAGTAGTATCATATGCGGTGGATTAGCTTGCTTGGGTTTATGCTAGACGGGTTTAACAAGGCTAGATGTGCGGTAGACTAGTTGGATGAGGCCTATGCATGTGTTATTTAGATTAGATCCATATTTATGAATTACCTAATTATTATTTATCATGTTTAATGGTTTTATTGGTATAAGGTTATATGCTTTCGATACTACATGATATTTATGATCAGTTTCACTTGTTCAAACATGTCTTCTTTATGTTCTTTCGGCAACTATGCTTTACATGTTTTTACTTCCATATTAGCTGAATGCTTCATTAAACCTGTTGGCAGACAGTTTCTATAGCTATATGTTGTAAGTGGCTTTACGGCCATATATTTGGAACTGTCATGGGCACACCTGGCATGTTCCTACTCTCACTATTTTGTCCCTTGTTAGTTTCAGATCAAATTGACTGGCACGCATCTAGATTCCAATCACCCGGGTACCCGTTTGAAGCCATGCTTTCCAGCTTGCTGGGTGTGAGGCACAATGCGCTTTTTGTGTCAACATAGTTTTTGGCATGCCCAGTGGGACACCTAAGTGATTCAAGATGCCACCAGAATTCAACAACTTGGAGGCTCTGGACGTGACTATGGAGGATCTGCCAGATGATTTGAAAGCAATAGTTGAAAAGGCATGTGAGTAGCATCATCAGAAGTATTTGTTGTCCTTCTCCAAGAACAAGAGCAACAAGGTCCTTCAGAAGCAACAGCTACCTAGGGTTCTCCTTCCACATTAAAGTGATTCCACTAATGAGGAAGATAGGCGGAAGATGGAAGAAATATTGACCAAGGTATTGGGAGCTACCATGACCAATCATCAGAGAGCTTTCCTCAACACTTTTCACTCCATCATGAAGGAAATTTTCGGCCCTGCGGCTAATAAATATTTTGAGGAGAGTACAGGACCAATTCATGGGCCTCATTATTTCAATGTCAAGGATCAAGGAAAGACTACTGGAGATGTTGGAGCTGGTGGATCGGGGGGAAAACAACAAAGGAGAAACAACACCTCCTGATCCCAAGCAACAGCCGAATCCTGTAAACTATGGGCAGTTCTTGTTTGGTACAATAGGGAATATACTAGGATCAGCTTATAAATATCTCCAATGAGTAATAGGCTTCAGAAAAATATGTTTGGAGATAGCTATCAGGAGTTTACTTATTACATTTCTCTTAATGCTTTCCCTAATCCGGGCTATAAGAATGCTTCGGGATAGCTTTTGGGAGGATAGGTGCAGGGAGCTTCTGATTCAAGTATAGATCTCATCATGCACAGGATGGCTGATATGATGCAGAATCAGTTTGGCTTGAAACCTAAGGGCCAACCCTATGCATATAAGTCTCCATATCCATAATGGTATAACAAGGTAGCACTTCCTCCAAGAGTCAAGCCTCCTTCTGAGTTCACCAAGTTCTCTGGTCAGGATGACACCAGCACCGTAGAGCATATCAGTCGATATTTGATACAGCTAGGAGAGGCATCCACAGATGAAGCTTGGAGGATCAGATACTTTCCTTTGTCTCTCACAAGGCCGTCTTTTACATGGTTTTCATCTTTGCCGGCTAATTCCATTTGTACCTGGGCTGAGCTAGAGCAAAAGTTCCACTCGTACTTCTTTACAGGCACCAATGAGAAGAAGATGGTTGATCTCATGAGACTGAGACAGAGGGCCAATGAAACTCCACAAGAATATCTTCGCAGGGTCAGACAGACCAAGAATTTGTGCTATTCTTTGAATCTACTCGATGACCAACTTCTAGGTATGGCCAAAGTAGGCATGCAGCCAAATGTGAGAGAGAAGTGTTGGCACAAAATCTACTCCTATGCCGCACAAACCGACAAGCCGGATTAGCTAGCTTCAAACGGGAGCCCGGGTGTCTTGATCTGGAGGCATGCCAGTTAGTTTGACCTGAAACCAACAAGGGAAATAAATCATGAGATCAGGAACATGCCTGGTGTGACCAAGAAAGTTCCATATGTACGGCCCTGAAGCCACTTACGATGACATATAGCTATGGAAGCTATCTGCCCACAAGTTTATGAATGCGTTCGGTAAGCATGACACATAAAAGTGCAGTTACCGAACGAGAACTCAGCTAATGGAGCCTCGTTGTATTGCCGTGAGATTAATTTCACTTCGTGCCACCCTTCCTTCCTCATTGTTGTGCAGGGCTACCAAAGGGCGAAGGTCAATCGGTGATTCGACCCTTGCCAAGGCGCACACCTCTGCAGGACCTTCGGCAAAGGTCACCCTTGACGGCGCTAGCCTCAGGGAACCTAGCGGCGGCGGGGAGTGCAAACGCACCTAGAGTAGTTAGGGTTAGGAGTAGATGTTAAATTTTGCCCCCGATGGGTCCCATTGTGGGTGACAGTGAGTTGGCAACCCCAGTGTAAAAAGCCCATGACCCTTGGCATTCCATATAAATACCTAGGGACAAAGTGTTGTATAAGAGGATGGTTGTTGTATCAATTTAATGCCTATTACTCCATTTTCTGTACTCTTCTTTATTGCACCGTTCCCCGGCTCGAACCCTCACACATGAAGGACCTAATGGTCTACTCCTGTGGTAAACCTCGCAATCTCCCTCCCAACCGGAGCGATGATAGGGGCTAGGTGTGATCCCCACACTCTGTCTCGGTTTGGTTTTTAGGAGCAGAGGAGGGTTACAAACCGTTATGTAGGCCACACCTCAAGTAGTGGGAGTTCATATATTACATATACAATGGATCTACAAAGAAAACAAATGTACTATTTGTAAGATGACGTGTAATCACTTTCAATTTATGTAGTTAATACATCCATTTATGCATCTAGATAATATAATATGTCTAGATGGGTAGCAAAATTGATAAACCCAAAAAGTCAAAGTGACTTATAATTTGGAACACAGTGAGTAGTAATTAAGGAGACACAACAAAATCATAACTTCATGAAGAGACGTCTTTGGCACAATATATAATGGCTAGCACAATATTGTATTTTCTCATTATTAAACACAGCCTAATAGTAATATACTCCCTCCGTTCCAAATTGTAGTTCACTTTGGCTTTTCTAGATACATTGATTTTACTATGCACCTAGTTATACACTATGTCTAGATACATAATAAAAGAAATGAATCTAGAAAATCCAAAGTGAACTACAATTTGGAACGGAGGGAGTAGATCATTATATGTAGCTTGTTTGTTTCACTGACCACGTGTCAGATTATATGTGCTTGTGTCAGATGATATGCGCTAGCAGACCGAAGACATCTAAACTATTGTACATGACCTAATTAATATGACATGTGTGGAAAATGTAGCTACTCCATCAGTTCAAGATTATAGTTCACTTTTCCTTTGTCTTAAATCAAAATATTCTTAAGTCGTAAAAAATAATTAAAAATATTCCAACTTTGATCTAGCTTTTTATAATATGCTGGATCTACAAGACAAAATAAATAACCTAGCCGAGCAAGTTTAGAGTGGATTAAATTAAACTGATTTACATTCTCAAAAAAAAACTAAACTAATGTAATATAAATTTTAGTAGACTTTTCTGCAATTTCGGCCAATGTTAGAGAAGTTTGACCTGAACAAAGACATAGTGAACTATAAATTAGAACGGCGCAAGTATCCATTGGAATCTAAAATGATCAAGAAAAACACTTAGAAATAATTACATCCCTGTTAAAAAAATGGTTACAACGCGGAAATCTGTATTATTATTCACACATGGCATAAACCAGTATACGGAACGAGAGATCCTGTTCAGTGCAGCACAATAAATTTGTCAGCTTCCGAGATTTTCCTACTACGTTTCATTCGTGGTCTCAGCCTCCACGATTTTGGTACAGCCACCATTGACCGACGTCCGACGACTGCGACTTTGATCATAATTAACAATGCTCGAGTGGACTGGTGGAACTGTGGCATTCAATCCACAAAATACAGGTTAAGAGACTTAGACTGTGTTGGCGATCACAAACGATCCAGACATCTCAGTCCAACGTAACACTGGCGATACGTTTCTTGACGGTTATGCCTCCTGTTTGATTTATTTCAATATTCCAGGAAGATTCTACGGACTTGTGTGACCCGTTACACGACGCTTGTTTACAGTTAAAGTCTTGCCCAGACGCGTGCAAACTTTTTTCACCTTTACAAGGTCACTTGTGTCTAGAGGACTCGACATGCACCACAGTGGAACAGGAATATGCAAACTTATGGATCTCCAATAGCTTATTAATAACACATGTTGAAAATTGGCCCAAAATAAATCTAAGATGTGACGAGCCAAGCCATAGCCCACATAATAGGGATTATAATAACAAGCACTCTCCGACAAAGTTTTTTTTCATCAAAATGCATTTGATCTCCTGGCTGGCGCGATCGTCTCCAGACCACTGCACCACACAGCCACTCGTAACTATTGAAAATATGTTAACCTGTTGTATTAACCCTTTTTAATTCTTGTATTTAATATTTTAAAACAAAAATGATCCTAAATCGAAAAGTTGTCAACTAGAATGTTGTAGACCTCATCAAGTGCTACAACTTCGATGTTATCATTATTATCATCTAAGATCATTTTAATGTTCCAAGAAGTATATAATATTGAAAATTAGGTCATATAAGCAACTCAAATGAAAATGTTGTCAACTACAAAAGTTTTGATTTCGTCGAGGTCTACAATTTTGATCACACTTGCTTTGATTAAACAGAAAAAGGATATATGTTGTCCCTATTGTGACTATCGGAATCTTGTAGTATGCCAGATCCAAAAACGATAAGATCACACTTGGTTACAAGGCAAGCGCCACATATAGGAGGCAAGTGGCATGTAACATCCTAGATGTTAATGACCAATTAAAATTTTGATCAAGTCATCATATGCATTGCAAAGCAAGCATGGATAGGAAAATTTTTAAATTTTTGGAATAATTAAAATAAGTTTATTAATTTAGAGATTGTTTGTGCTTTAGGGATTTAGAGTGATTTTATTTTGTTTACATGTGTTTGATCCTAATTATGTTTTTGGTTGATTGTTTTTATATTTATATATTGTTGGTTTAAAATTTTATCAAATTCAATTTTGAATTGGAATCCAAAAACCCTAATTTTGATCATGTTATCCCTTTTTGATAACTCTAAATTTATGCAAATTTTGACAAAGGTTTTCAAAAGCAACTTGGTAGATCTTTTCAGATATACAAAGTTTGTGTTTTGAGTTTTTAAAGTTTTTATGTGAAATTTAAAGTAATTTTAAAAGTTCCAAAATTGTATTTTTACCCTATTTTACCCCCTTTTAATATTTCAAAATCTATGCACAATTTGACAATACTTCCAAAAGCTAGTTTGTAGATCTCACCTTGATGCACAAAAAAAGTGGTTTTCAAAGTTTTTCAAGTTTCTATATAAATTTAAAAGTAATTTTGAATTTGTTCAAACTCCCTTTTGACCACATTCCAAAAAAGTCATATTTGGAGGCCGAAATTCAAAATGTCCCTTTTATGAAAAGTGTAGATCTTGTTGATTTGAGCAATTTTTGTTCTTGGAGATTTTCAAGTTCTATTCAAAATTTTAGAGAATTTGGCAACGAACCGAATTTAGGTTTGGAAAATCGGAAGGAGGGGGAAATCCTCGCTACGCTGCCGCGGCGGGGGTGCACCGCCGACGCCGTCGTCCTTCAACCGGCTTCCACCTCACGCGTGCCAGCTGCTACTTCGGCGTGGCAAAGGGAGCAGTTGCGTGCCAATCACTCGCTTGTGTGGTCGTTCTTCTTATCCCGAGCTCGTCGTTGTCCTCATCCTTTTCCTCCTTCTGCTGCCGCCGGCAACCACCTCCGCCCGCCGCGCCATGCCATCCCCCACCAAGCTCTCTCTGACCAAATTGACCATCCCTACTCATCCCCTGAACCCGCTAGCATCACCTATCGTCGCCAGAATCACCCTCGCTTCGTCATCTTCTTCACGGCCGCCGCCGTCGCGGCTCGTCGTCATCTTTACGTCCATTCTGGTGAGCTTCACGACGGTTTGTCTTGCGTCTCAGCCTCATATCATCGTTCCAATGCTCGTGCGCTCAACCGTTTGGCCAGCCGGAGTCCCAACACGCCGGAACGTCTTTGCCAGCACCGGAGCTTGCCGCCGTCACCGCTGTCACCGTTGTCAACCTAGCTCCACCCCGTCCCCACTTCAACTATAGTGAGCAATGTCGTCGTGGTGAGGCTTTGGTCGTGTATGATCCATTAGATTGCCTGGTATAGCGTTGTTGTCGCCGGAACGCCGCCGCCGAAGAGCGCCACTCGCCCTTGCCGCCGCGCGTGCGTGAGAGAGCTCGGTAGGAGATGGTTTGATTTCTTTTTTCTGTGAAATCGAGTTCACCTCAGTGTGCTGGAGGTGCTGCTACTCTCAGCGTCGCCGGGGAAAGCTCCGATGAGCTTTATCTCCACCGCAGCACCGCCATGGCCCATGGCCGCCGGCAGTGGTGCCGCCAGGCACTAGGGTGTGGGGTCGGGGTGTCCGTTGATGCGGGAAAGAGTAGGGAGCAAGATGGGACAAGTCCGGTCGCCATGGACCTCACCGCCGGTGGTGAAATCGCCCGGTTAGCGCCGTGGTCAGCAATAAGGGCTGACGCTGGGATCCCGCCGTCGAGTCGGTCGAGAGAGAAAAATGATTTTTCGTATTTCCGTAAAAAATATGTTTAAAGTGTCCGCTTTCTTGCAAAATTCATAGAAAATTAATTATTGCTTCAAAAATTCTGAAATTTTTTTGTATAGTCTACCTATGAGTATGTCTACCCATGAAAAATATGAAACTTGAATTTTGAACTGTTTTGCTATGTTTAAAAAGTACTTTTTTAATTGAAAAATGCATCTTCCATGATTTTTAGAAAATAAAATATTTGTTCAAAAATCATGATATTTTATTTGGTGCTGTTTTTTATGATATGATATACTTGTATAAAGAGTTTGGAGCCATTTTGAGATATTTAATTTATTTATTATTTTATGTTGTATTTTATTTATTAAAAAAACAAATGTTTAGGTATGATGGCTTAGGTTTTGGGAGATTTGGGATTGTTTTGTGAATCTTAGATCATACCACAATTAAATGGTCCTTATGAATTCCTTAGGCAATGGTGATGATATCTTATAGAGTAGTTCAACAAGTTGGTTTTGTTGGCTTGCAACTTTGTCGTGAAGGAAAGTTGTACTTAGATTGTTTATTATTTCATGCATCAACAAGCATCATGTTTATCATTCCATCATGTTAAGCAATGCACCATTATTACATGTAGTAAACGAGAGTGATGTGGTTCGCGATAATCGAGCTTTGAAGAAGGTGTATCCACCAATCGTGTTGATGTCAAGTTTGGCTTTTCGGTGATCCTTCTGTGGAATTTAACTTTTCCTGCAACACGGGCAAGCCCCGAGCATTAACCCTTCTCTTTTTTTTTTCCTAATACTTTATGCACCTTAAGTCTAGTGAAATGTGCATTAAGTAGTAGGAGTTGGTTGATACCGTTGTTGCATGACTACCTTGATCCACTTTTCTTCCAAATGTTATCCCACTAGTATGTGTAGGTCGATCTCTTATACTTAGTAATGCTTAGATGTCGGTAGAAGTCGAATGATGGGTTCATCGCTCGTGAGAGCTAGGTTTTATCTTTGTTCTTCTCAGCTTTGTTCGGGAAGAGAGAACACTTAGAGGGTGGATATGGTAATTTTTAACATGAGACCGGACGGGGTAACTTCGCCACAACGGGGACTAGCGTGCCAACTTCAAGTCCCTTTGTCGTGTTGTCGAGTTCTTTGAGAGGAAGGCGTTTGCTTAGTAGCAAGTAGTCTCATTTATCTCGACCGGATGGTCGCGGCGGCATCCGCTTGATGGCGGGGAAGTCTTTGCTTATGTTTTGCTATCTCTACTTTGGATGGCCGTGCGGCGGCAGCGTTTGCTTGATAGTTTAGCATGGGCAAGATAGTTATCTACCAATTAGATTTGGCAAGATCTAGTAGATTCATCAAGTTACCATGTGTTTGCATGCTTTTATATTTATTTTATATATTTGCAACACTCTTTTTGCCCAATCTAGATTGATCAGGCTTGGCTTCTTATTGTTTTAAATCATCATGACAGGATGGATATCAAACACTAAAGGTCTTAGATCTATCTTGGACTTCTAGTGCTTTATGTCCATCTCGCCGTGATAATTAGATCATGTGATCATGATAGCCAAGTTTAGATCAATCTAGGTTGTCACATGTTGCGGGTTCATGTACGTTAGACGTAAATAGACTTTGATAGGTTTTATTCATGTTTACTTGCTTGTTCCTTCTTCATGGACCCCAATTCGGCAAACTTGCCGAATATGGTTATGCTTTCACGAGTAGCGAGTAATTATAGATCTGTCGAGATACATGCACTTGCTTTTAGCTCTCTACTTCTAGGGTTGTGGCCGTGCAGCAGGTGCTGGCTAGTTGTAGAAAGTGGTGTAGATTTAAGTAAGTAGTATCATATGCGGTGGATTAGCTTGCTTGGGTTTATGCTAGACGGGTTTAACAAGGCTAGATGTGCGGTAGACTAGTTGGATGAGGCCTATGCATGTGTTATTTAGATTAGATCCATATTTATGAATTACCTAATTATTATTTATCATGTTTAATGGTTTTATTGGTATAAGGTTATATGCTTTTTCGATACTACATGATATTTATGATCGGTTTCACTTGTTCAAACATGTCTTCTTTATGTTCTTTCTCGGCAACTATGCTTTTACATGTTTTTTACTTTCATATTAGTTGAATGCTTCATTAAACCTGTTGGCGGACAGTTTCTATAGCTATATGTCGTAAGTGGCTTTACGGCCATATATTTGAACTCGCCATGGGCACACCGGCATGTTCCTACTCTCACTATTTTGTCCCTTGTTAGTTTCAGATCAAACTGACTGGCACGCATCTAGATTCCAATCACCCGGGTACCCGTTTGAAGCCATGCTTTCCAGCTTGCTGGGTGTGAGGCACAATGCGCTTTTTGTGTCAACATAGTTTTTGGCATGCCCAGTGGGACACCCAAGTGATTCAAGATGCCACCAGAATTCAACAACTTGGAGGCTCTAGACGTGACTATGGAGGATCTGCCAGATGATTTGAAAGCAATAGTTGAAAAGGCATGTGAGTAGCATCGTCAGAAGTATTTGTTGTCCTTCTCCAAGAACAAGAGCAACAAGGTCCTTCGTAAAATAAATACCTAGGGTTCTCCTTCCACATCAAAGTGATTCCACTAATGAGGAAGATAGACGGAAGATGGAAGAAATATTGACCAAGGTATTGGGAGCTACCATGACCAATCATCAGAGAGCTTTCCTCAACACTTTTCACTCCATCATGAAGGAAATTTTCGGCCCTGCGGCTAATAAATATTTTGAGGAGAGTACAGGACCAATTCATGGGCCTCATTATTTCAATGTCAAGGATCAAGGAAAGACTACTAGAGATGTTGGAGCCGGTGGATCGGGGAAAACAACAAAGGAGAAACAACACCTCCCGATCCCAAAAGCAAATGTAAATCCTATAAACTATGGGCGCTTCTTGTTTGGTACAATAGGGAATATACTAGGATCGGCTTATAAATATCTCCAATGAGTAATAGGCTTCAGAAAAATATGTTTGGAGATAGCTATCGAGTTTACTTATTACATTTCTCTTAATGCTTTCCCTAATCCGGGCTATAGGAATGCTTCGGGATAGCTTTTGGGAGGATAGGTGCAGGGGAGCTTCGATTCAAGTATAGATCTCATCATGCACAAATATGGCCGATATGATGCGATGCGTAATTTGGCTTGAAACGATGTGGTCATCCAGGCTGCAAGAGCTCGCAAGTAACATTGATGATCCACTTATTACGGCTAGTGTTAATCGGGGAGAATGGTGTAGCTATTTGAGAAAATTCTAGTAATGTAGTAGAGGATCTTGAGGCGATTAACTCTGAGGAAAGGAAGGTTTGGCAACCACTTGTGATCTCCGATCAAAATATTTTGGGCTGCTTCTTATTGGAACTTTGATGTGAGGCAGTTGTCTTCGGTGCCATTAACTTGACACATAATTGACAAGTCATGACTAGTACTAATGCTCAATGATTACTACTAGCATTGCGATGTTCCACACAATTAGTGCATCTAATGGCACCCCAAGGAGTGAGTGATAATATGTCAAAGAGGGGGCGGCTTTGTTTCAGGGGAGAGAATGATGAGCCCATGGCTCCTCAAAATATTTCCTTGAGGGGATTCTTATGATCTTTCAAGTATGATTGCTTTCGTAACCCTTTGAAGTCATTTGGTCTTCAATTTGGGACTATTATATTTAATGGGAAATATATTATAATAGTCCCAAATTGAAGACCAAATGACTTCAAAGGGTTACGAGCAATCATACTTGAAAGATCATAAGAATCCCCTCGAAATATTTTGAGGAGCCATGGGCTCATCATTCTCTCCCTTGAAACAAAGCCGCCCCTCGGCTTTGACATATTATCACATACCTTTAGGGGTGCCATTAGATGCACTAATTGTTGGAACATCTCGCAATGCTAGTAGTAATCATTGAGCATTAGTACTAGTCATGACTTGTCGATTATGTGTCAAGTTAATGGCACCGAAGACAAATCCTCACATCAGTTCCAATAAGAAGCAGCCCAAAAATATTTTGATCAGATCACAAGTGGTTGCCAAACCTTCCTTTCCTCAGAGTTAATCGCCTCCCATCCTCTACTACATTACTAGAATTTTCTCAAATAGCTACACCATTCTCCCCGATTAACACTAGCTGTAATAAGTGGATCATCAATGTTACTTGCAAAGAGCTCTTGCAGCCGGATCACCACATCATTCTCCCCTTCTTGAAACAAAGCCGCCCTCGCTTTGGGGTGAGTTCAAAGAAATTTTTTCTTCACTTTCACACAAGCAAAGACCTCAGGCCTTAATTGCACTCTCAAGCTTTGGTTTGAGCACATGATGAACTCCCTTGTGCACAAAGAATAAGTATTGGAACGACCACTATGAGTAGCATCCAAATCAAACCGCCATGGCCGACCCAATAATAAATGACAAGCACTAACCGGTGCAATATCACAAAATCCATCAGATCAACATAATTTCCAATGGAGAATTTTACTCGTGCCTTATGAGTAATTTTAAGAGTACCACTATGATTCATCCATTGCATATAACGCCGGCGTTAGGAGCCTCCGTGTAGACAAAGATAAAGCATGAACAACATCCGAGCTAATGACATTAGTGAAACTGCCACCATCAATAATCAATTTGCATACATTGTCATGAATTTGGCACTTTCGGACTTAAATATATTAGACCGCTGCCCCTTCACCAAAATAGCGGTACCATTACTATGGACATCTCGTACGGATAGATAAGCCATCCGATTCATCATCACTATCATCAAGCTTCGCTCCGGTCAATATCACAAGAAGAAACACTACTATGCAGCCCCGTAGAAGAAATATCAACACCATCATGCATAAATGTCGATTCGTGCACTTCAACCTGTAGCATTAATCGAGAACCTTCTTTCAGTAATTCTTTAGAACTCTCAATTGGCTTGGGAGCAAAACATTTAGCAACAAAGCAGCAGGCAACAACCTTTTGATTGCATCGAGAATAAACAAATCGCCGTCGTAGCAAATAACTCATATTGTTCCATGTGCGACAAGGATCATCCACATGAAGCCACCATTGCAAAAGATCATTAGCAAATGTCTCTTCCGCATAATACATCTTTGGTGACTGAATTAAATCCACGACCCTCAAAGAAATTCTCCATGGCATCTTGCCAAGCAAAAAGTATTCAGCAGAATTGTTGCGAGAGATATCTTTGGCATAAATTGCATTTGATCAAGATTTTCGGTCTAATGCAACGCCGACAAAGTGTAGCAATAGAGCCAAAAATGGTAGCAATAGTACTTTTGCTACCATTTGTTTTTGGTTAAATGTCGCTGCACTTGTAAGGGTAGCAATAGCGTAATGCAACAGTTACGCTTTTAGTTGCGACACACAACCCCTATATTGCAACACTTTTCGACGCTTTTGCAACACATGGTGAGTGTTGTAACAAAAGCAATTGCAACCATTATGGGTGTGGCAATAGTATCAATTGCAACGAACTAGACGCTGCTAGTGACACGTATATGGCAACATAGCAACACAATGCAGTCACAACATAACATAGGTGTTGCAAGAGTGGTTATTGCAATGCGGAGAAAGCATTGCAATAAAGCTTCTCTATTGCCACGTCACCTAAATGGTTGCTATAGGTGGCTTAGGTTATTGCAACGCCTCGTAGGTTGGTTGCTACTGAGAGGGGTCCTCTATTGCCACGTTTGTGATTGGTTGCTATAAGCGGCATAGGCTATTGCCACGCTACTTAGGTTGGTTGCTACAAATAGGTCGCCTATTGCCACATCAATCGACCGTTGCTATAGGTAGGTTTCTCTATTGCCACTATCATCTCTTTTGTATTTGCCATAGCTGGTTTATCTATTGCCACGATTATTGTATCTACTGCCACGACTAAATGTGGTTGTTATATGTGCGATTGTTGCAACACAATTTGGTTTGATTTCCATCATATATTGCAACGCCAGATTAATATATATTAATAATTAATGTTGTGATGCTTTGTTTGTTAGCTTAAATCAATAATCGCAAAAACAATAAATACATAATGAATGAGGCATCGACATCCATTAAAACGAAATATAATTTGTTCATACAAAATCTTTAACGAAACACAACAAGTGTCAAACAAAATGAGAACACAAGTAGATAGCTTAACACATAATAATGTGTCCAGCACAGACAACTGTTTGAACTAATGTCTACTGTAGCGGTGAAGGTTCCCTTGATATGTATGTTGTCCATCGCCCCACCATTCGCATGCTCTTTCTCAAACTCAAGATTCCTCCTGAAAAAATCATTGACATGCATTAGTTAAACTAAAACTCTGGGTACTACTAAACTTTAAGTATTTTGCAACTTGATGATGGTCAAGATCATTAAAGCATGAGATTGTACAGCTGTTTTCCCAATGAAACTTATGATCTGTATATTCATGATAAGTGCACTACTGGACAGAGTCTAGTGGTGGCAAAAGCTAATTGAACAGTGAAGAAACACGAGCTGCAGTACTAGCGCGTCTGTGAGCTGCAATACTATCAACCCTGAACTTTGTAAGCGAGGACATTTAGTTATTTAAAACTATAATTGTAAGCGAGGACAGTTGCATCACTTAATAAGGGATGTAAAATTGTTTAATACTCACAAATACTTCCCTAGATTTCTCGCTTGTCCATTGTCCATTTTGTTCGTGGGTCATCATAAAAGGCTCCATATCATTTGGCTCTTCACTAGTTAGTCGGTCCCTCTAATTAGGCAAGAACATAAACAAATTAGCCATATTTCATAATCTAGGGATATGTAGAAGCTTTTATAAACTGTAAAGATCAGGAAGATATCCACCAGAAATGAAAAAACAAAAGATAACAGAAATATTTATTGCTATTGAAAAACTAAAGGAGGTTATTCTTTTTTTTTTTTGGCACACATTAGTTTTAGTACTTTTCAGCTATTCTGTATACAAGCATGCAAAATATAATTTTTGTAGTGGGCAGTGGGCTATCTCTATGAAATACAAATACTATATAGGTTATAACAATATCATGTCATTGTCATTCGGGGGCACAAACACAAACCATAAAAAAAGTGATTGAAGGAAAACCTTGTGACAGAATGTTTTACCTTCTCATAGCTCAATTGAGAAAAACCCTTTGATCCTGTAACATGGTGTATCTTTCGATTCTGCCGATTCTGAGAATTCTTATTGCTAATAAAAAAAGCGGCACACTTAACTACTATGTTAGAACCAAAGCAAACGTGGCTTAGCTGCTATCAAATAAAACCAATGAAGCTAAGCCGCAGAAGCTACTGCTCATGAATAAAACGAAGATGAAAACAATAATCATGGTTCAAACAATAAATGTACAGAATAGTAAGGGACGGTGTACAAAGTCTCGTTCTGAATCAGGTCCTTAACAAAGAGAGCATACATGCCTGTGCTAGAGTATCTGAAATTAAAATGTACTAAAAAATCACTGTGACGAGCACTAACAAGTTGTAATATGTTTGTTTCAGAATATCTAGAACCCATTCCAATATTGATTAGATTCCCATACATGCCTGAATGGTTGTTATAAAAAGAAATCATTGGGTGTTTCATTTATATATAGTCAACATAAGAATCTCGTCGGGCCCCAATATCAAATTTTTGTACGCTTGAGCCCTTGGACGTCTGAAAAACGCAATCAGCAACGGAACAAGAACAAACCTGTACGAACGCCTACCTTCCTCGCCAGGTCTGAGGCGGCCTCCGGGGAGCAGGAAGGAGGAGTTCCTGAGGCCGCCTCTGGGGCCTCCGGGGAGCAGGAAGGAGGAGTTCCGGACCTGCAGTAGCAGGAGGGTGCGGGTGATCGAATAGCACCACCTGCAACCAAACCAGCGGCCAAAATTCAGAACAATGGGGCGCTCACTGCTGCTGTGGGTGTACGGCCATATCTAGATCATACGATCGAGGCCTGTGAAATTGCTTAGAGCTAATGGGTATCAGTGAATACCTAGGCCACCGTCCTTGTCCACCCAGAGATGCGTGCCTCATCCGCGCCAAGGGTTCAGTCAGGATGCCGGCTTTGGTGGGGGGAGTTGTCGCCACCGTCCTCAGATGCGGTCGGAGAGGAAGGGCGACCATCCCGTATTCGATCCGGCCGTGGAGAACAAGGGCGGCCACCCGTCGTCGATCCGGCCAGGGAAGAAGAAGGGCGGCCGCCCGTTCCGGCTATGGACTGTGGCTGCCTCCACACAGCGCCTCGGCACACGCCGGCTTCGTAGCGCGCGAGCAAGTGGGGCCACGCCGCCACCAACGCTTAGTCGCCACCACCAATGCCGCCGCCGCGCTGCGCTCCCAGTCGGCGGCCGTCGCCAACGGTGCGTGTGAGAGAGGGATGGGAAAATGATTTTCGAGTTCGGAATAGGCCGCAGCGGCGGCCGAGTGGATTGGGGGCGATTTAGGTTTCAGAAAGGGCTTTGTTGGCTATATATTGTCGAAACAGTTTACGAATTTACCCTCCTGCTGTAGGGCTAAATGTCCAGCTACATATGGATAGAATTGTCATGTCAGCTAAAATTGTGTGAGAGCGGGGAGTGCCATGTCTTGGCGCCATGCCAAATCTGTAGTTAGTATTTTGAGATTTCAAAATATTTGAACTTCCAACAGAATTTTCGGATAGTAAGTGATTTCAAAAAGAAAAAGACATCAACAATAATGTTATAAACTTATCAAGTTATATAACTTTTTGGTTTGGTTATTTTTCAATCCAACAAAATGTTAGTATACATCTTCTTATTGTTCATAATTGGATACATCTTCTTATTGTTCTCTTATATCTATGTGAGAGATGTGCATTTGTGAATAATGTGTTGTATTGCTTTGTTAAAATCACCTGAAACTTTTATGAGATAATTAATTACCACATGTGCATTTGTGACTAATGACGTATTTTTCACAACAAAATATTTTTTTTTGAGTCAAATAAACATTGGTGGAATTTTTAGCTCCGCTTGAATAAAACATGTCAACTCTCACGATTTTGACTTACATCTAAAACAAAAACCACATGTCAATTCTCCATATATCAAGTTGGTCGGGTGGACCATGTCTTGAAAGTACCACGCATACACTAAATCGAAATGGTTTGAAATTTTTGTGTATAAGCATCACATAAAAACTTCGTCTCAATTCGAGGGGCCCATCTAGGGACGACGTCGAAACCTCTAAGCGAGCTCTGGGTAGCCCCGAAGGACCAAACGACTTCCTTCGACTCGTACGTGCTCGAGCTTGGAGCGATGCGAGTCGGACTACCCACAGGCTTATCATCACGGCCACACCCTAGTCTCTAGAGATCAAGGAAATCCAATCTGCAGTGACCGAGCTAGAGGCACTCGAGTACCATAGCTAAGCTACGGAGCCCGTGAGCTTCGCATCGTGGTCCGCCAGGACCCGGCGATTCCTGGGTGCGGATGCCGAGCTCGTGTGTCTCGCCAACTCAAGCTACGGACAAAGGGAATCCTTCCTCTCGGAAGCTCTCCGTTCACACGCTTCGCTTATCCCGGATTCGCGCTTATACCGACAGCGGCATCCAATGTCGCGGCGATCGAGAAGCATGCCCGACGACCGATGGGATGCCTCCCCGACCCTAACACTGGCGGAGGCGTGTCGGCACGCCGGCTATCGTTACGAGCCAGCCGAGCTCCCAAGCTCGCCGACGGCCCCCGCACACCTGAATTTTCTAACCAAGAGATGGTGTTAAGAGCTATCAACACCCTTATAAAGTTTTGGTCATTCACCACACCACAATGACTCACCAAAGGACCACTAAGGTTGCCTAGGAGCAAAGCTCCAAGGCTAACGAATGCTTTCACATAAACTTTGCTCAACTTTGAATCTCACAAAAGGCTGAAATATTTTTCTCCAATTGAAGAAATATGGTTAGATGGACACCAAATATCTGACTCACAAGATTTTATATAGTTTTTACCAAAAGAACCCATATGCTCGATAGTTGCAAGTGTGCAGACATAGTGAGCACCATTTGAAATTCAAATTCTTCAAACGGCTTCTTAAGAACAATAATATATATAGGCTATTACATATTAAAAAAAAAACTTTGGCACTTTGTAACTAGAACTGGCCTTCTCTATCCAATCGAACATAAAAATACAATCAAATCATTCACCTTGATGGCATACCGCGCAAATGAAAAGTGATGTGATATAAAAAAAACATCTCCCAATATATAGGTGAACGAAATATTGAAGAGTGCCATTAAATTTGATTAGTTCACCTAAAAATTGTATAAAAATATATCACAAATGGATGGCCAATATTCAACCAACGCTCATTTTTAAGTAAAATAAATAAATGTTTTGCAACCATAAATTTTAATTTTAACACTTTTCATATCTATCTGTTGAAAGAAAATGTCCATCTCTCTTGCTTGCTGCTACACGCGGCGCCCGCGCGTCAGACGTGGCGGGGTAATCCGTCAGGTTCGGTTTCGCGTTGTCGGTTTTGAGCTTTGTTATCGGGTCCCAAACGGAGAGCGCACCCACGTTACCACCGAACGGACCCGCTTATCTCTTCCCCACACACACGGCGGCGGTGTTTCTCGAGCTCGTCACGGCGGAGGAGGGATTTTTCTCTTGCTGCTCTCTCGTGCTCCTCACCGCCTAGGGTTCGTCATTTTCCTTCGATTTCTTCCATTTCCACCGTCAATCTATTGTAATTAGTTGCGTATATGATGATTCGGATGTGGATTTGTTTTTCCTCTTCCATTTTGTGTCTGCTTCTTGATTTATCTCGCATCCCGGCATTTCATTTTAGATCGTTTGGCCCGGGATCTGCTCCTGAGGGCGACGCGGGGAGGCGCCAGCGAAATGCTTTGGGGTGGATGCGGCGGTGTTGCTTCCGCGGCGGGCCGAGGACATGGCGGCGGCGCCAGCGGGCGCCTCCGCCGACGGTGTGTTTTCGCGCTGAAGATCACACTACACCGCCGCTGGCGCCGTCGGAGGTCCACGTGCCTGCCAAGGCAAGGCCGGAGCCAGCAACGCCGGGCGCACGGAGCCGGGCCGTCGTCGGCCACAAGGTTTGTATCTTCCCTTCGATTTCTACCATTTCTCTTTGTGATTGTGTCGTAATGACTTGTGTGGATGTTGATTCCGACCTTGCGTATCTTTCGCCCTTTTATTGTCCTCTGTTCTTCGACTTCTTATTTGTTTATCCAACGTTACCGTTAGGTTCTTATTTGTTACTTGTGTGAATGAAATTGGCGCCCGGCCATGCAAATCGATGTATCAACACAATTGAGGTGTCGTGCATGAATTGGATTGTCGAAACCCTAAAGAGTAAAAGGTTACGCTATGCTATTCATATGAGCAGTTCGCCGACGTTACTTTAGGGACATCAACACATTGTTGTTTATTATCGATGAACCATTACATTTGTTTTCCATGACAAATGGTTTGTAGACAATGTGCCATCTTGAAACACGTCTATTTTTGTTTTTTACGAGATGTGCCTAAATGTGTATGCGTGTTTCATTTCAACATCCACCGAATGCACCATTGTCCATACTCCATGCAATGCCTTGAATGGTCTTTTGTTTGATTACTTCAATTATTGCATTGACTTGCTAGTTACTAGTTACCCGCAAAACAAACTCCTTGGTTCAAAGGAAATTTTGTTCCTATATTATGTTTCGGGGGAACCTATGATTCTTGATTTTATTGTGAGCTATATCATGAGGCATCACAACTCAATCATATGACCATAACGTCCGGCAAACTAGCGGTTTTTTTTTGCTCTTAAAGCATTGCCGGTCTCTTTTGAAGTCGATTTCAAAGCATTCTCCTCAATCGATGTGTTACGTTCGATCCCCGCTGTTCTCTATCTTCTGGTTTATATTTGAAGCAACATTAGTTCACTCAAAAAACAAGTGTGTGTTTGATCTTGTCGGTTTGTTACTCACAAGTCACACAGGGTGTACCATGTAGTGGCCATTAGAAATTATACTTGGCATAATATTCTAGGTGAACTTTACGTAATTATAGATTGAAGGTTAGGTATGGAGGACTATCCTTGAACCCGCAATTAAAAGTTTTTGCATCCCGGAAGCTTGAAATCCATTTTTGGCTATCTATCCCACATTCAAATAGGCATACTGTGAAACCGAGTCGCGGTGATTAGTTGGGCTCCTTCCTGCAGCCTTGACATCCCCCTCTTCCTATTTAGATATCGACGAGCAGCTCATGGGTCCACTTTCGGTTCAGCGTCGACTAGCTCATGGTAAGGTATTCCCACCTCCTAGTTCCTATTTTTTCTCGATTATTTGTGTGGGCGTAGTGGTGGTTGATTGTCTTTGTGGTTCATGCTTCGGGAAGGCACTTTGTGTGGTGCTCTCCAACCTGAATTTGCAATGTTGTTAGGTTCTTCGTTTTAATGTGCCCGAGCATCGGCCAGATTAGGTGATTTGGGTGAATGGTAAAAAAATGTCAATGTCCATGTACCAATCGGTGATGGTAGTTATCCTCGTTGCTCACTCACGAGATTTAGTTCAAAATCGGGGCTTCGTAGCTTTAGGAAATGCATCATATCCATGCCGTCACTTGTTTGGTAATCTATTGTCCGAACTTGACTAGGTAATGCTGTCACTTGTTGTTAAAAGATGTTACTTGCATTTTTGTGTGTTTGCGCCCATGATTCTATTGAATATACAAGATCATCTCACTTGATGCTTCAGTTGTTAGAAAATTTTGAGCAAATTATTTTTGTTGATGATGTGCCAAGAATAGAGTTTGAAATATGTTAATTGTGATTATGGGAAATTCTTTAATTCAATTGTAGCAAATTCTTGTGTTTGCATAACAAATTATATATGGAGCACGACATGATATGCCTAAGTCAAGCTGCATAGTGTGTTACTATGTTGTTACTTGTAATGCCGACACATCTCCGGTCTCCTTTTCCATTAGGTTGCAGCCGGACTAGATGTCTAGTAAATTCCCTTAGAAGTGAAATCTGTTTGTTGTCATTTTGGTAAGTAAATAACATGTCGTCTCCCCTCAAATAGTCCTTGCTTATCCAAAGTTGAGTTGTAGTAATTTTGTCCTCTCTAATATCTTGTCTTACATTAGTGATTTTTGAATAGCCATTGATTTTATCCACATGCATGAGCTGGTGTACACATGTACATTTAAATGGCATTAACAACAAGTACTATTTGCCTTTGTTTGAAATGTGCAATTTTCATATTTGTGTTTCGCAATTTTGAAACTCATATTTGTACATTACAACTGTTGTATGGTTCCACTTTAGTTACGAGACTTAATCAACTTCGATGATGAACAAGCCGCCGGATCACATTCTTTGAGACCCGCCAAGTAATCGGTTGAGAACCACAATACCGGGCTTCTTCTTATTAGTTCTCTGTAAGTGCTTATTGTATACGGATCGGTTGTTTTTGGTTAACAATATCTCTGTTTTCGCACTAGCCGGAAGGCATAAATGCAGATTGATTGTTGATGGCCTCTAGTTATGAGTCTATGGTGGACATTTAGGGGTTTTTGAAGTGCTCCCGGCCTCGTATTTTGTGGTTTTAGTTGTTTGCCTTATTTACTTGTTAGCCGTGAGATGTGAAAAAAAAAAAAATCTATCGACAATACATATTCTTTAGAATTTTTCATATGTTGCCTTTAAACGAAAAGGTCTATTTACCAACGGTTAGTACTATATATATATGATATCGGGCTTTAGAGTGAGTTTGTCCTCTTGGGTGAGATTGGGTGGCTGCAAATTTTCTTAGAAAGTGTGAGAACGCTGAAGCTTGAACATCAAAGTTAAGTTGGTGCGTGTTTTGCGATTTGTTTAGCAAGACTAATTCAACTCTACCTATGGTTTCAAAATTTTAAGAGAGAACAGTTATATGCAAAATTATTATTTTTCTATTTCATCATATAAAATATTTTTTCCCTAAAATGTGTTTGTAAATCCGTGTCCTCACCACAAAATGTGAGGAGCTTCCTTCAAATGGCATCATGTTAATATATCTTTTCACTCAGGTTTAGTGCCCCAGGGTTGTTTGCTTCAATGTTGTCACATTTACGTATGTCAAGGACATTTCAGTTATATTAAAAAAATCTTTCGGGGGAGATGGGAACTGGCTGGATTTTGTCCTCGATCTTTGGTGAAAAGGTTTTGAGCAACTTTAATAAGTTTGACATATCCCAAGACTAGTCATACTAGTTCAAAGGAAAACAAAGAACCTTGTCTATGGTTAGGCTGCCGTGGCTGAAGGTATTGTCTTTTCATTTTTGTTACAAATTGCCTTTTGCCGATTAGAATTATCTTCTTTTAAATAAGAATATTGTTTTACGCCATATCTGAAATATCTAGGTTCAAATTGCATATACCCCGGCGATCTAATCCCATTTACAAGAAGACCCTTATTTTTGGTGATTGACAGTAGCACAAGCTATGCTTTCAAGGTAGGTTTGATCTTTTTCCCTCCCTAGAAGTCTAGAACTGAGCAACCAAACTGGACAATGAGGGTTGGAGATCTTTTCCTTTTTCTTTTTTCTCAGTTTACGGCCTACCTCAACTTTGCTTGGGACTAAAGGGATAGTAGGCGGTATTCACCGTCTAATGCTTTATTACGAATTAGTGAATTGTGTAGTTTTTAGGAAAGCACAAGTACACTTGTTCTGTGCAAATAAGCCTTTTTTTTGTATTTTGTGCGGTTTTGAAGTTTTTGTCAAACTCTATTCATGTACCTTAAAACATTTAACTGCTTAGTTCAAGGGGCGGTCAGCGGTATTCAACTGTCTAATGCTTTGTACTTGAATTGTGTAGTTTTTAGGCAAAAGCACAAGTACACTTGTCATATGTAAATAAAGCCATATCATGTGCATTTTTCTTTTTTTTTTTTGGTATAAACTTCAGTTTTGAATTTTTGTCAAACTCTCGCCTATCTTAAAACAGCTAATTGCTTAGTTCAAATGTGACACATGGCTCGTATTTCGGCTTGATAAGGCAGGTTTCTTACATTGCCCTTATTTTGCCGTGTGCACCTAGTTCTTTGTGTAATTTTGTTCTTACCTTTATTTCTTTGTTCATTCGGTTTCTTTCTCGTATTGCGATATCTGGACTATTTGTTTTATTTTCCTATAGTCTTGACTATCCGGCATCTAACAGTCCAACATATTCAAATTTGCTCAACGATTAGTGTTGTAGTCCACTAGTGTTGTTGAAGTATCCGCTCATTACAAACAAAAAGAAATAAACTCAAATATAGGTAGTTGCCAATTAGGACATCTAAATTTGCAAATTTCAAAAGATGCAATTTGTTTTATCTTAATGTGCAATAATTGGAATTTTAATTTACCTCATGAGTATAGTTAGGGTTCACAATATTTGAGTCAAAATTGTAGTAAGTATTGAGGTCAAAATCTCTTGCCAAAGCTGTGCGCATATAAAAAATTAGATTGATTAGCAAAGAACTAACTAGTTTCTTTGAACATTTAATGTCACAAGGCAATAACACAAAATTAGTCCCAATGGAAACTAGTTTCCTTTTTTTTTTCAAACCTGGTGACAATCTAGGGTAGTTTGTTAGCTCAAACAATTGAGTAAGTTGGATGGCATTATCATCACTTCCAAGACCAATCTCCATTAAAGAATCCGGTTCTTCCATTTCATCAACTCCTTGGTTGTGGACCCGCAAATATAAGAGAACTTGTCAAATCTGTAGTCTTGTTTGTTGCGGCTTTCATGTCCCTTGTAATAAGAAAACTTTGTCAAATCTGTCTAGTTGTTTGTCTCATCTGTCATGTCCCTTGTAATAAACAAAATTTGTTTGAAACAAGATGTCATGGTCCAAAAACGAGGGACCTGCGATACAAAGCGAGGACAATACAAAATGACATCACTTGATTGCCTATATAAACCTTTAGCTTGAAGGCCTTTTGAAAGTAACACTTTAAACCGAGGGCCGAGTGGGCCGTTAGGCCCTCGAGGCCGAGATGCTAAAATCATCACAGGGGACCTGCGGTTGTGTTTGGATTGTCCCTTGTCTTGTACTTTGCATTGTATTTTTTGTTGATTGTGTTGTTTACTCCTTTGTTCTACCCCTTGTGTTGTTGTCTACCCACTTGTCTTTAACTTGTATTTTGTGAACTACAAGAAAAAACCACCTCACCCCTCCTTGTTCTCTTTCCTTCTTTTTCGGGAACCATGAGATGATCCCATGAGGTTCGGTCGGCCAGGCAAGTAGAACAAATCTTCATTCATTTTGTTCTTTGTAGTAGCCCGGATGGAAATGGGCTGCAACCTTGTGCCGCTTATCATGTGTGCCCACAACTTCCTTCATCCAAAGACTTTGAGGTGGTGCAAGTCTTGAGTCGGGGTTTGTGATTCTTGACATTGGCTAGCGCTCACAGGTAATTCATTCATTACCTTACTTGATATTGAGAAGAGAAATGAAATTTCTGTGAAGCTCTCAATCTCTTAGGCTCTCAATTTCCGAATGGCTCTCTTTCCAAAAATTTTCCTATGTCTTTGAACTCGACTGCATGAGGTGCCTTGGCTGGTGGTAGTAGTGGCGTGTTGCTAAATTCCACAAACAGGGGGGCAAACTGGTGCGACACAAGGCTGCTGACAACATAGCTTCGAACCTGTACTCCATCAAGTAAACAATGAAGCGTGCATTGTCTAACGCATTGATCGAGCACCAGCAACTGCTGCACTCTTGTAAGAAACATTTGTAACTGTGATTTTTTTTTTGTGATGGTACAGTTCCTTGGGGTGAGGCCGGTGCGTACTATGTTGTGGAGTCCACTTGGTGTCTTGATGACAAGGACAAGGCTGCAATTTACTTGAAGGTATGATTCTTTGGTACCATCCGGATTTGGATGGCCTAGTGTGATTTAGATTTGAACATTGTTTGTGAGGATGATCCACCCACAAGGCTTGTGTTTTGTGATAGTCCACACTCAAATATTTGTTTTTTTTTCTATAAGCTATAAGAATTGTGGTGTTTGGTAGTGTGGTTCACCGGTACATGTATAAGGATAACATTCAAATTTCCTTTGTCCCGGAGATGCTTTTCAAACTATCGGCATTAGGTTATGTAAAAATATGCAAGTGTCACGGAGCTTTTGAGTGCTAGCGGTTGTTTGCTCACACATTATTACTTGTTTTCTACTACAAGAAAGCCACCTCACCCCACCCAAATGTATAGGGATAGCATTTTGTCGAAAAAGCCATTATACAAATGAGCTGCAACACAAGTATTTTGTATGTGTTTGAATTGGAATAACTTGTGCTCTGTCCTTTTCAGGGAACCATGATGTCTTGAAAATGGTTCTTGATCATGTGTGCCCCGAACGACCCGGCCAGAGGGCAAGCGTGCTTAAAAATTATGTTGTAAGTCTTACAATTTTACACCTTTTTATTCTGAACTCAAAGCATGTGTGAAAGGATGAGTGCATTGAATTCCATTTGAGTTTGCGTTGCCTTGACTTCTAGATCGGTTCCCAAAATGGTTTAGATTTGTTGACTTTTGAGTCTCTCTTAGAAGCTGTAGAATTTGCTAGATAGTGGGTTCCCTTTTGAGTCTATCAGATAAACTTGTGTTTACCTATGCTTGACATATCTCCCCACCATACTTGTGTTTTGTGATTGTCCACACCCAAATTGGTAGTCTGTAGATCAAGAAATGGTCCTACATTGCTCTATCCAACATTGTTCAGTTTTGGATCTGTTTTTTTCTTTGTTCAGTTTTTATCCTCGATCATCTGAGGCATAATCCACCCATTTTGGTTATAGTCTAAAATGGAAATTGATTGCAGATTGTTATAGTGTAAATTGCAACTATAGTTAACTGCAATTTTAGTTTAGTCCATTTGAATTTTTACTCCTACTGATCCTACATTGCCCTGGACATGTGTGTTCAGTTAGGCATGTGTGTTCAGATTTTAACATAATTTGTGTTTATAATCTAGCCATGAGGTTGGATTGATTGCAAATTGTTTTAAGAATGGTATTGTATATGATTGCAAATATCCACTGGCTAATTGTGTTTATATCCTTGTTGTTCATTGTATTGCTAAATCGCACACTTCAGTAGTCTAAATTGCTAACTGTTATAGTGTAAATTGCAAATATAGTTAACTGCTATTTTAGTGATGAGTATATGTAATTATCATTTTATTGGTCCTACATTTCTCTATGCAACTGTGTTCAGTTATGTCCTTTTTTTGTGCTTGTTCAGTTTTATCCCTGAACATCTCAGCATAATCCACCCATTAGGGTTATAGTCTAATTTGCAAATTGATTGCATATTGTTGCAAATATAGTTAACCAAATTTTAGTTAAGTCCATTTTAAATTTTGATTCCTAATGATCCTACATTGCCCTGAACATCTTTGTTCGGTTAGGCATCTGTTTTTTCGATTTTAGAGACTAGAGATAGTTGGAAGGAAGGAAGGAAGGAAGGAAGGAAGGAAGGAGGAGCGACAGATCTAATACAGTTGATGTTCGGGAACAAATCCTACTGAGCGACAAATGACAAGCATTGACATTCAGCTACAAAGGACAATCAAGGGCGTCATCTATGTTGACGAAGGAACCGTGGATGAACAGAGCATGAACAGAGGATGAAGAGAAGAAAAAAAAACTGAAAAAAACACATACCAATCCAGTTGGAGACCAATCCGATAGATTTATCTTGTTTGCCCTTGTTGTAGTTCTCCTTGTCCTGTGAATTTCTCGTAGATCCGGATCAGATCGGGCCCGGAGAGATCGGCATGTCCCATTCTTGTTTCTTTCTTGCCCCGGGTTCAATGGCACTTACGTAATAAATGTAACTTTTGTCCCCATTCTGCAAAGTGACGGATTGGCCTCTGTGTTGGTTAGCGGGTTCGATCTCATGCCCGTTAGTTTGTGTGGACCCGTTAGGAAGTTGTTACGTACCTTTGCCGCCGCGCTGCATGCTGGTTTGGCGCGCCCTTTAGTCTTTGGCCGCTGGATTTTGATCGGCGATACGGTGGTTGCAAGAGATGGGGGTATATTTCTTGTGAAAAGATATATAGCAACTCCCTAATTTTAAGTATAAAAGTACAAATGTTTGCAAACTTCACAATCTAATTATCTTGATCACCTAATTATTTTTGCTGCTTGGCGCCATTCTTTTTTTTACTCAAGCGGCAAAATAGGCGCCAACGAATCTGAACTTTTGCTGCTTGGCGGCCAAATTCGTGCACGGCCTATCTTATCTGCCTCTCACCATGTCTCTCCCGCAATTTATCTCGGCCTTTCCCGAAAGAAGAAAGCTGGCGGCGGTCCTCCTCTGAGCGCAACCCTGCAGGCTGGCGGTGGTTCTCCTCCGAGTGCACTCCCACGGACCAGCCGAGCGCCACCTCTGCTACCCGGCGGCACGGCACTCCATCCCCGACCAGGCGTTGCGCGCTTCATCCCCGACACAGCGGCGACCGCTCCATCCCTGACCTGACGGCACCCGCTCCCTCTCTGACCTGGTGGTGCGTGCTCTCCTCCCGTTCACAGTCATCGTGGAGGCGCGTTCACCCTCCTTTACTCGTTGTCTCCTCTCCTATTTCTCTTTTTTTCCTTTCTCCCAAACTGACTTTGATCTCTTATCTAGGTTTGGCTCCTGGGTGTGGGCGTCCACCGAGTGGCCGGGGATCGGGGTGGTGTACACAGTGGCGGCCGGCGTTCTTGCGCGGTTGGATGAGTTGGTGCCTCCAAGCTGCACCCAAGTGGATGCCATTTCTTGGTAAATCCCCTTCCCTCTAAGATCTAAATGATTTTGGTTTGATGAAATATATACAATCCGATGGTTCTACGTCTTCTAAATTAGATTGATTATAATAGGTGTGTTCCCTGCATTTTGTATCAGTAATTGTGTACACTGTACACATGTAATCCATTTAATCATGTGACGTGTGTTGTCAGGTACACTGTATTAGTAATTGTGTACACTGTACACATGTAATCCTGTCAAACATTAGGAAACTGAACATCAGTTATCTGAAATACAACCAAGGTGGAAAATTTTGGTGTAAATTAGTTTGATTCTGTTAGTACTTTAGTTCTTTTGTTGGTAGGTTTGGGTGAATTGTTACAGCAGCTAGAAAGTGATTCCTTAATTTTGTTTTGGTATGATCTTCATATTGTTGATGTCCTTCAGGTTAGATTTAAAATTCATATTGTTGACTATACTTTCTTTGTTGCTGTTCCTAGTCTTATACTTCTTACCTGGATATGGACACACAAGTGTTGGAAGCCGACTCAGGCTTGGGTATCCAACTCAGCATGATTTTACTGGACTTCCCAAATATAACTTGGAATCCAACTTGGGTGTGAAGAGTCTGATTAACCAAATATAAATGTTCTCTCAATGTCCAAGTTGGGTGTAGTTATGGAAACTTACCGAATGTCCTAGGAAGTAAAGAAAAAAATAAATGCCAAATATTGGCACTTAGTCTTTTCACCAATAGTATTTCTGTCTTTTCTGAATATAGTGAAGGGAACTGGTGGACAACCACATATATTATTAAATAAATAGATTATGATACACCTGACATCGTACTGAAAGATTGGATATTCTCCAACTAAATGCAAAGAACAGCCCCTTTTCAGCATCTATGATTGATTCCGATCATTCCAAAATGGGCTGTTGACCCCTTCATATCGCATAGTTTCAGAATGGATGAAATGATGCAAGGTCAAAGAGGATGGCGGGAACTTCAAGCACTTGGTGATAAAATAAACTAGTTTACTGGCATAATAGAAGGCTTGATTTGGTCCCCTAAAGCAAGTGGTTCAAATGATAGACATGATCATTGGGCTTTCGAGGAGGTACTTGTGGAACAAGCCTGGATCCATATCCATATTTCTATACTCATTTTCCTATATCTAGGAAAGCATGTCATCTGCCTTTTTTTATTATTAATTTGATAGTCATTGAATTTTTCTGAAAGTGTTGCATTACTGGATTACCATTAATGCGGTTTCTTTCTTCTTCACTTGTTCCTATAATCATTCATGTCAGAAACTTGTGCAAAAGTAGACTAATGGTTCTCGAGTAGACATGCAACACGTGCAGCACTGATGGTTTAAGACTAGAGGTGACGCCACGTTCGAGTTCCCTGGTGCCATGGCACCATTGTAAAAGTTATTTACTACTTAATAGACTCATTTTCACCAGATATTGTGATAAGATTTGTGTATGTAATTTAGACGGTGCACCAAGGTTGATTGGTTTGTAGCTTCTCACCTGTTTAAGACCTAAAAAGGGTATGCATAAGAAGGAAATTTGTTCTTTTAACATTTGAAATTGATACATGTGTTGCCTAACAATGCCAATTCTTGAAAAGGAAGTTTATTCTTGTAACACCTAAAATTGATGGATGTGTAACAACTCTCAAAGAGTGAGTTACAATTTCCTGAACTGGAGCTTCATCTTGTTATGCTGGAAGGCAATTTTTGGCATTTCACTTTATTGCTAGTTCTTTTTGTTGAAATAAACATTGTATCCACCCAGGTAGTCTTATAAAAATTTCTTTTATCAGGGACCACACTCTGATTTTATTGGACCAAATTGTGGGAGTACAGCCTGTGTAGCATTGATCAGAAATAGGCAACTCGTTGTGGGAAATGCTGTTGACTCCCGCTGTGTCATCTCAAGGAATGGTCAGGTCAGTTGTTGTTACTCCTTTTTTGAGAAAACAGGAGGGGTCATGCCCTACTGGTAGTTGCATTGATAAAGAACAAAGCACAAAGATTATGGTATATTTCAACATCAAGTTTATGTGTGATTGTCTCATTTTTATACTTCTTCCACATAACTCAGTCATACAATTTGTCTAGAAACCATAAACCAGAGCTTGAGGCAGAGAGAGAAAGGATTCAAAGTGCAGGGGGTTACATTCAAATCGAGAGTGTAAATGGAACTTTAAACTTGTCAAGAGCTATTGGTATTCTTTTTTTTACCTGCTTCTTTTTGTTCATGCCTCTGACCTTACCTGATGTTTTCCATATGCAAAATATATTTTCCAGGTGACATGGAGTTTAAACAAAACAAATTCTTGTCTCCTGATTAGCAAATTCTGACAGCAAACCCCGACATAAACATTGTGAGTACATTCTGCAGTTGCGTTGACTCACACTATTGCTATGTAGACTACTGAGTTAGCATTTCCTCTTGTTGATAGTTATTGTAACTTATATTCTTTTGTACAGATTGAGCTATGTGACGACGATGAATTCATTGTTTTGGCATGTGATGACATTTGGTAAATTTCTCTCTATTAACAAATTTCTGGCTTCAACTTGATTATTACTTGTCAGAAGTAACAAACATATCCTCTGGGCTATTAGGGATTGCTGTCAAGCCAGCAGGTGGTTGATTTCATCCGTGAGCATATAAACACAGTAAGTACCAAGTTACTTCACACTATCTTCCCTTTCGAAAAAATGTAACACTGTCTTCAGATGTCTTGGGTCTTTGGCAATACTCATGGAAAGAGGTTGCAAAGTGTAGGAGGAAAGCCTTTCTGCAGTATGTGAAAGAGTGCTTGATAGATGCCTGGCTCCATCGACCATGGGCGGCGAGGGATGTGATAACATGACGATGATCCTGGTACAGTTCAAGAAGCCAACTCCTCAGGTCAAGGACGCCTGTGGTGCAGAACAATCCGCTGTAGACGCGGGAAGCTCCGAGACCTAGTGAGTCACCTCTGATTATGTGGATTGGAACCGAACTGCTGACTCTCTGTCTATTGGATTATCTGGAGGTGTTAGATTAGTAGACATAGCAACCTTATTGGTAGAAAATGTACTTTATTATTATTTTTAAGCGACATTTACTATGTGTGAGAATATATCCACCGTGAACAATGTGCAATACAACTTTACCAAAACTTTCTGAATTTTTTATTCAATGATTGTACACAAAAACCATGTCACTAGGCAAGTTTGTAGATTTTGTTAACCAAGTCTAAATATTATTACATTTTATTACATAACAACATGTTTTGGTTCCATAAAGCAACATTAATTAATTAAATAACAAATCAAACCTGCCCTTGCAATCGCTGCGTGTCCTCCGCCACGCTCCACGCCTTCTTTGCCCTCGCCAAGCGACTCTCGACGCCCTCTACAATTGTCGTGCTGGTGGGGAACACTAAGACAAGGCGATGACACCAATCAAGTTTTCGGGGTTTAGGTTGATGATCCATCGCGTGATCCTAGGTCTATGGTCCATAACCTCTGACCCATTCAATTAAGATACCCACAATTCAATTATCATGTTTAGAAATAATCAAATAAAAAAAATCAGTCATGCCTTCAACAAGAAAGTTTGAGTAGTGCAGTGGTAGCGTTGTTACCTGTTAAGCACCTAGTCACGAGTTTCAAGCTCCCTAATTTGTTTTTGCCGAAATAATTAAGAGCCAAGGGGAGCAGGGCAGCAGGCCAAGGCGTAGCGGAACCTATTGTGGACCTTGTCGATTTGGTGGGCTGTTTGCCATAATAATTATTGTGGACTCCTCCATCGCCTTCTTGCTCTTCTCCACCGCCAGCGCCACCCGCAGCTTCGCCATCTAGATATTAGCCTTGGCGTGCCGCAGCCGAACAACAGCGGGCGGATGCGAGCTGCACGCGAGGAAAAATAACCAGCCACGCTGGAGCCCATGAAATGACCGAGGAGCGACGCGGTGTTGAGTTTGAGCTGGAGTCCGGCCCCGATGCGCACGAGGGCAAGTGGCCGTAATCCAGCTTGGGGGCACACCCAGGGTCGCGTCAACCCAAGGTTCACACAAGTTTTTCCGCGGCGCAACGCCCCGATCTGATCGCGACTCCCGCGCGCTTGCGTGTATGGCTCGTGATAAGGCCCAATCCAAATTAGCCTCGCCACCAGTTCTCGTTGCAATTCTCAAAGTGTATTGCAACCAAAAATAAGCGTTGCACTTGAACACAAGTTTTGCTTCGACCTTAGAGATCTCAAGCAATAAAAATTTAGCACTTGCAACAATATCAAAGTATATTGCAACTGCCAAAAAAGGTTGCAATTGAACCCCACTATTGCCGCCTCCAAGAGTTCTCGTTGCATTAAGCATCCAGCTTTTGCAACGCTTGTGAAATTTCATGCAACACAAAAAAAAAAAAAGCAATAGTCACAACCAAATGCAACTAACACAATTGTAGTTGCAGTACTAACACACAATTGCAACCAAAATCAATTCTACTACAACCATTTTTCACCATTGCAATATCGTCAACCAAATGCAACAAAGTTTCTCGCAACATCTTGAAAACCGTTGTATTAAAGGCACGTATCGCTACGATATTTTAGAATGGTTGCAATACAACCATCTCTAGCAACCAAAGTTTCGGTGTTGCAATTCAGAGGCGTTGAATTAGACCAAAAATCTTGTAGTGCAAGCAAATCAAGTTGATCCATCACAAATTAATAGCAACAATTTCAACAGTACCGTGAGCAACCTGTCTCTGGATACCACCTGATAAAGACACAGCTAAGCTGTCCGAATATTGTCCCAATCTTTCACGGTACAATAACAGTCCAGAATAAAATAGGTACTAATCTGAATTTCTAAGGCCAATAATTTGATATTAAGATCAATTCCACTTTTGATATATCTCGGCCGACCAACAAATTTATAATTAACTTAATTGAAGACCCGTTCAAATCAGCAATTCTCACGACCAATCAAGCACTACTAAATTGTTATCAAGACGGAAGCTCTCCAATCCAAAACAGCCAATAAAATAATGGTTGAGCCACCACGTCAACAACGACAAGATATAGCAGTACTTCTCAAATTGATCTCACGTAACCAAACAGCAGGAAATAGCAGATATAATCTGACGGAACTTTTACGGAAAACAAGATAATATCAATCGAACTTCCAAGATAGCAGCGATAGAATCGTCCGGCTTACAATTCGAGATGCAATCCGAACCTTGATAGATAACTTCCACCCGTGGCTCCGAGAGACACGATCAGAAGACGGGGAATTCCGACGGGAACCCGAGGCGCGACCAAGCTGCGGCAACTCGAGCACGCACTCCACACAATCCGAGGAGGATCGGTACGGTAGATGAGATCGGAGGAGAGGGCGTCTCGCTGTTCGTAAGAGAAACCCTAGACAAAATAATCCAAATCCAATCTAAACCTTTACATGGACGGGAGTCCAGGCTATATGGCTCGCAGGCCAGCCAAACTCGACTAGGACTCCACGTACGCAACATGGTTCGACTCGACTAGAATGCAGACTAATGCATGTGCACGTACAGCTTGGACTCCAAAACGACTCGACCATGCCTAAATCACGTGTAGTAGTCCAACTCAAACCTGAATACATGACTCACGTATCCCGTAGCTGCTTGTATATAGGAAATTAGCACTGCTTCTCCAGATATTTCTCCAAGGCGATATAAATTCAAGTAACGTCGACTTGTATGGAGCCAATACATATATATTTCCTTGGCATCTGATTTTCTTCTTTCTTAAAACTGATACTCGACGTCAATCCGGCAATAGCAAATTTCTCCGTGTTCATATATTTCCCATTAAATATAATAGTCCCAAATTGAAGACCAAATGACTTCAAAGGGTTACGAGCAATCATACTTGAAAGATCATAAGAATCCCCTGCGGAAATATTTTGAGGAGCCATGGGCTCATCATTCTCTCCCCCTTGAAACAAAGCCGTCCTCGGCTTTGACATATTATCACATACCTCCTTAGGGGTGCCATTAGATGCACTAATTGTTGGAACATCTGCAATGCTAGTAGTAATCATTGGAGCATTAGTACTAGTCATGACTTGCTGACCATGTGTCAAGTTAATGGCACTGGAAGACAACAGCCTCACATCAGGTTCCAATAAGAAGCAGCCCAAAATATTTTGATCAGGATCACAAGTGGTTGCCAAACCTTCCTTTCCTGTAGAGTTAATCGTCTCGGCATCCTCTACTACATTACTAGAATTTTCTGAAATAGCTACACCATTCTCCTGATTAACACTAGCTGTAATAAGTGGATCATCAATGTTACTTGCAGTAGCTCTTGCAGCCTGGATCACCACATCACTTCCTTCCTCATTGTTGTGCAGGGCTACCAAAGGGCGAAGGTCAATCGGTGATTCGACCCTTGCCAAGGCGCACACCTCTGCAGGACCTTCGGCAAAGGTCACCCTTGACGGCGCTACCTCAGGGAACCTAGCGGCGGCGGGGAGTGCAAACGCACCTAGAGTAGTTAGGGTTAGGAGTAGATGTTAAATTTTGCCCCCGATGGGTCCCATTGTGGGTGACAGACAGTTGGCAACCCCAGTGTAAAAAGCCCATGACCCTTGGCGTTCCATATAAATACCTGGGGACAGGCAGTGTATAAGAGGATGGTTGTTGTATCAATTTAATGCCTATTACTCCATTTTCTGTACTCTTCTTTATTGCACCGTTCCCCGGCTCGAACCCTCACACATGAAGGACCTAATGGTCTACTCCTGTGGTAAACCTCGCAATCTCTCCCTCCCAACCAGAGCGATGATAGGGGGCTAGGTGTGATCCCCACACTCTGTCTCGGTTTGGTTTTTAGGAGCAGAGGAGGGTTACAAACCGGTTATGTAGGCCACACCTCAAGTAGTGGGAGTTCATATATTACATATACAATGCATCTACAAAGAAAACAAATGTACTATTTGTAAGATGACGTGTAATCACTTTCAATTTATGTAGTTAATACATCCATTTATGCATCTAGATAATATAATATATCTAGATGGGTAGCAAAATTGATAAACCCAAAAAGTCAAAGTGACTTATAATTTGGAACACAGTGAGTAGTAATTAAGGAGACACAACAAAATCATAACTTCATGAAGAGACGTCTTTGGCACAATATATAATGGCTAGCACAATATTGTATTTTCTCATTATTAAACACAGCCTAATAGTAATATACTCCCTCCGTTCCAAATTGTAGTTCACTTTTGCTTTTCTAGATACATTGATTTTACTATGCACCTAGTTATACACTATGTCTAGATACATAATAAAAGAAATGAATATAGAAAATCAAAAGTGAACTACAATTTGGAACGGAGGGAGTAGATCATTATATGTAGCTTGTTTGTTTCACTGACCACGTGTCAGATTATATGTGCTTGTGTCAGATGATATGCGCTAGCAGACCGAAGACATCTAAACTATTGTACATGACCTAATTAATATGACATGTGTGGAAAATGTAGCTACTCCATCAGTTCAAGATTATAGTTCACTTTTCCTTTGTCTTAAATCAAAATATTCTTAAGTCGTAAAAAATAATTAAAATATTCCAACTTTGATCTAGCTTTTATAATATGCTGGATCTACAAGACAAAAAATAAATAACCTAGCCGAGCAAGTTTAGAGTGGATTAAATTAAACTGATTTACATTCTCAAAAAAAAAAATAAACTAATGTAATATAAATTTTAGTAGACTTTTCTGCAATTTCGGCCAATGTTAGAGAAGTTTGACCTGAACAAAGACATAGTGAACTATAAATTAGAACGGCGCAAGTATCCATTGGAATCTAAAATGATCAAGAAAAACACTTAGAAATAATTACATCCCTGTTAAAAAAATGGTTACAACGCGGAAATCTGTATTATTATTCACACATGGCATAAACCAGTATACGGAACGAGAGATCCTGTTCAATGCAGCACAATAGATTTGTCAGCTTCCGAGATTTTCCTACTACGTTTCATTCGTGGTCTCAGCCTCCACGATTTTGGTACAGCCACCATTGACCGACGTCCGACGACTGCGACTTTGATCATAATTAACAATGCTCGAGTGGACTGGTGGAACTGTGGCATTCAATCCACAAAATACAGGTTAAGAGACTTGACTGTGTTGGCGATCACAAACGATCCAGACATCTCAGTCCAACGTAACACTGGCGATACGTTTCTTGACGGTTATGCCTCCTGTTTGATTTATTTCAATATTCCAGGAAGATTCTACGGACTTGTGTGACCCGTTACACGACGCTTATTTACAGTTAAAGTCTTGCCCAGACGCGTGCAAACTTTTTTCACCTTTACAAGGTCACTTGTGTCTAGAGGACTCGACATGCACCACAGTGGAACAGGAATATGCAAACTTATGGATCTCCAATAGCTTATTAATAACACATGTTGAAAATTGGCCCAAAATAAATCTAAGATGTGACGAGCCAAGCCATAGCCCACATAATAGGGATTATAATAACAAGCACTCTCCGACAAAGTTTTTTTTCATCAAAATGCATTTGATCTCCTGGGTGGCGCGATCGTCTCCAGACCACTGCACCACACAGCCACTAGTAACTATTGAAAATATGTTAACCTGTTGTATTAACCCTTTTAATTTTTGTATTTAATATTTTAAAACAAAAATGATCCTAAATCGAAAAGTTGTCAACTAGAATGTTGTAGACCTCATCAAGTGCTACAACTTCGATGTTATCATTATTATCATCTAAGATCATTTTAATGTTCCAAGAAGTATATAATATTGAAAATTAGGTCATATAAGCAACTCAAATGAAAATGTTGTCAACTACAAAAGTTTTGACTTCGTCGAGGTCTACAATTTTGATCACACTTGCTTTGATTAAACAGAAAAAGGATATATGTTGTCCCTATTGTGACTATCGAACCTTGTAGTATGCCGGATCCAAAAACGATAAGATCACACTTGGTTACAAGGCAAGCGCCACATATAGGAGGCAAGTGGCATGTAACATCCTAGATGTTAATGACCAATTAAAATTTTGATCAAGTCATCATATGCATTGCAAAGCAAGCATGGATAGGAAAATTTTTAAATTTTTGGAATAATTAAAATAAGTTTATTAATTTAGAGATTGTTTGTGCTTTAGGGATTTAGAGTGATTTTATTTTGTTTACATGTGTTTGATCCTAATTATGTTTTTGGTTGATTGTTTTTATATTTATATATTATTGGTTTAAAATTTTATCAAATTCAATTTTTGAATTGGAATCCAAAAACCCTAATTTTGATCATGTTATCCCTTTTGATAACTCTAAATTTATGCAAATTTTGACAAAGGTTTCAAAAGCAACTTGGTAGATCTTTTCAGATATACAAAGTTTGTGTTTTGAGTTTTTAAAGTTTTTATGTGAAATTTAAAGTAATTTTAAAAAGTTCCAAAATTGTATTTTTTACCCTATTTTACCCCCTTTTTAATATTTCAAAATCTATGCACAATTTGACAATACTTCCAAAAGCTAGTTTGTAGATCTCACCTTGATGCACAAAAGTGGTTTTCAAAGTTTTTCAAGTTTCTATATAAATTTAAAAGTAATTTTGAATTTGTTCAAACTCCCTTTTGACCACATTCCAAAAAAAAGTCATATTTGGAGGTCGAAATTCAAAATGTCCCTTTTATGAAAAGTGTAGATCTTGTTGATTTGAGCAATTTTTGTTCTTGGAGATTTTCAAGTTCTATTCAAAATTTTAGAGAATTTGGCAAGGAACCGAATTTAGGTTTGGAAAATCGGAAGGAGGGGGAAATCCCGCTACAGGCCGCGAAAGGGGTGCACCGCCGACGCCGCCGCCCTTCAACCGGCTTCCACCTCACGCGTGCGCGGCCGCTACTTCGGCGTGGCAAAGGGAGCAGCTTGCGTGTCAATCACCGCTTGTGTGGTCGTTCTTCTTATCCCGAGCTCGTCGTTGTCCTCATCCTTTTCCTCCTTCGCTGCCGCCGGAACCACCTCCGCCCCGCCGCGCCATGCCATCCCCCACCAAGCTCTCTCGACCAAATTGACCATCCCTACTCATCCCCCCGACCGCTAGCATCACCTATCGCCGCCCGAGAATCACCCTCGCCGTCATCTTCTTCCGCGGCCCGGCCGCCGCCGCCGCGCTCGTCGTCATCTTTACGTCCATTCGGTGAGCTTCACGACGGTTTTGTCTTGGCGTCTCACCTCATATCATCGTTCCAATGCTCGTCGCGCTCAACCGCTTTGGCGGTAGTCCCAACACGCCGAACGTCTTTTGCCGCCACCGGAGCTTGCCGCCGTCACCGCTGTCACCGTTGTCAACCTAGCTCGCCCGTCCCACTTCAACTATAGTGAGCAACGTCGTCGTGGTGAGGCTTTGGTCATGTATGATCCGTTAGATTGCCTGGTATAGCGTTGTTGTCGCCGAACGCCGCCGCCGGAGAGCGCCACTACCCCTTGCCGCCGCGTGCGTGAGAGAGCTCGGTAGGAGATGGTTTGATTTCTTTTTTCGTGGAAATCGAAGTTCACCTCGGTGGCCGGAGGTGCCGCTACTCTCGGCGCCGCCGGAAAGCTCCGATGAGCTTTATCTCCCACCGCAAAGACCGCCGCCATGGCGGCGGCCGCATGGTGCCGCCGGCACTAGGGTGTGGGGTCGTGGGTGTCTCGTTGATGCGGGAAAGAGTGGGGAGCAAGATGGGACAAGTCCGGTCGCCATGGACCTCACCGCCGGTGAGAAATCGCCGGTCAACGCCGTGGTCATTGTGGCCGACGCTGGGATCCCCGCCGTCGAGTCGGTCGAGAGAAAATGATTTTTCGTATTTCCGGAAAATATGTTTAAAGTGTCTGTTTCTTGCAAAATTCATAGAAAATTAATTATTGCTTCAAAAATTCTGAAATTTTTGTATAGTCTACCTATGAGTATGTCTACCCATGAAAAATATGAAACTTGAATTTTGAACTGTTTTTGCTATGTTTAAAAAGTACTTTTTTAATTAAAAATGCATCTTCCATGATTTTTAGAAAATAAAATATTTGTTCAAAAATCATGATACTTTATTTGGTGCTTTTTTTATGATATGATATACTTGTATAAAGAGTTTGGAGCCATTTTGAGATATTTAATTTATTTATTATTTTATGTTGCATTTTATTTATTAAAAAAACAAATGTTTAGGGTATGATGGCTTAGGTTTTGGGAGATTTGGGATTGTTTTGTGAATCTTAGATCATACCACAATTAAATGGTCCTTATGAATTCCTTAGGCAATGGTGATGATATCTTATAGAGTAGTTCAACAAGTTGGTTTTGTTGGCTTGCAACTTTGTCGTGAAGGAAAGTTGTACTTAGATTGTTTATTATTTCATGCATCAACAAGCATCATGTTTATCATTCCATCATGTTAAGCAATGCACCATTATTACATGTAGTAAACGAGAGTGATGTGGTTCGCGATAATCGAGCTTTGAAGAAGGTGTATCCACCAATCGTGTTGATGTCAAGTTTGGCTTTTCGGTGATCCTTCTGCGGAATTTAACTTTTCCTGCAACATAGGCAAGCCCCGGAGCATTAACCCTTCTCTTTTTTACTAATACTTTATGCACCTTAAGTCTAGTGAAATGTGCATTAAGTAGTAGGAGTTGGTTGATACCGTTGTTGCATGATTACCTTGATCCACTTTTCTTCCAAATGTTATCCCACTAGTATGTGTAGGTCGATCTCTTATACTTAGTAATGCTTAGATGTCGGTAGAAGTCGAATGATGGGTTCATCGTTCATGAGAGCTAGGTTTTATCTTTGTTCTTCTCAGCTTTTTTCTGGGAAGAGAGAACACTTTGAGGGTGGATATGGTAATTTTTAACATGAGACCGGACGGGTAACTTGCATTGGGAATGGAGTTCAAGTGTAGTGTTTCAGTCTGTATCGGTTAAGGACCGTCAGTTGTTTGGCCTGAAAGATTCGGGACTTTTGAACGCATGTGGCGCCTGAGGCGTTCTAGTCGACGGCACGCTTTGTCTGGGTGTCACCACAGGTCAGTCGAAACTAGTACTGGCCACATACCCCTAAGCTCGATCTCTGAGTATGCCAAATCGGGGGCGACAACCACAAGACCGGTAGTGGAGAGATGACGGGAGTGTAACACCCTGGTGTTAACCATGTCATTAGCATCTGCATTTCATGAGCATAATCATCATTTAGTTACATGCATTCATGCACATGAAATGATAGATGCCATTTGCATGTTTAATTGTTTTAAATTTGCTTGTTTTGCTTTTGCCTTGTCATTTCATGTATGAAATGTTTGCATAATTAGTTGTTTAATTTTTATTTGTTCTTAGAAATGTTTATAGGGGTGTTAGAGCATAATTGATGTTGGTCATATTCCCTAATTTGATTTTATAATGGTAGTTTGACTTGATTTGACCTAGTTTGACTTTGAGTGTGATTTATTTTGTTTTGCTCAAAAGTCCTACCTAGAAGCCTTGCATGTGTGTGCTCCCTTCATGAAATGCGTAGCTAATTTCTTGTAGATCAAAAAGTCATCATAGGCTTGTTACATGATTTTGAGTGGATCATGTCGAAAAATCAAGTTTGTTTGAATTAAGGGTGAATTAGGGTTTCCTTTGACCCCTGAGTACTTGAGCTTGGATCGATCGTAGTTTCTCAACCAAACCGAATTAGGAAAAAGTTTCTATAGGTGTTTTGTTCAGAATTTCGTGAGGAACATTTTGTTCAATTAGAGTTTTCGCTAATCTTGCACGGATCTCGATGCACAGTGAAATAGGTTGATTAGGGTTTTAGTTCAAAAAAAAAAAAAGGAAAAAAAAACCTTGGCCCACCACCCCTGCCCACGCTTGCCGACCGCTTCGTCCAAGCGCAAGACGCCGTGTGGCGCGCGTCCTCTATCACCCCTGCAGCGGCGCCTTGTAGAAGGAGGAAACGAGCTCCCTTGCACTCCACTGCATCCCTTTCCCTTTGCCCGCAAGCCACACGAGCAGCAGCTGCAGCCGGGAGCGCCGCCGCGCCATTGCCGACGCCCACCAACGACGATCTCGCCATCCACCACTCCAGTGCCCGTCCAAGCTCGCCAGCATGCCCGCCACCCCCTACTCCATCTCCCTAGCCCACTGGAAGCAACCCTGAACCAAAGGTGAGGACGAACCGACCGTTTCTTCGCTCGCCGGCAAAATCGGCTGGTTCATTTGAGTCTCTCTTGCACATTTGAAGCTTCCAACTTGCTATTGAGCTTGTGAGACTCCTCTCCACTCATCTCCCCATCACTAACTCGGATTCTTGGTGAGATTGAGAGTGATAGAAGTGCATTGCTTGCATCGGTTGCATCTAGAGGCACTTCATCCTTGGAGAAGCCGCGGGATTCTTGTTTTCTTGGGAATTTGCCCGGTTCCCTAGCGGCTTGGAGCAAGAGGCGGTGTTGAGCTCGATTGGAGCTTGTTCGAGGCCACACCGGTGGTTATTGTGAGGGGTTGAGCCTTACCCCGCGGGAGGTTCGCGAAAGGCATCTCTAGTGGATTGCTCGTGGCTTGTTGGACCCTCTCTTGTGTTCGGTTCGCTTGAGCTCCCATCGGGGATTTGGCAACGGCCATTAAGCTTAGCAACCGTCAAGTGAGTGTGTCGCCACAACGGGGACTAGCGTGCCGGCAAGCACGTGAACCTCGATTAAAAATCATGGTGTCAACCTTGTTGTGCTCGTTGGAGATTTCTTGTTGATCACGGTGATTGGCTTCCACCTCTACACATCGACGTCGGTATATCGTTCACTACTCCACGTGTATTTACTTTGGTTTATCTTGTGTAGCCTTGCTTAGTTTGGTAGCTTGAGTAGTGAGTTTAGTTTGCTTAGCCTTGCTAGCTCCTAGCGGTAAAATTAGTTAGCATTTTTGTTCACCTAGGAGTTTCTTAGCAACCTAGCTCTTGAGTGTGATTAGAGACTTTAGAATTGCTAGAATTGCTAGGAGGCTTGCATAACTAGTCCAAAGCATTTGCTTAATTGCTACGCCATCTTATTTACTAACCACCTTGCTTAGTGTTGTTTGTAGAATTTTTAATAGGCTATTCACCCCCCCCCCTCTAGCCATTAGGACCTTTCAAATGGCAAATGAGCGCCGCCGCTGTGGGTCGCCATGGCCAGCCTCAACCCGACCGCCTCCGTCGCTCCTAGCGCACGCATCCGCACTGCCTCGACGCCCTGGTGCTCGTACACCCACAGATCGAGCCGCCGAGCCCCCATCTCGCCGGAACGCGGCCGCGCACCACCGTCCACCGCCGCCGGTGAGCGCACCGCCGCCGAAGGCGTCCTCGCCACCGCTTTCGCTCGACCCGGGTAGTCGCTTTGCGTCGCCTAGATGTCGCAGAGCCCATGCCCACCTCGTCTTGGCCGGATTCCATCGGAACGCCCGTCCGCCCGACCCGCAGCGCCGCCGCTTCGCCGTCGGCGCCCGCCACCGCCGTTAGGATCGGTTTTAGGTTGGGAAAAGTGCATGAATGCGTAGATCTTGTCGCAAAGGAAGCCGTAGATGCCTTCGGTTTGGCCGGAGACCCAACACCGGTGAAGAACCGCCGCGACCGCCGCCGTCCCCCTCGTTTCGAGTGTATGACACGCGGGCCCCGCCAGTCGCCAAAGATTTTCTTTTATGTTTTTCTTTTTTCGATTTCAAAGCATGTCTTAGAAAATTTGTAGAATGCTCATTTTAGCTCGGATTTGAGTGGGGCAAATTTTGTTGTGATCCTTGTCAGTAGATCTACAAGATAAAAATATGAGTTGGCATTTTCTGGATGTTTTTATATTTATCTAGATTTATTGCAATAAATGCCATGTTTTAGGATAAATGCATAGCTAATTCTTGGTGCATGATAAAATAGTGGTGCCTGTGCAAAATGTTCATGTTTTTGGATGCAGAGTCTAGGAAAATTATCATGCATGCTATGTTCTGTGGTAGAAATGTGATTTTTGATTTATGTGCTATTTACCATGCTTTCTTAGGAAATTCATAGAAAAATAATTACTAGGGTTTTACCATCATAATTTTTGTACATGCTTTTGTCACTGTTATCAAGCATTTCATGTTCATGGTTAGGCAGTTTCATGCTTTTCATAGTACAAAAGTATTTTCATGCCTAGTTTCATTGCTAGCTTGTCATTTTTGTGTAGGACAGTATATGCATGAGTTTGCCATGAAATTTTTATGGTAGGCATCTTAGACCAGTAGAATGCTCCTGTAATTTTTGTAGGATTTTCTAAGGTGTTTACATATTTATCATATTTATGTTGCATAGAGAAGGCTTGGGAAATGCATGGTAATAGTGTGGTAATAGTTCTTGGATAATATATTGTTTGTTCTTATGATAATAAGGACCTGTTAGTATGGTTAGTTTGCTGGTCTTGTGTGTTTGGTAAATTTATTAATCCTAGCTTTTATATTTTAAGTGTGCATATGTAGTGTTTAGTTAGGGAATATCATTTCATGTAAGTTAGTTTATCTTTTGGGTTGACCAGTAGGTTATTTTGATGCTTCATGGTCTTATTTGCTTGCTGGCCAAGTTTGGTAAGAGTTGCATGCTTGGTTAGAGAGTTATAGGAGTTGCATGTTGCTTGTTAGGTTAGAACTGAGCCTCTGTTTTTGCTATTTTCGAGGCTGTAGATGATAGAATCAGATTTGGTCAGTATGGAATGATTTGTAGATAATTTTGTTAGCTTTCCAACGAGTGTTTGTTTGCTGCATTTGGAGTTATAGAACTCCCTGGGTGACTGTTTTAGTAACAACATGTCTTGCTGCCCTGTTTTTAGTTTAGTGTTAGTATGCATGAGTGATGTAGGTTAGTATGGTTGCTTTATGTAGTTCTAATTGTGTGTCTACAGAAGAGATATGCACTTACTAGTATCATTCATCATAATGCATTCATTTATCCTTCATTTACCTTGCATTCGTAATACTCACTCTCGCATATGCATGCATCATATCAGGATCGGAGGAGTTAGTTCGGGAGGAGATCAAGGAACAGGAGGCCAACCTTCTTCATCTCGGAGTGCAGCCAAAAGACCCCACAGGAGAAGGAGGACAGCTAATTAAGCTTCCAGAGTGCCCTGACTTCTTCTTCCTACTACTTTTCTGAAGGCAAGCCCCCCGGTGCATGCTGAACTTTCCTATGCTTTCTGAATTAAATTGTTGAGTCCTTTAAATGAATGCTGCATTAAGTATAGGAAGTGGTTGAAACCGTTGATGCACAGATATCCTTGCTGAAGTTGTTGCCCTATCCTATTTAGGAGTCTAGGTTAAATAAATGCTCAGTTATGATGATTGCAGTAGACAGTGATTTCCGGTCACTTGTGAGGATTGTTGTTGGGTTAATCACGTTGGTGGTTAACAAGCTGCTGCTGAGAACTTGATTAATAAAACATGCTTAGATTGGATGGATATTGTGGTCTTCCATCCGATCGATTAAGGACTCTCACTTTGTCGGAAGGCAGTCGGAAGTTGAATGTACCTGTTCATATAATAGGCTCCGCCGGGTCGTGAGCCACGAAGCTTGTGGGAATGTTAGGGGCCGGTACTTGTATGCTTAACGTCCCTCCTTGGCGTGGTCGGTTGGGTTTGATCGGGCGCAAGCAGAGGCACCCGAAGCGGCGTCTTCGGGTCAGCTCACTTGGTGGCTCGAGAGGAGGGGGTTGCCGACAGGTCCGAGACTTTACGTCCCCTAACATCTTGGAAGTGATTAGGTCTGCAGTCGAGACGTAGACCTAGTGTATGACAGGGTATTCGCCAGCTGGTCAGTAATTCGATTCGAATCGCCATCTCTCCTGGACAGTGAGAACCCGGGATGCTTCCATGGCATTGTAGTCTAATATCACAATAATGGTTATTCTTATTCATGCTGCTGATATTAAAATATTGATCAAGTTACTTATGCTGTTATTTATATATTACTGAGCATATGTTTTAATCTTGACTGTACAGGACTTATGGTTATGTATATAATAACAACCTTTTAAACTTGGAAGAACCTGAGTAGTATGTGTAGGCGCACTAATCAACTTTATTTCTGAAATAAATGTGAGTCAGCCAGCTCCAGATAAAGCCAAGCATACTCCTTGGAGTCTTTTCCTTATTTTCTGGTTTAAGACGGGTAAGTCTTGCGGAGTACAATTGAGTACTCACGGGTTAATTCCCGATGTTGCAGGTGACTCCGTCTAGCATGTTCTATCCAGGTGTGATGTGCTGTGGTTGAAGAATAATGCCTAGGGCATGGCAGTCTCCGTATTTCCCTGTCTCTTGCTATTACAGGGGTGACATTATGTTGGCACTATACTATTTATTTTGATTTCCGCTGTACAACTAATTTGCTTTTGAAAGCTATTGCTTCCGCACTCTGAACTACTTTTGAAATAAATGTGTACATCGCACTCTGATTATAATATATTCAAATTTGGTTTAAGATACCTGCGGATTAGGACTACTTGAGCTCAACGATCTTGGTTGTATTGTTGATGAGTTTGAAATCACTGAGAGATTTTCGAATACCGGGGTTTATATGGACTCAAGTGTAGATCTGCGATTGCTTCGGTAATTGCGAATTATACTTGATTTCTTATAAATTGGTCGGCTCTGTCACAGCCGGCATCGAGCTTAGTTCAAGTACTTAACAATCCGATCTGGTATTAAAATTAAAATGAACCACTAATCTTTTGTGAAAATTTTGCGAAAACAAAATCTTTTCGGTGGTGTGAGTAAAAGATTTGCAAAATTAATAGTGCCATGGTCACACCCTTATGCCCAATTAAGGATAGTCAGGTGGCTTTACTAACTTGGGATGGGTTTATGCATCATATTTTGTTATTTGTGCTTGGTTGCCGTGCGGCCAGTAGTACGGGGCTACTCACTTGAGTAGTCATGAATGGATCGAAATACCTCTACGCCCCAGGTAAATAATGTTCAGTGCCTCTACGCCCAAGGTAAGATGTGAGTTGTGAGAGCATGATCGGACAAACGCCGGTCTAGGGGGTAAAAAAATAAAATGTTTTGAGAGCTCCATGGTCGGGTAGTGCCCCTGTAGACTTGTGTATGGGTACACGTGTATGCCGGGTGTAAAATATGTTTTTCGCAAGGTATGCAATGCCGCCGGGTGGACCTGATGAAGTAGGTATATGCAATTTAAATTCATGCATTGCATAAATATACTGTGGGCTGAAATGAAACTGCAGGTACACTAACAACGCAAATCGTGTAGATCGACTAGTTGCGATTTATTTTCTTTTGAGAGAACGTTAGATGTGCCACCATTTATACGAGTAGTATCTTATCTTTCCTATTCTGTGAGGACGTAAGATACGCTCATGCATCATGTCATTCATGCATCCGCATTAATAAAATGAAATAAAAGCATTTCTTTCTTATCCTTACTCCCGTCTGTCCCCCTTAGTGAGTACTTGTCCCGTTTGTTGAAACTGACCCATCTCGTTCTCAATCTCACACAATCTTCCAAATCTGTTACAGTGGGCTCTCTCTCACTCTAGGATTAGCAGTAATACCATTGGAGACAAGTTGTTTCACTCACCATGGTATTGTGGGTGTTTTCAGCAGACAGGCAATATAGAGACCCCATCCACACGTAGGTGACCACGCAATAGGCAGCTTGGTTCATCACTAGAATTAATCCTTCTATCCCTGCCCTATCTTATAGCTCGGTTCGGAGGAGCTAGGATATTATCGAGTATGAGCTGTTCATTGAAGAAGTTAACCACGGTGTCGCAGTCAAGTGTCCTAAGGAGTTGGATGGTAGGACTCCCGATGTTTTGCTAGGGGCAGTTACTTTTGCTTTCTAGAATGGACCTTTGCTTCGCCACTTGTTGGTAGAAGAGAGCTGATCTTTCAGAGAGCAGATTCCTATCAACCCTAGCATGATCATCACCATTCCTACACACCAGATGTACAAGAAGATTAAGATGAAGAAGATAGCAATAGTAATGATGGAAGTAGTGTCTCCTATCTCCTAGAAGTTTCGTAGTTACCGCCGTCTCCTTAGATAATGATAGCTGATTTCTACTGGGCTCTATCATAGGAAGTAAGATCTTATCATCAGTCACCAGATGCCTATTCCTACCCTTAGTGTTCCATTTTGGTATGAGACCATCGACACAGAAGACCCCGAAGTAGCCAGACTCTACAGATGTCAATTGAGCCTTTGATGAATTTAATGGAAGAGTTCCATTTTGGTGAAGCAATGTGCGTGATTTCGATATTATGGTCATAATGGCTATATCAAACCTTGGGACGCGTACATTGGATGGAGAAATTGATTTGCTACATAATCCATATCGATTACATTTATGGCGATGATGGGTGTGATGCCATTGGATTTATGGTTACCTGTATTTATTGAATGAATTTATTATCACAATAAATCCTGCGTAACTTTAAATTCAATGCATTTACACTATGTCAACATCATCTGAGAATTATTATTGGTTGGATTATGCAGATGATTAAAACACGCTCAGGTGCTGGAGGGAGCAACCAACCGCCGCCACCACCTCCTGTCAATCCGAAACCGTTCTTTGACGAGTGTCTGGGTGAGTTGCGCAACATTTCGCGCAACACTGCACAGGGTGGAAGAGGAAATCGAAACAATAATGCAGAAGATAGGCTCCAGTCATACAAGGAATTCAAGGGTATCGATCCACCTAAGTTCACACAGTCTAGTGAACCTATTGGGAATATGCCCTAGAGATAATCATAGAGATGATTGTAACACCTTGTATCCATGATATATTATGTGTTCATGAATATCCATTAAAGACAACTTGTATCGATTGGCAATTATGTGAATTGTTTGTGAGACTCTTTACTTGTATGGTTATTCGGTAATTGTCCCTAGTCGGAGTTCATGTGAGGACACACATGAATATTAGATCAGCACACATATTAGTCGATGACTATGTTTCACAAGTCATAGACATGGAGATGTCAAACTAATAGTGTGGGCACATGTATGACATGGGGCTGGATTGACCCGACATGAGATGTTACTATTATTGTCTCTTTACATATCATGTACGTTATGTCCTTAGACCTGAGATTATCGTATATACTCAAGATGTGAAACGACCTACTTAGGGACTATCAAACGTTACTCCGTAATTGGGTAGCTATAAAGGTGGTCTTCGGGTTTGTCAGGAAGCATGCTGTGAGGCATAGTCAATCAAGATGGAATTGCCCCTCTCCATGAGAGAGAGATATCACTGGACCACTCGATTGATTGGATCAAGAAATGCATGGCCGTGCTTGGGTTAAGTGTTAACCCATGAGATGGACCAAATATCGTGAGGCAAGGGAGTAACATGTATGTGAGTTTGTGGTGGTTCGTCCGATATGATCATTGCGTACACATGGGAGTTGACATGTCTTGCTAGAGGCCATTCAACTATTGGTCGAGTAGGAGTACTCGGGCCATGTCTATGTGTGCGTGAGCCCATAGGGTCGCACGCTTAAGGGGAAAGGAAGCCTGATTTGGATCTGATCCAATTAGACGAGGCTTAGGGTTACTAATGGGCCTCCAGCCCGGGAGCCTGTTAGGGATGCCTATAAATATGAGAGGTGGGCGCGGGGCTAGGGAAAGCCAGGTCACGCCACTTTGGCAGCCGCCGCCGCCCATGCCCTCGCCTCTTGCTTCTCGCGGACCTAGCAGTCCGGAGGCGCATCGCTTCCTCCCTGTATGTGTGGGATACCTCGGAGGTTCTCGCATCCGGAGCACAAGGATGAACCGCACGTGGAGGACGGACGTGAGCAAGCGCGACGGCACCGCTGATACGCCGCACATCTTCGTCAAGGGTCGACACTTCCGCCGCACCGCGGCGTCTAGTGGTAATCCCGTGATCTATAACTAGCAAAGATCCTTGGTTTATGGGTAGAAAATTTTTGTTTTCTGGCTAGCGTAGCGATCCCATATTCCTTCAGAACCAGCCGAAGTGAAAGAATGGATGAGCTCAGTTGAGGAAAAGTTCAGATTGTTGGACTTGACTGAGGTGCGTAAGGCGTAGTATGCTGCTCATTTGCTTGAAGGACCCGCGGGAATTTGGTGGAGAAATCATCGTGCCACCTACCCAGCTAATACTCTTATTACCTGGGATATGTTCACGGCAGCTTTCCGTGACGCTTATATTCACCCTAGTGTAATTGCTATGAAGTTGGGTGAATTTATCAAGCTAAATCAAGATGACAAGACCATAACAGAGTATCTTGAAGACTTTAATCATTTGTCCCGATATGCACCACATATGGTGGATACTGAAGAGAAGAAAATAGCAAGCTTCAGAAGAGGGCTTAATGCAAAGATGCAGAAGACTATTGGAGCCCCATTTAGAAAGAGCTTCAATGAGTTCGTCAGTGACTGCTTGTTACAGGAAGAGAGCAACAATGCATATGCTGCTGCCAAGAGCAAGAAAAGGACAATTGAGTCCAGCTCGAGTCAGAACAAGGTTCTACTCATTAGTCCTCCAAGCCCCTACCAACCAAATGCCCCACTGCAAGAAGAGCCACAGTGTGAGAATCCTCGCTTTAGGAAGGCTCATGTTACCCCTGCTTCAGGAGCCAAGATAGATCTTGTTGGGTGTAGTGCTTCTACTCGCAACAAGTGCTACAATTGTGGGACGCCAGGACATTTTTCTCGGTTTTGCCCACAACCTAAGAGTAAACAACCCTACAGGCAGAAGATTGGACAAATTCACTCCACCAATATTGAAGAAAATCTAGAAGGAGAGTCTGTAACCGCTGGTACTTGCTTAGTCAACAATCACAATGCCGTTGTATTGTTTGACTCTGGATCATCTCACTCTTTTATGAGCCAAGCTTTTGCTCAAGAACATAATGAGTAGATATCAGATTTGGGTTATGGTTATCGCATTAGCTCAGCAGAGCTGATCAGCTTACCAGGAAGGTTGTCCAAAATGTGCAGATTAGAATTGGCAATTTAGAGATCTTCACCTCCCTGATAGTATTACCCGGGCTGAGTTTGGATGTCATTTTGGGAATGAATTGGATGAAGATATGGGGAGTAATTATAGACACCCTGAATAGGGTCATCCATTTGAAAGATCCCCGTGATGGAAAGGAATACCGGATAATTCTTTGCCAAAAACCTAATCTGAATCGTGTCTCTGTCGCTCTACAGGTTACTAGAATCTCGGATATACCCGCGGTATGCGAGTTTCCTAATGTTTTTCCAGAAGACTTGCCAGGCTTACCACCAGATAGAGATGTAGAGTTTGCCATAGAGCTTCTACCAGGGACAACGCCAATATCTAGAAGACCTTACAGGATGCCGCCCCATGAATTGGCTGAGTTGAAAGTCCTGATTCAAGAGTTACTAGATAAGGGTTTGATTAGACCAAGCTCTTCACCATGGGGATGTCCTGCTCTTTTTGTGAAGAAGAAGGACCAATCTTTGAGAATGTGTGTGGATTACCGACCACTCAATGCGGTGACCGTTAAGAACTAGTATCCTTTGCCACGCATTGACATTCTCTTTGATCAGTTGTCCAAAGCAAAAGTTTTCTCCAAGATTGATCTTCGTTCCAGTTATCATCAAATCAAGATCAGACTGCAAGATATCCCGAAGACTGCTTTCTCTACAAAATATGGGTTGTATGAGTATCTTGTCATGTCCTTTGGCTTGACAAATGCTCCAGCTCATTTTATGTGCCTAATGAATTCGGTATTCATGCCCGAGTTAGACAAATTCGTGGTTGTGTTTATCGATGATATTTTGGTATATTCAGAAAATGAAGAAGACCATGCAGCGCATCTTAGAATAGTGTTAGCCAGGCTCAGAGAGCACAAACTTTATGCTAAGTTTAGCAAATGTGAGTTTTGGCTAAAGAAGGTGCAATTTCTTGGACATGTGCTATCCGAAGATGGAATTTCAGTCGATCCAAGTAAAGTTCAAGAAGTCATGGATTGAAGGCGCCGACCTCGTTACGAGAGATTCGAGTTTTCTTGGTTTAGCTGGGTATTATCGCCGATTCATACCCGACTTTTCTAAGATCGCCAAACCAATGACAAGGTTATTGCAGAAGGATGAGAAGTTTGTGTGGACACCGGAGTGTGAGACAGCTTTTCGTACACTACGAGAGTTGTTAACAACCGCTCCAGTGCTTGCACAGCCGGATATTGAGAAACCTTTTGATGTGTTTTGCGATGCATGTGGTACAGGTCTTGGGTGTGTACTCATGCAAGAAGGAAGAGTGATTGCCTATGCATCACGACAATTACGCAAACACGAAGTGAATTACCCAACTCATGATTTGGAGTTAGCAGCAGTCGTACATGCTTTGAAGATTTGGCGTCACTATTTGCTTGGAAATGTCTGCCATATTTACACGGATGATAAGAGTCTGAAATATATCTTCACCCAAGATCAGTTAAACATGAGACAACGAAGATGGCTGGAGTTAATCAAGGACTATAATTTGGAAGTACATAACCATCCGGGCAAGGCGAATGTTGTTGCAGACGCTTTGAGCCAGGAGGCACATTGTACTATTGAGCAACCATTGTTAGAAGAGAAGCTTAGTTTAATGCACCCCGTAGTCTTGCATAACATACAAGTGCAAAATTCCCTAGAAGAGAGGGTAATTACAGGGCAGAAATTAGATAAAGGTATCTCCTTCATCAAGAAGAAACTCGAGAAAGAACCAAGTGCACATTTTAGAATTGATGAGAATGATGTGTTATGGTATGATAATCGTCTTGTTGTACCCAAGGATAAAGAACTTAAAGATCAGATTTTGACAGAAGCACATTATTCTACCCTATCCAATCATCCAGGGAGCAACAAGATGTACAAAGATTTGAGATCACGCTTTTGGTGGACCAAGATGAGGAAGGAAATTGCAGCTCATGTAGCCAAGTGTGATAACTGTTGCAGAGTCAAGGCCATTCACATGAAACCTGCTGGACTGCTACAACCTTTACCAATCTCTGATTGGAAATGGAATCACATCACTATGGATCTCATTGTTGGACTTCCACGTACCCCGCAAGGATTTGATACTATTTGGGTAATTGTGGATAGACTAACTAAAGTTGCACATTTTATCCCAATCAACATTAGCTATGAACCACATCAGTACGTAGAGATCTACATTTCTCAGATAGTTCGTTTGCATGGTTTACCCAAGAGCATAGTGTCTGACCGAGGATCTAAATGGACCGATAAATTTTGGGAGTGTTTACAAAAAGCCTTAGACACAAAACTACTTCATAGCTCATCATACCAACCGCAAACAACTGGACAAATCGAGCCGGTGAATCTGGTTCTGGAGGACATGTTGAGATCATGTGTTTTATCTGCTAAAGGCCCATGGGATAAATGGCTACCATTTGCAGAGTTCTCCTACAACAACAGTTATCAAGCAAGCATCAAGATGGCTCCATTTGAAGCTTTGTATGGTAGAAAATGTAGAACACCTCGGAATTGGGTAGAGACTGGAGATAGAACCTATTATGGCATCGACTTCGTTGATGAAGCAGAACAGAAGGTTAGGACAGTGCAACAACATCTAAGCACAGCTCAAACCCGTCAGAAAAGCTATGCTGACAAGCGTAAGGATCCTTTGAAATTCAGAGTTGGTGATTTTGTGTATCATAAGGTATCACCAATGAAGAGAGCGCAACGCTTTGGAGTTAAAAGGAAGTTAGCACCTAGATTCGTAGGTCCTTATCGTATTGTTGCAAGAAAAGGAAACGTGGCATACCAGTTACAGCTATCTGATGAGTTGAGATCAGTCTTTAATGTCTTTCATGTATCTCAGTTGAAGAAATGTTTGAGAGTGCCTGAAGAACGGATTCCAGTCAGAAATGCTGAAGTGGATACTGACTTGACCTACTTTAAGAGGCCAATTCAAATATTGGATACTAAAGAAAGAACAACTCGTAACAAGACAGTGAAGCTATACAAGATTCTATGGAGTAATCATGGAGAGAAGGATGCAACGTGGGAAGCAGAGGAGTATCTTTGAGAAGTTTATCCCGTATTTTCTAACGAATGGTTAGTACCGACAAATCTCGGGACGAGATTTTCTTAAGGGGGGTAGATTTGTAACACCCCGGTGTTAACCATGTCATTAGCATCTGCATTTCATGAGCATAATCATCATTTAGTTACATGCATTCATGCACATGAAATGATAGATGCCATTTGCATGTTTAATTGTTTTAAATTTGCTTGTTTTGCTTTGCCTTGTCATTTCATGTATGAAATGTTTGCATAATTAGTTGTTTAATCTTTATTTGTTCTTAGAAATGTTTATAGGAGGTGTTAGAGCATAATTGATGTTGGTCATGTTCCCTAATTTGATTTTATAATGGTAGTTTGACTTGATTTGACCTAGTTTGACTTTGAGTGTGATTTATTTTGTTTTGCTCAAAAGTCCTACCTAGAAGCCTTGCATGTGTGTGCTCCCTTCATGAAATGCGTAGCTAATTTCTTATAGATCAAAAGTCATCATAGGCTTGTTACATGATTTTGAGTGGATCATGTCGAAAAATCTGAAGTTTGTTTGAATTAAGGGTGAATTAGGTTTCCTTTGACCCCGGAGTACTTGAGCTTGATCGATCGTAGTTTCTCAACCAAACCGAATTAGGAAAAAAGTTTCTATAGGTTTTTGTTCAGAATTTCATGAGGAACATTTTATTCAATTAGAGTTTTCGCTAATCTTGCACGGATCTCGATGCACAGGCTGAAATAGGTTGATTAGGGTTTTTAGTTCAAAAAAAAAAAAAGGAACAAACCTTGGCCGCCACCCCGCCCACGCTACCGACCGTTGTTAGGCAAGACGCCGCGTGGCGTGCGTCCCTTTGTCACCCCTGCAGCGTGGGCGCCTTGTA